>CM050527.1:28490000-29022500 GCA_027563665.1 Antrozous pallidus | reverse complement strand
GAAGGCTGAGGATGATCCCCAAGGTTGGACCTTGGGGAGTAGGGGAAGGATTATGGGGGACAGGGGTAATGGTCTAGGGACTATTCACATATGCAGGGTTGATCTGATCAGAACATCAGATTCTCCACTTCTTTTCTTAGTCGGTATAATCTACCCACCTGGCTGACCCATTCAGTCATCTTCCTCCTCCATTTAGAAGTGCCTAGCGAGGATATTTTTCAGTTGCACTAAAATAAATAATCTTTTGATCATTTCTTTAGCTTTAGAGAGATATGCTCAAGCGACCTACAAGTTAGTGGAGTGTGTGTAGCCTGCTCTAATGGAAAGACCTCAATTAAAATTTCAGCTCTAGCTGAAACCAGTTTGGCTCAGTGGATAGAGTGTTGGCCTGCGGACTGAAAGGTCCCGGGTTCAATTTTGGTCAAGGGCATATACCTTGGTTGCGGGCACATCCCCAGTAGGGGGTGTGCAGGAGGCAGAGGATCGATGTTACTCTCTCATCGATGTCTCTGACTTTTTATCTCTCTCCCTTCCTCTCTGTAAAAAAATCAATAGAATATATTTTTTAAATATTTAAAAAAATTTTTTCAGCTCTGCTACTTATTAGCTGTGGGACAACAGGACAGTTTATTTAACTTGTTTGGTCCTCAGTTTCCTCATCTGTACCATATAAGATATGCTAGTTAGAAGGATTAGATTGGTACAATAAATTATCATCATCACCATCACCATCATCGGAAATAGCGACAACACTCGATGCTATAATAAATACATTAAGGTCCAGCAGGAAACCCATTCCTGCCTCTTCCAGGAAGTTAACAAGTTGCTACAAAAATGATGTGACAATGCACTCCAATATATTATTGAAATGACATTCTCCAGCTCCGGGGGCTAAGGAGCTTGTTGCTGTCACAGAACCCCCTTTAGGCCAGTCTTTTGAGTGTCACTTACACCAGTTTGGAAGTAATCTGCTTGCTCGCCCTTCCAGCAAAGGATGTCACAATCAGCTAATAGAAAGTGACAAGAAGGGATATAATGAATGAGAGGCAGCTAAAGTTTGGGATAAAAAAAAAAAAAGAGGCTTGTTCTTTTGGGGAATGCACAATGCTAAGCATACCATGTTAAATCGTGCGTGTCAAATAATGGACTAATTAAGAATCTTCATCCATTTTTTTCACTTCTCATTTTTGTTATCCTTTCAAAGATGTATTTTCAAATTAGCTCTTCGCTCTTTAAGTAAGCACCAAGGGGGAAGAAAAAGAAGAAAAGAAACCTTGTCTATGAGAGAAACACAAGATACACGGGAAAGGAAATACTCAAGGAATGGAGGTGGGGGCTTTGTGGGAAATGTGGGGAAGTTTTACAATCACAGCAGCAACTTCTTGAATAATGGAATTTAATAACGTGTAATAAACTATGATCCAGGAGAATCCCACAAATTGTTCGAGCCAGTGAAACGAAGGCAAAGTTTATGGTGCCAGCATGCTCCGAATGCCTCTGAGCACTGCAGGGACAGACAATGAATGGTCCCCAGCTGCCTGCCTCCTCTCACCCAGAAGGCACCCGGGCCCTGTCTTCCAAACACCAGGCCAAAGCTCCAACTTTCAATGACAGTCCTAGTTCTAGGACTTTAAAGTCACAGAAATGTATTTTTCGCCATCAACAAACCATGGTATTAAGCAGAGAACAGAGGGGTAACTAGATACAAAGTGTCCAATCAGGTTATAGCGAATAACAACCAATATGTTTTCATGCTAATGTCAAAAAGTACAAGAACCTATAATACATCTAAATGAACACATGATCATAAGCACTGCTTTACCTACATAATTTGGCTATATTAGGGTAGATTCCAAACAGAGAAACACAGGTTGCTGTGTTTGTTTTTTCATTGTTATTGAAAAGAGTGCTTTTGTTTTCCTTTTTAATTTGGATCATTTTACCAATGTCAAAAAGTGGGAAGGTATCATTAAGAAAAAATTATTTTCTCTGTCATTACTCATTGATTATATCTAAGCATAAAAAAGGAAGAAACGAATTAAAGCAATTATCTGGGTAATTCAGGTCCCCTCTTTCCCCCCAAAAAAGATGAGAGGCTTCTAATAAAACATATTGTTTTTGCCCAAATTATCGAGATAATAGCCTTAGTTCCTACTTTATTAGTCTGGGCCTGTCTGTTGATTAAAAAAAATCTTTTATAATTAATTTTAAATATAATTTTAGATTTTTCTGACAATTAAGTGCATGGTGTTTGTTTTTTTTATTCATAAACTTGAATGTACCTCAAAAATACAGAGTCAAAAATTATATAGAACATTTTGTTAGGGCAGCTATTTAAATTACTAAACCTAAAAAAATGTTAAGCATAAGTATTACCTTCCCCTTTCTCAAAAAGGTCCATGAAATCCTGGTTACATTTGGGGACAGAAGGGGGAGTAAAATACCTTTGTAAACCGATAGTCCAAAAACAGGAAAATTAGTATTGTGGCAAGCTATGGGCAGCTAATAAAGAGAACATGGTTAAAAGAGATTAAGGTTCAAATTAAGGTCAGAATAGAGACTGATTGAGGAAAACTGCCATGTTCCGTTGCATGGCAGCTTAAGTGAGACAGTTTCCCCCTGAATCAGTCCCCGGTTGAAAAATTACACTGTTGGGGTTAATAAAGAGGCCGGCATTTGTTTGGACTGAGACTTCAATTAAAATGTTATTTGGGGCAGCCAGAGCTAATGTCTTGCTTAGAGGTAAACTGAACTGCCTTTTAAGAGGATGAAAAAAAAAAGAAAAGAAAAAGAAGAAAAAAAAGACCACCTAACCTGTCAAAGACGCTGAATAACTGGCAGAAAGAATTGTGTTTGCTGGACCTGTGCCCAGCCCAGCAGTGAGCATTCTTAAGGGTTTTGTGACATCATCTGAGGCAGCTGAGGTTTTCTGAATTTTTGATTGTTGTGCTGGGTGAGGAATCTAGTGTTCAGCTGAGCCTCTTGGAGACAAAGAAAAAAAAAAAAACCTTGTTGGTGAAATATGCCAAGGTTTGTGTGTGTGTGTGTGTGTGTGTGTGTGTTAATGCCACAAACAGGGTGGGACAAAGAATTCTGGGACTTAGTCTCATGACTCTACCTCGGAGACCAAAATGGATGAATGCAGTCAGTACATTGAAGTGCTCAGTCCATATCATTCTGCCCACAGTTAAATAAAAACCCCCAAAGTTTGCTTCCATTTCACTGCTGTAGGGTGAGTGGAAATCCCCAAGTAAACTCCCCCTCCTTTACATTCACGCCTGTATTCCGCCAAGATTCATTAAACAGGCTTACTCTGGGTAGCACTGGGCATACATTGGTCAACAAAGCAGATGTTTCCCAGCCTTCAAGAGGCTTCAAGTCCATAAATAAAAACTTAAACATAGAATTACAAATAGGTAAGATGGAAGGAAACAATGTGAAAATAGGGACAGATTCCATTTTCCTCCAATCTTTTTCTTAACCAATCCTGACAGTAATGACTATTTGAAAACCTCATTATTATGCATAGGGTAGTTGAGGAAGCTGGTTGATGGCAGATAGAAAATATTTGGTTTTCTGTTGGAGAGTTTGGGGTCTGGTTATAGAGATAAAGAGAGTGATGCATGGTGGGGGGAGACCACCAAAATAGGTTGGATTAGAGCTAAAAATGAACTTGGAATATAGACTTTGACTGGTATTTCTTTTCTCTCTTTTTTAAATCCTCACCTAAAAACATGCTTATTGATTTTAGAGAGAGGGGGGAGACGGAGGGGGAGAGAGAGAAAGAGAGAGAGAAACATTGGTTGGTTGCCTTCCATACATACCCCAATCAATGATCAAACTCAAAACGTAGGTATGTGCTTTCACTGGAATCGAACCCACAACCTTTCAGTGTATGGGATGATGTTCCAACCAACTGAGCCACACAGGCCAGGGTTAATTGGTGTTTTTGTCCAAAGAGTAGTATAGCAGCAATGGCGTCCTATAGCTGTGCAGAAGGCGAAAAGGCCCTGGGGCATGAGGCTGCGCCATGGGAAAAGCAGGCCTGCAGAGCACACCTAAGAAAGGTCTGTGAGGGAAGGAAGCCACTCCTACTGCTCACTGCCTTCATGCTGTTCAATTTTTGTAAAACCACATCTAGAGAATGAACCCAGTATATCTACATCTCAACTCAAACTGACTCCCAAAGTCAAGGTTCTCTCATGCAAACCACAGAAGAAAATTATGAAATCATGAATTCCCCTGTGTCCCTAGTCCACCGAAATCAAAGCAAAATAATGGGATATTTACCCTTCAAAATATCTTTTAAGAAGATAAGGTTTGGACTTAAGCTTTAAGCTACACAAAGGCACGGTCTTCCCACTGAAAAATGGGGAAGATGACAGTTTGAAAACAAAATGCCAATAATGAGATCATTGCAATGGGAACCAGGGAACCAGCAAGCCGAGAAGTAACACAGCATCAGGAGCGCTACGTCTGTCCAAGTCGTGGCAAAATCTGCCGGGTCCAGATTGGCTTCATTAGTCATTGAGAAGCACATCGATCCCGGGGAAAAAAAATGATCCTCCTCCTCACTGGGAAATAGCTGATCATCGGTATAAATAGAAACTGATTAGAACACCAACCCTTCAAAGCAGACATATTTCATTCACCAACCAGTTGCTATTTTCCCCTCGGCAATTAGGAAGAAAGTATGCAATGCAACCAACCACACGCAAGGTGTGACCATAATCCACGTTAACAGGAAATCAGGTTTGATGTGAATTCGTACTGATGGGGGTGGGTGAACACTCAGACCACACAGTCCCAGATGCAGTCAGGGAACTTGGGAGAAATGAGCGTAACTATACAACTCCATCAGCCCTCTTCACTACCCCTTGCTCCTTTGGGTCCACTTGAAACAATATGCTTCTCATTCCGCCAATATTTGTCAGGTTATTTTCTCGATTCCTGCACTGTGCTGGGTATTGGGGAGTCTCTACTCAACAAGATAATCACACGCTTTTCCCTCTTATCTCTACCGTATCTTTAGTCTTCTCTGTCCCCTTACGAAGCTTAACTTCTTTCCAGAATATGTATCACGAGCTGACATTGCATCCTATTTATATTTGTGCCCTGTTCATAGCCCCACTTCCTAAAATGCAGGCACCAGGGGCAGGGATTTTGACTGCCTCACTGTGATATCCCTGACACCTAAGCCACATGAAGGGCTCAAAGAATATTTGTTCAACGAATAAGACTTATGTTTAAATAACGTACTCATTTCACTTCTGATTAGTAGAATAGAGGAGAGCTACAGGCAGTAGGATCATGTATTGTGAGAGCTTCCAACATAGGAATTGAGGGAGGAAAGCCTGAGCAAAAGGCAGTTAAGCTGGACCCTCAGTAAAGAGAAGGGTTTGTCCAGAGAAAGACTTGGGAGACCTTTCAAAGAGAGGCACACATGCGAAAAGGTGTTTTTGGTGTTGAAATCACAGGAAAAAAGGCCAGTGGCATGGACAATTGGAAAGAGTGGGGAGAGTTTCAAGAGATGAGGCAGGAGCTGTGGACAGGAGCCAGATTATGCAAAATCTTGGAGGGCACATTCAGGAGTTTGGACTTTATCCTAAGAGCAATACGAAGAGTTTTAAGCCGTGACATGATCACAATTTCCAAATTGTGAATTTCTCTAATAAGCACCAAGACAGCATTTTAATCTGAGTATTCTGATGTCAGCTGGCATTAGCAATGGCAGGAATATTTCAGCATGTGGAGACGAGGGAAGCAGGAGGACTTACCCATGTTTATTGAGAATATAACAGCAGCATCACATCATGAGAGGGAACATGAGGGCAGTAACAGCAAAAGCTGGGAGTCTTGGTCCCCGAAGAGAACAAAGAGAATATGACTAGCCACAGAAAAACTGAGCCCATGGAAAAGTTAGAGGGAACTCGGAAAGCATCAAGGAGCAGGACACAAGGCCCTTCCCGGTCTGTCAAGGCAAACCTTTGGTGCCCCTTTCTCCGACAGGCCTCCCCTGGTGCTTAAGCTCCAGCTATAAGACACACCTCCAGCTCCCCAGGCAGAATTGATGGCCTTGTGTGAGTTGCCTGTCACTCTAGGCCTCTCTCCCCACATGGAATCTCCTGACCAGCAGGTGGCCTGCCCAAGACCCTGCACTAGGATGTGACATGGGGTAGGCACCCGATAAACATTTGTTGGATTAATGTTAACGAGTGTACTAAAATGTCACCCTCATTATTCCTATCCAGAGAACATGTACTGAGTGCCTATCTTGTGCCGGGCACAGTGGTAAGGCCTTCTCATGCATTCTCTCGTTTCATCTTCACAACCATCACATAAGGCAGATGTCACTATAATCCCCACCTTGCAGACAAGGAAACTATGTCTCAGAGAGGCACAGTGACTGGCTTGGGGTTTCTTTCACCATGCAACAGGAACATGACTCACTTTTGTTCCTCTCCTAAGCTCAGAGTCTGATTAATTACTTGCTGTGCTCACCTCTTCCCTTGATCTCTAAACTGCCACAAAGAAGAGGCTGTGGGCTGCTCAAATATTTCGTGTCAAAATGTTCGGACTGTCCTACCCAATGTCTTCCCCACCGCACTGTGAGTGCCTCTGACAGGTCTTATGGACCTTGGTATCTCCAGTGTTGAGCACAGTGTCTGGCACGTGATGGGGGTATAAATTAATCGATGAATCTGACCACGTCAATTGAATATTAACTCTAAATGCACCCTGTAAGAAAATACATTACACGCAATCTAAACAGATGACAGATAAATTGAAGAATTCTACTCTCCCTATCCTTTCCTTCATCTCCACCTACCGAAATATTCCTGGCCAACTGGAAATCCGATTCATCTTCAGAATTAAAGGTACTGATACTGTACCATTGTCTCATGGGAGATGACTGCAGGTGAGTCCTGCACCCGTGCACAAGCTGAGAGGACGTGCAGTTAGGGTGCAAGCGGAAAAGGGAATTACTCCCTCAAAAGCACTGAAAAACTACACTTCATTTAAAAGGTAAAAAGATGCGAGACAATGCTTTTTAAACTTGGACTATGTCCCATAGAAATATTTAACACCGAAGCACAAAAGCTGAAATATTCCAAACCAGCCCCAATTCAGAAGTCAGAATCTCCCCGATGAGATTACCGTTCTAGAAACAGCATGCTTATTGGCTCATAAAAGACATGTCACCTAACAATTCGCACTACGGGGGCTGAGGGAAATAACTCACCCATTGTGAAGTCAATGTTCAAATCAATATCCTTTGGGGAGAAAAATATTGCTCATTGATGGAGATTGATTTTTCTTTTCCTTAAGAATTCTCCAGGGGTAAACATTTTTTTCCTAGTGCATGTAACTAAACATGCCATTGTCAAGTTTTCCTAGTCTGAGCATGACACTCAAAAATTATTACTGTAATTATAAATGCCTTGCAGCCTCTTAGCTGCCAATTCCAATTTTTAAAAATATTTTTAAATATCTAAACAACGGGACCACAAACAATTTGGTATATGTCCTTTGCTTTACTTAACAGTGCTCTTATAAGTGAGATATTTTTGATGTTTTAAAACAACCAAAAATTAGCACAAACACTAAGAAATTTGGATCCAAAATGTATTTACCTACAAGTTTAATAACAACTACTTTAAAAAAAAATTCTCACTGTTTCTCCCTTACCTTTCCCATTTCTATTTGTATCCCCCAAAAGATTACAGCAACACTCAATCTAGCCATTTACTGGCTGCCTTCAAAAAAGCAAGATTTTGTAATAGGCAAAGAGGAAAGCATGCTGAATTTAACTGGTTCTATATTTAACATATTGCTTTAGGCTAGTGAATCCTCCAGACCTATTTGCAAGGCTACAATAGAGTACACTGTGTCTCCTGGGTTGTCTTCTCAGGCCAAAAGTATGACGAAAAGAAAACTTGCCTTCTACCTTTTTGAAACTCAAAGGTTGCATAAGAAAGGACAGATGGATGATTTGGGAACAAAAGAAATATCACTCAATTAATGTTTGTTGAAAAGGGTGTCACAGATCATTGGTGGGATTTCTTCTCATTGACAACTCCCCCAAATAGCCAAAGATGGATTGAGCACCCAGACTGCTGAGCTCTATGAGAAAAGGAAAGTAGCCTGTTGGTGATGATAGAGGCTAAGCTGTGGAACCAACAGAAGTGTAACTGGACAGACCATCTTCACCAAGGAGGAATCACACCACTGATACCCAAGTGGCAAAACGTGATTTTTGTTGTTTCCGTCCTGTAATGGAGATGGATTCGTATCAAGCCACACTCTCAGACCCCATTCCTCTCGTATCTAAAAGAACACATTTTTCAAGTGGCTTGAACAGATAAAGGGAGGAACAAAGTTCATTGATTGGCATATGGTCATGAACAACAATTTGACCTTAGGAAAAAACTCAAACCACACTTAATATGCACTGATTTTTCTCATCTAGTTATATGATTATATAGTAATACTAAATCTTGTACAGAGCAACAACAAAGCAAAGCAAAACCAAACCAAAAAATTTAAATTAAAAAGGAAGTCCTACCTAAGTCCCCCTTCCTAAAAATGTGCTTTTGTAGAATGTAAAAAGAATTTGATCCACCAGACAAAGCAAAATCAAATATTTATTAATATTACTTTTTTACTTATTTAAAATTCAAAAATCATGCTCGTGCTTTGGTAGGGCATGTGGTTGCTTATCACTTAAACAGCATTTTTTATTTTATCACCCATTGAAGAGGGGCTCACACTGAGAAGGGAGGAACAGGAATATCTACAGACACTGGCAATAAACCAGAAACTAAGCTGAAAAGGGCAGGGGAGAGAAAATATGCTCCTCTAGGAAGAATAAAATAGTAACAATCAGAATGCATCTGGGATTTTATTCAAACTGACCTACAACCAGAGGGATCTTCAAACTCTTCTAAACGAGAGAGAGAGAGAGAGAGAGAGAGAGAGAGAGAGAGAGAGAGAGAGAGAGAGAGAAGGAAGAGAGATTTCCAGAAGTAATCCAAAGTAATCAAGTAGCCTAAGAAAATATTTCAGTGGCAGGCACAGGAATAACTTTACCCCTTTTATGGTGATCCATGAATAGGATCTGTAGCAGACTAAAGAGATATCTGTTTCTATCAAAAGGTTCCACCTAACCCGCCCCCTACAGCAGGGTTCTTGAAGGTGTCAGCAGGATTTGGTTGACTGGGCCATTAATGGAGCTTTGGTTAATTATTGACTGATTAGGGATTTACCTTATCTTTCCATCAGGAGCTGGCTGAGACTTAACGGTAAGCAATTTAGAGCCAGGGTGAACCTACCCACGTGCTTTTTTGTTCTTCTCCTCCTTTGGGTCACTTTAGCATGTCCTTCCCCGTAATTTGCATTCAGCTCAGAATGGGAGTCCTCAAAAGGACTGGCAACGAGAGGGGCCAGGTTCATGGTAAGGAGTGTCCAGAGCAGGCCTGGACGTGTGCTGTCCTTAACAGAACTTGGCTTATGGGACCAGATTTCTCCCCTGAGACTGCTGGGGGCGGGAGGGTAGGGGAGCAATGACTTTGTGTCTCTGAAAGTGCTGGTGAAGTAAGTCCAAGGGGAAGAGGCAGCCCCCCACCTTGCAAGGCGGCCTCTCTGTGTGAAGGCCTCTTGGCAAAGCCAGGGGATCCACACAGGCAGCTCGGGCCCAGCTGCCCCAGATAAGAGGTGGCCCGTGTTAATGTACAGGCTTCCTCTGCCCCTCAGCAGGGCCTTCCTTTTCTAAACAGTCTCCCTTTAATGTTGGCGAATGTTGTTTTTCCATTGACTCAACATCTCGCCTCTGGTGGTAAGCCAGTGGGGAAAGTTGGAGCGGGGGAGGGAGGACGGCGGTGGGAGAGAGTGATGCCAAAGCTAAAGAGAGAGACAGTCGTTTCCAAACAAGCTGGACACCTGCTTTGGAAAGACAGAGACCAAGCCTAGAACGCTGGCTTCCTCTTAATTTAGCTCAGCGTATTGTTCCCTGCATGTCTGTGAGGGTGGGCCCGGGCCCCCTCCCTGCAACACTGCCCCCTCTACCGGGAGCCAATTCCATGGGAAAACAACCACCTTGAGAGATTCATAACTTTTCTCCATGAAGGAAAGACAGAATGAGTTACTGGAGTGAATTAAAGAGGGACAAGAAATTCAAGGAAAGAGATGAAAGAGAAAGTGGGAAGAAAGCAAGAGAGAAGAAGGAAATTAGGGAAAACAGGAGAAAGAGGCAAGAGAAAAGACAGAGGCAGGGAAATGAAAAGCAAAAAGAGAGTAAGAAGATTTAAAAAAGAAAGACAAGAGGAAGGGAAAAGGAGAGGGACTGCAGGAAAAAGAAATCTGCAATGAGAATTTTCCTCCAGGAGTTTTGGTTTTTCCAGCCAACTGGCAGACCACGACTCCGATTTAGGATGGAGAGCTGTCCCTCCCTGCTTCTCTGGGCAATGCAAGGTCGAAGGGCATCTTCAAAACCAAATCTTGATTAGAGCCAGCTAAATGTTTTGACTTGAAGGAGACATGAAAGATTAAAAAGCAAAACAGAGCTGCGTGGGTAAGAAAGAAACAGGAAAAGAAAGAAATTAAAAAGAAAAAAAGACACCTCATGGGAGACACAAAGGGAATGATAGAAAACACTTCTGAATCAGCTCGTCATCTACTAACAAGCTGCAAAGATTTCCAATGACAAGTTGTCACATTAGTTTAGTGAAACTGAAGCAGCACTTATCCCCTTTCCTGTGCATAATCTCTCCCTGCGCGCCACAAAAACATGCTACCACGTTTAATAGGATTAGTTTCCTTCACTTTCTCCCCCCACCCCTTTTATTTTTTACAATTCTATTTTCAGCAAAACAGGGATCCTTGAATTCATGGGCTTCCTGCAGTGCACAGCAAAACCTGACTGTGAGTGCCTGGTTTTTACCCTTTAAAGACTTTATTTGAATCTGAAAAAAATGGTAATTTGACTATTTTGTACCTTCTGCCCACCCCTCCCCTTCCCACTCCCACCGCCCCCCCCCCCCCCAAATGAATTGCATTCTCCTCTGGGAAATCCCATTGCTTGGAGGGGGTGTTGAGAGTGAAAAGGTCAGGACAGAACTAGGGCTGGGAAAAAGCTGACAAGGCCCAATGCCTCAGAGGTTCTGTGCCCCAGCAGAAACTCCTCTGGCTCGGACCTTAGGCAAACCTGGGTTCCCATTCCAACTGCACTTACTGTCTTTGTGGCCTTGAGCAAGTGGTGAAACCTTCCCCAAGTCCCCATTTCCTCCTCCATAGAGTGGGGATCATTCTTAGTAGGGTTGTTGGGAGTATTACACTTGTACCTTATTTCTAAAAATGATAACTAACTATAGTGATGCATGGTGCTTGGCAGGCATAAGTACAATTGTTATATGTTTAAAACACTTCAGTGGTTCCTGTTCCTTGCAGTCTGTTTAGACCCGTGGTCGGCAAACTGCGGCTCTCAAGCCACATGCGGCTATTTGGCTCCTTGAGTGTAGCTCTTCCACAAAATACCACAGGCTGGGCGAGTTTATTTTGAAGAAGTGGTATTAGAAGAAGTTTAAATTTTAAAAAATTTGGCTCTCAGAAGAAATTTCAATCGTTGTACTGTTGATATTTGGCTCTGTTCACTAATGAGTTTGCCGACCACTGGTTTAGACAGTCAGACGATTACTACAAACTTTTAAGGTTCACCTTTTTCTCACATTTTATTATGTTCCAGAAATCGGTATGTCTTACAACCCATTGTGCGTGGAGGGTCATGGTGTTTTCCTTCTCTCCCAAAGGCCATCTTTAAATTGAAGGTGTGTCTTCTAATCTACAGCATCATGGAATTAAGAAATCGCAAATGCCAGGTAGAAAACATCAGGCACAGTTCTGACATAGAACATGCTCAACAAATGCTAGAATTCTCTATCACTGCTTATGAAGGGGACCAAAGTCTTGCCCCCTTGAAGCTGCATTTTGGGATATTAATTTTAAACTGGTTATGAAGAAACGGAAGACTCAGAAAGAATCTGTGATCCTTCCCCTCCCCTTTCCTGCTTAAGACATTTAGACATAAAAACCTGCTTGGGGAAGGAAATGTAAGGGTGTCCCCTTAGCCTAATTTGAATTAAGTCTGGCAACTAAGAGAGCTTCAAGCAGGGCCCCTTAGCTAGATACCTCCAATATTCCATTGTCTCTGAGTTGACTACCAACAATTTGCCTGCCACCTGAACTACCTGTAAATCACCCATTCCCACTTAGGAAAAATTTCCTCCTTTGTCAAAAATATCATATATACCCCATGTTGCCTCAGTCTTTAAATTTTCCATGCTTATGTGAGTGCCCCATGCACATGTATTAAAAAAAATAATTTTCTCTTGTTAATTTGATTATCATCCCAGCTAGGAGAACATAGAAGGTGGGTGAGAAAGCATTATTGTTTTTAGCCCCCACACTTATCACTGTCTGTTTGCCTCCTTCCTCATTCTCACTGAAAGACCACTTTGGAGTATTGAGCAAAGAGGAGGTGTTGACATTTCTGCCCCTCGTCCAGATTCTTCTAGAGAGGGCCCCTAATTGAGGCTTCAGAAACCTGACAAATCAAACTCAGAAAATAACTGTCCACCAGGATTGGCTAAGAACCAAAATCTGCTCTCACAACAGGGTCACCAACTGCTATGCTTAGCGGTGGCCTGCAAACAGTATTTATCTGTTGAATTGAAGTTATTCCATCTTCCTTGAGGCCACTCTGGGTCTCAGACACCCTCTCCCGCACCAACACCTGAGGATTCGCTTGATGGAGATGAAGAGGGAAACTCACCTCATCTGGGAGGAAAAGGGTGCCCAGGGGACCTCCCGGAGTGAGGGAACAGCACTGGCCTGGGCTGGTCTGGAGGGGACATGGAGGAAGCCTATGCCTGTTCAGGGCCAGTGGAGGTGCTGCTGGGTAGGTAAGGCTCCCGTCTCCACCACCACACCCGCCTCCCAGAAGAGTCTGGATGTCCAGCCTTTGAGGCACCTGCTGTGGCTGTTGCTTGGAGGTGGGGTCCCAGGCCTTCCTGCCAACCTGGGATCAGGAGTGTGCCAAAGTCTCCCAGCCGAAGTAAGGGCAGGAGGGAGGCAAGACCTAGCCCTCCTCCTTGGGTCTAAGCGAGCACAGAATTTAGCCTCCTCCTGTAGGCCTTTCCTCCAGCCTCCCCTGCACCACTAGGGCACTGGAGCTCCTGTGGGTCATGGACTCCGCTCCCCAGTCCCCCCTTCCCAGGCACCCCCCTAACGAACTGCAGGTACAGGCTGACACCCACTTCCCCCACCTACCCCTACTCAGCAACTTCCCCCCACCTGCTCTCCCCAACCCACACCCACAACCACTACCTCCCCCTATCAGCCTGCCCTTCCATACTCAATCTCCCATACAGCACACTTCCCCTCTCAGCTTCTGCCCTATCCCTTTCCATCTCCTCCCCATAAGTGTAGGCAAAAGCACTCCTTTAACCAGGAGGGTGATTGGGATAAGAAACCAGAAGTTGTTACCTGTCCCCCTACAGCTTGACTCCTAGTGAGTGTTTCGCTGTAGTTAGAGGTTCTTGGTTTTGTCCCCTAAAGTCGTAAACATCCCCTTTCCTTCCCCTGCCAATTCTAAGTCTCCCCTTCCCCCTCCAGAGTGTAGCCAGAGAGCCAGAATCTTCCACACCTGCCTCAAGATATCCACCCGCCCTCAGAGGACAGGCATCTGGCTTGATGGTTGGGCTTTGGCCTGCTCCCAGCCCCTGGGTTCATTCACTAGGGCCTGGGCCCGCGGACACCCCAACCTGCCAATCTCTTCCTTACCCCTTCCCAGCAATACATCCTGATTACTTATCTCAAGCCTTCTGAGGATACCAGCAAAACACCCTCCTTGGGACATGTAATTAGTCACGCATGGCCATCTCCAGTTCTAAAATGGTCTGCCTTCTTGATTGGGCCCCTGCTGCTTCAGCCCAGGCCACTCCTCTGGCTTTTTTCCCTCACACCACTGCGCAGTCACAGCCAGGGATGGCACCTTCCCACCTAGCTCATTCCTTCTCGCAGCTGTCTTTGGCTGGACTCTTAATTACCTTGGGATGTGCCTGTGGTCACTGGTTTGAACATACTTTCAAATCTACTACATGTAGATTTGAGGGAGTTGTTCATTCTGACATGTAAAAAACATAATGATAAATGATTTAGTGGGATTTTTTGGTTTTTTTTTAGTTTTACCTAGGAATGTTGACCTTCTTTTACTTCTTCCTGTTCCCTCCTTGAATAGAATGTTTTGTCCTGTGGGTTCACGGGTCTGATGGGCAGTTTCTGTAAGAAAGGCTTCCATCTATAAAGCAGGTATGGTGAAAGGACCAAAAAAAAAGGAAAGAAAGAAAAATTTAGATTGGTAAATGCCTCCTGTCTACCCTGGGGCCTGATAGGCACTTCTAGGTCTGAGAGCACAGGACCTGGCTTCCAAACATGCACCAATTCTAATTTAATTTATTTTTTTGTGGCCTAAAAGGTGGGGAGGTGAGCATATGAAGTGCCTAAAGCAGCAGCTAAGCATGAACTAAAATGTGCATACATGGAATGACAATCATGTGAGCTTCATCATGATTGTCACATGGGATGAGAATCATGTTAGCTTCACCAAAACACTGAGGGGGTGGGGAGTGTCTGTATAGAAAGAAGTACCTGTCAGCTCAAGTGTGCAGAGCACACATTTGTAGACAAAATAGGTTCCGTTTGCCGAGCAACAATCGTGAAGCGAACATGAATAATTTTACTAATGTAAAAGTCAACAGCTGGATAAAAAAAAAAATCTCCATGAGTTGGATATTATCCCCCACTCAACAGATAAAAAGAACTGAGGCTCTGATAGATTAAATAATACACCCAAGGTCAGAGAGTCAGTAACTGGCTGAGCAGTAATTGGAAAAACAGTGTGACCCCTAGATTCTCAGTCTTTCGGCAGTTGCCCAGCTGGGGGTGGGCCCAGAAATCCTTATTTTTTAAAAGTTCCCTGGGTGATTCCTGAGGATTAGCCAGGTCTTGGGAACCCTGCTTCACATCAAACCGCCCCGCTCTCCCTGTCACCAGTCTGCCTCCCAGCAGCCTTCTCCACGTTGGATAACATATTTAAATAGCAATTTCGAAAAACTATGCAGCATATGGGTTTTCCTTTTGATCTCAAAATGATGACAAACAGACACTTAAATACTTCATAAAAGAAATATTACCAGAAAAATTATAGAAATCTGGCTTTCAACTTTGTCTTGCTCTAATTTAAACAAAATGCAACTTTTCAGTGTCACCCCCACCCCGTCCCAATAAATCCAAACTGGGAGCTTCCTTCCCTGTCCCCTCTGTGCTCAGCCTGCGCCTGTTCATTTCTAACCGGCTGGTCGTCCTGAATAAAAGCCTGAAAATACGGACAGTGAGGTTTGACTCCACTCCTACCCCCAGAGCCTCTCCTGTGAATTCACACCCTTGACTTGAAAGATCCAAGAAAGGGAAGCTGGGAATAACGGCCAAATATTCTTAGACTAAATTGACAAAAGAAAAGGCTTGGGGTAGGGGAGGGACACGGAGGGAGATGTCCATCCCTTAAAGGGTCCCCGCCTCGCTTTAGGTCCCCCGAGAGCCCCCACTCTCAGGTTGAACGCATCAGCCGGCTGTGGGCGCCAGCGTCCCGCAGCAACAGGCTGGCGGCGGGGGAGGGGAGGCCAGCGACCTCGGGGGCAGCGCCGGCGGTCCGCATCGTGTCCCCCAGCTCCGCGCCGCGCCCGGAGCAGGTGGCTGCCCCCTGCGCCGGGCGGGCGTGCGCCGAGCCCCAGCCAGCCCGGCAGGGCTAGCGCCTGCGGTGGCCTCGGAGGAGGCAGGGGACAACTGGGCGGGAGCCGGGGACGAGGACCCCCGGGGCCGCAAGGGCAGGAGGGGCGTGCGCTCCGCCCCAAACCAGGCGCCGCTGCAGCGCCGCGCGCTCGGCCTCTCGGTGCCCAGAGGCCGCGACACCTAGCGCGTGGCCGCGGCGTGGATGGCGGGCTGGAGGGCTGGAGGGAGGCGGGGAGCTGGAGGAAGCCCGGGCGAGACAGCTCGTTTCCACCGAGGGCCGGGCGGGGGGACTCCCCAGCCTTCCCTCCTACCCCGAAACTTTCCCAGCGCACGCAGGCGTGTTCCTCGCGGGTTTCGGCGGCTCCGGGTCGCTATCGGGGAGGAGGCTCGGCCCGCACACAGGTCCCCCAGGACGCGTGCGGAGGATGTGCCCTGGCCCATGGGGGGTGGGGGGGGGGCGCCTGGCCTCTAGGGAGGGGGCCGAAGGCGCGATGGCACCAGGCGGCCTCCCCGCCCAAAGGGACTCCCCGCGCGCGAGGGCGAACCGGTGTTAAAAACCCGCCACCGCTCGGAGGGGTAGCGGTGGCCCAGGCGGTGCGTAACTTTGCCCACTGCGCCCCCGCGTGCAAAGGCGTCCCCGTGCACTCGCGCCCTCACCCACCCCGCTCCGGGCTGCGGCTAGAGCCTGCCTTTGTGCTTAGGTGACACTGATAGATATGCTCATCTGAACCAAAGAGGGAGGGGTGTACCTTGGGTAAACGCTTCTACCTGGCACCCCCAGTTACCGAGGGAGAAGGTCCCGATCTCCCCGAAAGCGTCCCTTCAGCTTCCCTAGGCCCTTAGATCTCCAGCTGCTTCACGACCCCGAATAAAGCACAATCAGATCAACCTGCGCTCCCCCCTCCACACACACACACACACACACACACACACACACACACACACACACACACACCTCCCGCTAAGATCAGGACCCTTCTACATCCGAGCCCTCAAGGAGCCCGGTTGGGGCTGGAGAAAGGCAAGTCATTTCGGGGGGCAACAGCACCCCTCGCCGGGCTCCGCGCGGCCTGGCGGGCGCCTCGCCGGGCTCCGCGGCCGGCCGAGCGGCTGGATTATGTAAGTAACAGCCCTCCATGTGCTCACCGCCATCTGTTAATATCTTGGTATTGGAAAGTTCGGTGCCTGAGGCAAAGCCAGGGCTGGCGGCCCGGAGCTCCCGGCCTCCTCCCCCGGGGAGCGCACCTTCCTTTGATGGCTTTTGCTCACTCCCATAAAACCAAGTCGTGGTTGCCCCCTTCAGACTCTGACAGCCGCCCCCCTCTCCCCACGGGAGGGCCGTGTGGGTGGGGGAGGAGTGATCTGCTTCGAGGTAACTTCATAGCAATGACCTTTCAATGAATTGATCTTTTTTTTTTTTATGACCATGACGGGTTCTTTTAAGCTCTTTGTACTGGACTATTATTGGGGTGGGGGCTGCATTGTTTTTTTTAAAAATTACTCTTTTTTTCCTGCCAGCACCCAAAATTCTTGGAAGGGTTATTATATTTCAACTTCTTTGGAGTGATTCGCCTGTTTACTCGGAGAGCTGTTGGTTAAACAAACATCATTCGGGAGGCTTCTAAGCAGTGGGGTTCCCAGGAGAGAAACGCGAAGCTGCTGTTGCTACTGATCTCGTGGCATTTCACGCCCCCCCCCCCCATTCAGACACTCAGAACAAATTCGCGTTGGGCTTGGGGTCACACTGGGTGCGGGCCGGGGGCGGCAGGGGGTGAGAGCAGGGCGGTCAGCCATCCTGCCTCTGGACAGCGTGGAGCAGGCCTGTCTAGAGGTGGTTTCTCTCTCTCTCTCTCTCCCCCTCTTCTGGGTGGGGTGCAGGGGTACAGCCGCCGGCGGTGTGTGTGTGTGAGAGTCCGGCAGGATCCCCAGCATCCTTCACCTGCAATCCACGCCCACGGTCCGTTTCTCCACTGGATCTGGCTGAAATGGCCAGAATTGGTTTGTTTAGGATCTGATGACAGTTGTTTGCAAGGTTTTAGATGACTGAAATGCGGTCTTCTCTGGGACCCCCCCCCCCCCCACCTACGGCTTTGGGGTGGGAGTGGGGGATAACACGGAGGAAATATCAAGGCGAGTGTGTTTATTAACCCAGAACCAGACGCACAAGTGATCACGGCAAGTTTGGGAACACACAGGTCACCCTTCCCATAAATGAGTGAACGCAGCCTGGCATGGACGGGGTTTGTTGGAAGACGGGTCACAATTGGGGTTAACTGTTAAGTTATTGGGGTTGTGCTGGCAGTAGGGCGGAGGAAGGGGTTGACCCCTAGGTTGGACCGCTGGTTTCTTTGGAGATGGGGCCAACCTCTAGGCGACTGGTCGTCTCCGAGCTGACGGATCGCTTCTCCGCTATCAGCAAACAAACCGGGAGCCGCAGGAGATAGCGGCCTCCGGCCTCACGCCTCTGCTCCGGGGCGGCGCGAGACCTGGGAGAGAGCCGCGGCTCTGGCAGGAGAGGTCGGCCACGAGCCTGGCTGGTTACACGTCGCCCCGACCGTAGGGGACCGGACGGGCCCCGGGCACCCCAGCTCACGGAGCCGGGCTGCGGACCGAGCTCGCCCGCCCGGCGCCGCGCGCTTCTATTTCCACCCTCCGCTCCTGCGCCCCAAGGCGGGCTACGAACTGCCGCGGCCGAGCGGAGCCAGCCGAGAGCCTCTGCCGCACAGGCGAGGGGAGGGGGCGCCCCCTTGTTTGCCAAGCGGGTTACCCCGACTTGGAATCAGAGAGTGAGAAAAGTACGAAGGCTCCAAGGAAACTTTTCTCGCCGATAGTTCCCGAGCGCGGCGTGTGCAAAAGGTATATTGGAGCGCTGGGTGCGACTGACATAAACTCGTGGGCTATTCCTCCCAGAGTCTGAATCTTTGCCCTCTCGGCTTCCTTTCTTCCCTTTTCTCCCCCCCCTCCTCCTTCCCTGTCCTCCCTTTTAAATGTCAAACTGAGCATATGGTTTTAAGGCGTGGAGGGTATGTGTCCTTTTACTCCTACCAGTTTATGTAGGGGCTGGCTCTCACATACGTGCGCGCCGGGATGATTAAAAAAAATAATAATAATAGGAGGAAAAAGAAGAAAAACTGTATCCTCGACCCATGTTTTCCTGCTCAAGACACCCGCTTCCCTCGAAAGGACCCAACCAATAGAAAGATTATTCCACACTGCGTTTAGTGGGCATGCTGGTAGATTACTTCCATCCCCAACCTAAAATGTCACATCTCCATTAGAAGACTTGGCACAGTAGCCTATCACGCAAGTGTGACTCGTGTGTTTGTGCATGTCTGTGTCGTTTCAATAATGGGGTGCAGGGCTCGTGTCTGAAGGCTCTGAAAGGGAAGGAAGGAAGGCTGGGGATGCTCAAGCAAGTCTCCTTTCTTGTCCTGGATATCTAACCCGGACAGCTTGATTTTTCACCCTTCTTTTCAGTGTTTGAACCCAGTGCTAAAAGTTTCCTACAGAATATAGAGTTGGACATAGTATCATTGCTATTATTCAAAGAGAATACTTCCTCACAGTTGGATGAATTTGAGGCTGGAGTGGTAAATGTCCTAGGAGGTGTGTGTGTGTGTGTGTGTGTGTCTGTGTGTGTCTGTTTGCAGAAGCTGGTGGTAGTGTTCCCTGCGTCCTTGTAACACACCTCATAAACACAGTGTTGTCAGGATGCAACATGATCCAACCTTTGATCTGATTAAGTTTGAGGGACACAAAGAATACTTACCCCCATCCTACCTAAGAAAATGAGTGTCTGCTCAACCAAGTATGAATGTTTTCTGCTTTGCAGCCCTTGCAAGTCTTAGCATCTTTAGGACCTTAAAGTCATAAACTCGGTTGCTTTATTAAAAGCCATTGACTGTGCCGGGAGAAAGACATTTCCTAGCCGCAGGGCTGAAGGTTTGGAACTTGCAGACCCCAAAGAGCTCTTTAAGAGCCACATTATCTAAAGCAAGCTTGCTGGTTATTCCTCACCCCAGCTATGTCAAACCACAGTGAATTTTCTGTGGCTTTATGTTGAAGTCCGACATTGAAGCGCTTGGATTTCTTACCTAATAAATACATTTTAAAGTTTGTCACCCGGGAGTCAAACCGATGCACATCGTGTTTGAAACCCATCTCTGGTTATTCTGGGGTGAGTGACTGAGGGCTACTTCCAGATAATGTTTATTAACATCTTCTTTAAGGCTACTGTGCCTTGCCATCCAAATAACGTTGTCGGGCAAGGGTTGTTCTTGATTATGTTGACAAGAGGTTGACCGGGATTCGGCCAGTCCTGGTCTTCTGATACCAGATGCAACGGAGCCGGAGTGGCAAACCTCTGGCGTCTATGATTTAATCCAAAACCTACCTGTATTTTGCAAGTGTCCACCTCCCCTTTAAAATCCCGTGAGTGGCCTGTATTCTTGATACTACCTCTCATCACTTTCAAAGTGAGATGACTTAAGGATCCGCACTCTCTTCTTCTATAGACCACCCCACCTCTTAAGAAACAACACACACACACACACACACACACACGCACGCACACACACACACACACACATTTTTCTCCAGGGCACTTTCCCGTGCCTTCCTGCACCCAAGTCCGAGGAGCGCTGGGCCAACTCCACTGGCCGCCCCTGTGCAATGAAGAGGGTGGTGAGAAAGGGGATCCTCGTCCTGCAAGAGCCAGAGTGAGCGAAGCGCCGCTCGCGCCCTCGCCCGCGTTGCATCGCGCCCGCAGATGGCTCGCTCCGGCCCCCGGCGCGGCTGGCCGGTGGCCCCGAGGCGGCGGCGGGGCATGGCTGGGGTGGGGGTAGAGGCCTGGGGTGGAGGCGGGGAGGTGGGGGAGGAGCGCGGAGGGCCCCCTCTCCCCTCCTCTTTTCCCAGCCCTTCACCCCCCACCCCTTTTATATCTTTTTTTTTCCTCCTCCCAAGTTCTCTTGCCCTGGCTATTCCCCCCTTGAATCCGAAGGCGCCTCGCGATTGGGTGTCGGGGCCGGGTACGTCAGTCAGACTGTGACGTGCAGTCTTCCTGTTTCCTTCAGCTGTGTCTTAAAGTAAATCTTGTCGTGGAGCGCAGCCCTCAGCGGAGGGAGCGCTCGGGCATCACACGGCCGCGCAGCCGGGCGAGCGGAGGCGCAGGGAGCCTCGCCGGGTGCGCCCGCTCCGCTGGGCTCCGCGCCTTTCCCCGGTTCCTCTGCTCCGCTCCCCGCGCTCTTCTCCTCTCTCCTGTCCTCCGCCCGCTTCCTCGCCCCTCCCCGCCCTCCTCTCGCTCGCCCCTCTCCGGCTCGCCCCATCCCCGGCTCGCGGGGGCACACTCACCGTCCCTCGTCCAATTATTCTCTCCGCCGCCCGCCGGGGACCTCCGGGGGCGAGCGCGCGCGCGTGTCCCTGGCCGCCGGCGGGGGAGCAGACCCGGCGCGGCTCGGTCCCCCCGCTCCCGACACCGCGTAAGTATCCTCTGTCCCCTCGCCAGTGCCCTCCCCTTTTCCAGAGTCACTTGCGCCCGCTTGTTCTTCAATGGGAAGACAAGAGACTCCCAGGACTTAGACGCCTGTCAACATCTTCCCTCCACCCTCCCTCCACCCCCACCCCCAGGAGAAAATGGTGTTATTTAAATGAACCAGAATAAAAATCGCCGGGAACGCCGCCTCTGAGCAGGAGCCTCAGTGCAACTCCGCGCGCCGCTGTCCCCCAGTTCCTAAGAGTAAGTGATCCGCTCGCCCGGCTTTTATTTCTTTCTCTTTCCCGCTGGTGGCCGGGGTGGCGGTGGCGGTGGCGGTGGCGATGGAGGGGGGGGGGTGAGGCTGGCAGGGCTGGACGTGTCCCTGATCTTGTCACCTTTTGTGTCCTGGGCTGGGGTGCGCGGGGGCGTCTGCTTCCTTTCCTCTTTCTCTCGCCCTCTTTTCTTGGGAGAGAGGATCCCGAGGGGGAACAGGGGGGTCTTTTTTGTTGTTGCTGTTCGTCTGGATCTCCGCTTTGCGCCGAGCCTCATCCTTCCCCCGTCCCCGGTGAAAACTCCTGGGCCAGCCCCCACGTCCCTTCTCTTTGTCTACTTTATTACGGCCGCTTTTCTCCCAGGCTCTTTCCAATTTGCTTGCCATTTGCATACCTTTCACTTCTCCTTTTTTTTTTTTTTTTTTAACCCCGGCGGAGGGCCGGGGAGAAGGGAGGTGGGGAGAGGGCAGAGGGGGCGCTCTGTTACTTTCCTCTCCAAACGTCCATGGTAGCCGGAAAGGTTGACATCGGGGTTGGAGCGGTGGAGAGATGGTCCCGGGAGGGAAATGAGCCCTGCGCCCCTCTCCTGAGCTCCGGGGAGCCCGTGGTAGGTCAAGTTGATTTGGGGTCAGGACGCACCGGGAGCTTGGAGGGGTCGTAGGGCAGAGGGATTGGTGCCCCAGTGCCTGGGGGGTGGGGGTGGGACTCACAGATCGCGCTGGGGTGGGGGGGGGTGTTCTCGGGCAGCGGGCTCTCGAGGCCCAGACTCTCTCGCAGTCATCGCTGGCAGCCTGTGGTGTTGGGCTGCTTGGATCCCGTCCTGGCTGGGTGGTACCTAGAGTTTTGCCCCAGTTTGGACGATGGGGGTGGGAGGAAAGGAGAGGTGAGAGTAGCTGTTCATGGGAAGAAGAGTGAGGAGGGGCGGGAAGAGCTACTATCTTGCCTGGATAGGCAGGGAGGGGGAAGGAGGTGGGGTTGGGGTCTGAGGGTGGGCGGCGGGATTGAGGGGAGACATCACCCAAAGTCCAGTTTAGCGAGTTGTTGGTCCCAGTGCTGTGGCAGCCAGCTAGTCCTCCTGCTGAAGCTGAACGCCGCTGGGGTTTGGGATGGGGGAGTAGGTTTTGAGAGACTGGAGGTCTCCCGCCCCCTTTCAGCTCTTTGGAAGTTGAGTCCCCCAGGCCGATGGAGAAAAGGAGAAGGCAGGTTTGGGCAGCCGCCTTAAATAGCCCAAGGAGGCAGGTAGGAGTGTGAAACTGCTGCTGTTCTTGGCAGTCCAGAGCGCTACTCCGCCTGGGGGAAGGCTGGGAACTCACCTGCTTGTTTTAATTTTTCCAAGAAGGTCTGTGTTGTCTCCTTGAGCTTATAAAAACAGACCCAGGACTGGATGGCCTTCTCTCAAAGTCAAGGCTAGAAGTTTCTCCTCTTGTTCTTGTTCTCTCTGTCTTTCTATCTCCTCTTCCACCTATACCCTCCCAGTTAAAAAATCCCTTTCCTAAACTAGATAGGCAGAGGTCTATTAGCAGAATGCGCATGAGCAGGGCCTGACAGGTGTGTTATGTCAAGAAAGACAGGTGCAAGTTTCCTCTGTGTCTGTGTCTGTGTAGTTCCAGACCACAATGCATGCCCTGGGGTTGTAGAGATTTATGAATTT
Organism: Antrozous pallidus; assembly: GCA_027563665.1. Classification (NCBI taxonomy): domain Eukaryota; kingdom Metazoa; phylum Chordata; class Mammalia; order Chiroptera; family Vespertilionidae; genus Antrozous; species Antrozous pallidus. The sequence goes on along the minus strand of CM050527.1, from coordinate 28,999,261 downwards.
ATGGTTGCCCTGGTTAATAGGATTGTCCAGGCTAATGGGAATGGGCTGTTGTTATGTTTTGAGCCCTTGCCATGTGAGTTCTTTGGTTGGGGGTAGGGGACACGTTTGTGTGAGTGTGTGTGTTTATTTTTCTTAAGGATGTTGGCAGGCGGCTGCTGAGGCTGTGTCTCAGGCTTCTGTCTGCCAGGCGGCTGAAAGTACCCCCACTTCAGGCAGCAGGTGGAGGGATATTGACTTTCCCTTCGCTTCCGTCCAGTTTATGTCTGTCTATCTCCCAGGTCTGTGGAGGGAGGGGTGGGAGCTGTTTTGTGTGTGTGTGTGTGTGTGTGTGTGTGTGTGTGTTTTGGACAGCCGTGGGTGATGTGTGTAACTGCCAAGAATACCAAAGTCAATTTGAAAGTGTTAACTGTTGTGAAAGCTTATCTTTTTAGTGTGCTTTCTCTCGGCCCAGAAAGAATAGGTATGTGCATGAACTCTTTCAAGTCATATGTTAAATATTCTCATAAAGTAGAATGAGCCTGTCATTGTACCAGACATGTGCCAGATGTCCTAGTTATTACTTTGATGGGGAAGGGAAATCTCAAGTACGTGAGAGGTAACTGCTTTTCTGTTGGAGGCAAGATGCGGGCAGTCAGTTCTATGAAGAGTTCCTTGCAAGCACTTCTGAGTATTTTTGAAATGAAATGGGCTGTACATGGTGAGGAAGCCAAAGGGGGAGTATTTGGGTTAACCTGTCCATGAAACACAACATGGCTATGTTTATGTAATGGTAACATAGACGAAGGTAAGGACTGTAGCTTGCTGTGTGAGGGAAGATGTTGAGAATTCAATGTAAGCACTGTATTTGGCTTCTTAATACTTGATCTTTACTTTTTTTTTCTTTACACAGGTTACTTTTTGAGTTGCATAGAATTAGGTTGGATGGTGGATGGGTTTTGTTGGTTGGTCTTGTTGCTTGGGCGATTGCTCATTGTTTCATGAAAATGAGATAATATGTGCCATTTGTTCGCTAGACTTAAACATCAAAGTTTCCCTCCAATACTTTCCTTGGATGGTTCTGAAGTTCTTTCATAATTAAAATGTCCTCTATGGATATGTTCTGCTTATTTTTAATAAGGGTTATCTGTGGTTGGCACTTACTGATATTTTTATGTGTCCATTATGCAGAATTCTATTTAGTTTAATCAACCACCTTGTGGGGAATAGTCACGCATACATAACATGCATCTTTGTTCCCACTTTATTCATTTCCTAGCATCGGCCCTCTACAAGTGGCACTTGCGATCTTAAAACATAAGGTAGCTGCCAGGTTGGCCATTTACTTGTGCAAAGCGCAAACAGGCCTTTCCCCCTGAATTTATTCTGTCATTTCAGGAGTTGTCTTGCATTTGCAACTTATTATATAAGAAATGTTTTAAGATTTAGGATTAACAAAAGAAATTATCAAAATGTTACTGATTTCATAATACGAAGGTGGATTGTGCATGCTGTGTTGTTGTAGGATTCTAATTAAGTACCTATACAAATAGAAAAGGACATACAAGGAATTTCTCAAATCTTATTGCCTAGTGTATTCTAAAGCTTTGGAGGACATTTAGAGTATTTTAAATTTCAGCAAAAAGGAAAAAAAAATGTGTCTTTTCTTGAGATTACTTCTCACTCAGATTTACTAACTCGGTGAATTATTACTCTTTATAAATAAGTAGATATTACTCTTTATAAATAAGTAGAAAAATATTTTAGGCTTGTCTCAGAAAATGTGCTGTGTTCACTTTGCTGGTGAAAAAATGTATGGGATTTTTGGTAGGATGGAGGAATTTTAAATGAAATGGTTATGATTTGAGAACTCCATGATGATAGGAAATTTTAAAATCTGATATAAGATTTTGACAATGCAATCTCAGTTCATTGAAATATTAACTTATGTCAAGTGACCCCTTCAGAATAAACATAAAAGGTTTTCTTAACCTGCTAATAGGCAGAAACACCTCCAAAGGAGAAGTTGCTAATTAGCCAAAATGAAGGGGACAGTGAAGGAACAGCTTAGAGATTTGGGGGAAGGCGGAAGCTACCTAAATCAAATCATCATATTTTCCCCCTTTGAATTACTGATTCCCAGATTAATTTATTAATGATATTCCATTTGAAATTTCATAATCAGGTTGATCCAAGTAGATGAGAGGCCCATTCAAAGGTTGTTTTCTAAAAGAAGTAAAGTGTAAGCTTGAGCAATTTCTTCCAAAAATGTTTATCAACGAAGACAGATAATCTAAAGAATCCAAACAGGAAACCATGCCAACCTTACAATTGCCCTGCCTCACAAACGATTTGTCTGAACTATCTGGATAATTACTGTAATGAAACACTTCTTTGTCAGGATAAGGACTCCAGGTAGAAGCGTAAAAGTTGCACTCCCCTCCCCAAAATAAGTTCTTGATTAAAGTCAGAGCACTTAACCACTTTCTACTTCACACCAGAGTGTTCCTTAAAAATTCTTCACAGAAAATCTTTCTACTAACATTAAGTCATCAGCTTCCTTAGGATGATGTTAAATAGAATGTCAGATCACTCCAATTTTAATTAAAAATCTTTTGGAGTAATTAAAATCGGACTTGATTTTACCTGGATACTTATTCTTATATTTTACTAGAAGGAATCTGCTATGCTGAGATATCCATTGCATAGGAATTATCAGAGCGTTTGTGCCTAATGGTACAACAAAAATATTTTAATGGTGAAAAATATTCTATATAGATGTTCACCTTAATTAAAGAGGAGTTTACAGGAGTAGATTATGTATATCTAATCAATAATACATTTGAGTTCAAATTCAACGTCAGTAATGTTCTGCATACTAGCTGATACTTAGGTTCACCCCTGCTGATCAGGAGGTTTCAGAGTGCCTGCTTAAACTTAAAATTAATGTTGACATTAAAATGCAAGATGACTGGGGAAAATAGAAGGTAGCAGGAAAATAGGAAGACCAAATATGAGATGGATTGGCTCCATAAAAGAAGCCATAGGCAGGAAGGAGTCTACACAAGCTGTGCAGGGCTGTTGAGGACTGGACATTTCGGTCATCACTCATTCATATGGTCTCCAGGCGTCAGAGCTGACTTAACGGTACATAACACACACACACAAGAATCAATAGGAATGGTAGCTGAGACATTCTGGCTTAGCACATATGTTGAAAAATAAAGGACTTTTTAACAATCCTAATGGACAGGACAATATCAGTGATAAAGTCATTTGATAGCATTTTCTAAATTGTGAATCGGGAAGACATGGAAGTGCTTTGAAAGTATTTTCAAGTGAGTTAATTTACATTATGCTCATTTAACTGTGTTTCTTATGTGGTAATTATACACACACACACACACACACACACACACACACATATACTCTTTATGAAACATTATGATAGTAAAATACTATGTCAATAGTTATAATTAGTCTTGCCCATAGCCTTCGTAGGTTATAAACCTACAGTGCACTAGTACAATTATTTCTAAGTTTAGGTCCACGCTATATGGAGAGATATATTTCTTCTATTAATATAATCCCTTGTCTTGCTCAATTATATAATTTTTGCCGTTTGTTTCATCCTATTTATTATGTCTCAGCTGGATATGGTACAACAAGACCTAAAAGTAATTAAATTCTCTTAGCACACAACAGAAACACATGATTTAGTCTAAAAATGCTAACTGGTGGAAAGAGAACTGCAAAAAACAAACAAACAAACAAACAAACAAAAAAAACCAGAGTAGTTTGGTGAATGTAAAGGAAGTTACAGGGTGTGTTTTTCTTCAAAAATCCAACAAGCATGTTTCGTACTATTCTCCCCTGAAGATGAGAATATCAGTTCTTTGCACCTTAGGAAGAGCACAGTCCTCCTCCTGGCTCTGGCATGAGGCAGGCGGGCAGCTGTTGAGACCTGGGCTGGATGAGAGCAAGTGCAGTTGACGCAGAGGTAAATGGCAGTTGGGAAAGGAAGGATGCCTGGGGATGACCTTGTGCTCATCTCTTACACAGCGTGTCACTTCTGAGCCTCTGGTGCAGAGGTGCTCTTCCCACAGCAAAGATGGGGAGCAGCAAAATCCCGTCTGGGTGTGAAGGTGAACAGGGAGAAAAACACTGCAGAAAGTTGGGTCATTGTGTTGACTGGCATGCTTTTCAAGTGATATGAAAGAGAGAAGAATTTGCACACGAAAAGAAGTAAATTTTTAAAAAAATGGCAATGAGCTGTATTTTTGGAAAGCTGAACTGCACGCAGAAAAGACCTCTCCCTCCATATGCAAGTCTTTCTGATAATTAATTCATCTTTTTTCTTGTTTTTCTTGTTTGTTTTTCCTCCTTTCCCTCCCATCTGACAGCTACACCAGGTTTATCAGATCTAACGTGTTAGTGAGAGATCTGTCATTGCATCTTTGTATTTCTGAAACCAATTTTATCAGTAATGTTTGAGGAGTCCAGTTATCCCAAATTTGACTTTGAACTCAATATTGAAGCTATTAAGCTTGTGCCCATTATAAATTCAGGAAATTTTTATCTTGAGGCATATAAAAAGTATCTTATTCTCAAACATACAAATATATATACATATTGCTATACATATACCCATATATGTATGCACACATATATTTGAAGAGGCATCATCCTGCTTTCACAATATTCTAAAACAGGCTCTTTTAAAATTTATAGTTTCATACAGAAACCAGAAGCAAGGTCTGCATGATGAAATCTTTCTCGCTTACAAAAAAAAAAAAAAAAAATGCTGCCATCTAAGCATTGAGCATCTTCTTGATTTTTAAAGGTGATTTCATGCTGAAATCATGCCTATTTGCATGGATAGTCATTCTTTAAAACTAGCCACAGATGCAGTCCTAGGGAGCACGTAGATGTTTTCACAGGTGAACTGAGAGAGATGGGAGCGGTTCCAAGCACTCCGCACGCTGCCGTTGGCAATGGACCCTGTTATTGTGAAGATGTGCTCTGTTAAGCAAACGTGAAGTTTAATATTAGATAAACCCTGGGTGAAAAAAAGATTCTCATTTTCTCCACAAAATGTTAATTGTAAGCAAAAAAGATGTGACATCTTACATTGATGCCAAATGTGAGGTTAGCATCACTAGTTAATAAGTCACAAAATAAGGCAACTACCTTTTATAAAATGCAAGGAGGGATGTTCTCTTTTTATATTATGTTCCTAAGAAACAATGGAAGTTCGAATGCAGAGAAGATATTTCCTTTCTCACACATATATATTGGAGTTATGCTATTTTCTTTCTTCTTTATACATCTTTTTTTTTTTTTTTGGTCTTTATTTCTGTGTGCTTTTTCTTAAATCCAGCATATGAAATAAGATTCACAAGTGGTGTATGTTAAAGAGTTTCTTTAAACATGGGAAGTATTATTGTGGCAGATTTTAAGAGAAGAAAACCATTCCTGAAGATATATTTATCCTGGCCTAATTCAATTTATTAATTTCTAAAATGTAACCATGTCGTTCTTTTGCAGTGAGTTCAACTTGATAATAATTTAAGCAATCAGAAGGGCATTATGAAAATTTATAAATAGTCTCATACTTACATTAAAAAAAACCAAAAGATACCATCTTCAAAAGCGATTTTACTAATAAAAATGCGTATTATGCTAAATAAGCAGACTTGTAGTAGGAGTATTTTTGCAGTGATTTCAATGTGAAATTGACCATTTATGTTGGCAAGATGCTGATGGGGCTGTCCTCATTTCATTTCACATTTGACAAAAATATTTTAAAATTTGGTAATAAAGGCTGTGTTTTAAATATTTGCATTTACTTTAGTGTTCTTTTTATAGCCTTAAGATCACAATAATTTTAATGCAGAAATGGAATTTTGCATCCCAATTTCACACAGCCTCAAAATTAAATCCTATTTCCTAAGTCTACCCCACTTTCATCTTCTTTTGTAATGTGAATCTGAATGCCCAAAATTTAATCAATTGGTTGTCAGAGGCTGTGTACTTATAATCTACTGTTTCTTCTGACGATAAACAGTATCATTTTAGGCATTTGTGAAAGAGAATCATATTACTGGTGCTTAAGCAGTTTTTGCTTTTTTTTTTTTTTTTTTAATCTTAATCCATCTTAAACCAGTGGAGCAGAAATATTTAAAAATGTTTCATTTCAAGCAGAGTGCATAATAAATTTCAATAATTGTAATGTGCCATAAATCCCAGAGCCTATGCATTTTGTATTTGATTCAGGATTGAGGTCAGGAAATTTGGAGAAATTTAAAGAAAATGATTCATCAGTCCTTTTGTTCTGTTGGCCAGGGTCCCGGGATTCTTGAGCTGTGCCCAGCTGACGAGCTTTTGAAGATGGCACAATAACTGCCCAGTGATGCCTGACCATGACAGCACAGCCCTCTTAAGCCGGCAGACCAAGAGGAGAAGAGTTGACATTGGAGTGAAAAGGACGGTAGGGACAGCATCTGCATTTTTTGCTAAGGCGAGAGCCACGTTTTTTAGTGCCATGAATCCCCAAGGTTCCGAGCAGGATGTTGAGTATTCAGTGGTGCAGCATGCAGATGGGGAGAAGTCAAATGTGCTCCGCAAGCTGCTGAAGAGGGCGAACTCGTATGAAGATGCCATGATGCCTTTTCCAGGAGCAACCATAATTTCCCAGCTGTTGAAAAATAACATGAACAAAAATGGTGGCACGGAGCCCAGTTTCCAAGCCAGCGGTCTCTCCAGCACAGGCTCCGAAGTACATCAGGAGGATATATGCAGCAACTCTTCAAGAGACAGCCCCCCAGAGTGTCTTTCCCCCTTTGGCAGGCCTACTATGAGCCAGTTTGATATGGATCGCTTATGCGATGAGCACCTGAGAGCGAAGCGCGCCCGGGTGGAGAATATCATTCGGGGTATGAGCCATTCCCCCAGCGTGGCGTTAAGGGGCAATGAAAACGAAAGAGAGATGGCCCCGCAGTCTGTGAGTCCCCGAGAAAGTTACCGAGAAAACAAACGCAAGCAAAAGCTGCCCCAGCAGCAGCAACAGAGTTTCCAGCAGCTGGTTTCAGCCCGAAAAGAACAGAAGCGAGAGGAGCGCCGACAGCTGAAACAGCAGCTGGAGGACATGCAGAAACAGCTGCGCCAGCTGCAGGAAAAGTTCTACCAAATCTATGACAGCACTGATTCTGAAAATGATGAAGATGGTAACCTGTCTGAAGACAGCATGCGCTCGGAGATGCTGGAGGCCCGGGCCCAGGACTCGGTAGGGAGGTCAGATAATGAGATGTGCGAGCTAGACCCAGGACAGTTCATTGACCGAGCCCGAGCCCTGATCAGGGAGCAGGAGATGGCCGAAAACAAGCCCAAGCGAGAAGGCAACAACAAAGAGAGAGACCACGGGCCAAACTCCTTACAACCAGAAGGCAAACATTTGGCCGAGACCTTGAAACAGGAACTGAACTCTGCCATGTCGCAAGTTGTGGACACTGTGGTCAAAGTCTTCTCGGCCAAACCCTCCCGCCAGGTTCCTCAGGTCTTCCCCCCTCTCCAGATCCCCCAGGCCAGATTCGCAGTCAACGGGGAGAACCACAATTTCCACACCGCCAACCAGCGCCTGCAGTGCTTTGGCGACGTCATCATTCCGAACCCCCTGGACACCTTTGGCAACGTGCAGATGCCCAGCTCCACAGACCAGACAGAAGCACTGCCCCTGGTGGTCCGCAAAAACTCATCGGACCAGTCTGCCTCCGGCCCTCCCGCCGGCGGCCACCACCAGCCCCTGCACCAGTCACCTCTCTCGGCCACGGCAGGCTTCACCACATCCACCTTCCGCCACCCTTTCCCCCTGCCCTTGATGGCCTACCCATTTCAGGGTCCACTAGGTGCTCCCTCCGGCTCCTTCTCGGGGAAAGACAGAGTGTCTCCTGAATCCTTGGACTTGACCAGGGAGACGACGAGTCTGAGGACCAAGATGTCATCCCATCACCTGAGCCACCACCCCTGTTCACCAGCACACCCACCCAGCGCGGCGGAAGGGCTCTCCTTGTCCCTCATCAAGTCTGAGTGTGGCGATCTTCAAGACATGTCTGAAATCTCACCTTATTCAGGAAGTGCAATATCCTTTTATTTTCCCCTCCGGGAAAACCAAACCAAACCAAGGTTTCCCAACGGGGCAGGTTTACAGCAGATGTAGGATAATGTAGGTTAGCATCTTCTGAAGAATTCAGTCTTTCCTGTGACTCAAAGTCACTTTTGTCAACAGGCCTGTGGCACTTCTAATGGCACAAGACCTCCCCACTAAACCAACATCTTTGCAATTTTCACAAGTTGTGAACTGCCCCAAAGAGCTGGTATTTGATATATGCTTTATCAGCAGTGTTTTTCTGCTGTTCTTCCTGTATTCTCTTCTGACGTTTTTAAACATTTTTATTTATTTTAAATAAAAGTTATTGATTTATTGATTGATTGGTTGATTTAGATATTTTTATTGATTTCGGAGAGGAAGGGAGAGATAGAAGTAGCAATGATGAGAGGAAACCATCGATTAGCTGCCTCCTACACACCCCACACTGGGCATCGAGCCCCAAAACCCGGGCATGTGCCCTGACTGGGAATTGAACCATGACCTCCTGGTTCATAGGTCACAATGCTCAACCACTGAGCCATGCCTGCTGGGCTTAAATATATTTTTATTGATTTCAGAGAGGAAGGGAGAGAGAGAAACATCAATGATAAGAGAGAATCATTTATTGGCTGCCTCCTGCATGCCCCCAACTGGGAATCAAGCATGCAACCCTGGCATGTGCCCTTGACCGGAATTGAACCTGGGGCCCCTGTAGTCCTCAGGCCAATGCTCTATCCACTGAGCCAAACCAGCTGGGGCTACTTTTTTTTTTTTAAGAGTAAAATCAGAGATTTAAAAAAAAATCTCATTGTGATATTGAATTCTATCAGATATACGATTTTTAAGAAATGGTAAGTTTTATAATGGAGTGAAAAGTCAGTTTCAGATGCCATAAGAAGAATTCTCCCTTTAAGCCCTGAACAGGCTCCTGGGCTGTTTAAAGAAGGCTTGATTCAGGCTGATGAAGAGCACTGTGCTGGTGGGAGAAGGAGGGATGTAGGGGAGGTGGATTTCCCCTTTAATCCTGAAGCGAGACGCAGTTTTTTAAAGGAAATACACAGGTACTGATTTATTCAGATGGCATCGGCCTCTCGTTCACCAAGGTCTGTTCTTTGGGGCTGGTGCAGCTGCCTTCCATGCATGATTAACCTCTGTTCAGCCATACACAGAAATCTTTTGTCCTAATATACACAAAGCAAATTATTTTGGAAAGCGAGAGAGCACAATTAAATATAAAACTCTAGCTGTATTTGACTTAAAAATGGCTCTTTTTTATGACTCTTTTGATATTTTGAACCTGACTTTGATGTAGAGATGCTAGTTATATATTTTATTGGATCTGTCCTGCACTCTGGCTATTTTTAATTGATGTTTTTGTTGTTGTTGTTTTTTTCTCTGTAAATTGGTCCTTGCAGTAAATTCTTAAGAATCTTGTGGTCATTGATGCTCTGGAGTCATAGACTAGTAGTTTTGGGAGGGGGGGTAGAGGCATGTTTCTCTTATAATAAATTGCCATATGGATATAAAATTTAGCAATTAAGTTGGCTGTTGCTAAATTAAGGATTTGAGCAATCATCCTGATGACTAGAAATTGACATTTTAGTATGTAAACCCACTCAGGAGGCTGCCGCTTGAGTGCAAAGTCCCAGCTCTGGTGGAAATGTGTTTTCCCAGATAGAGAAGGTTGTCCTTCCAGCCAAATCTTAGGATACTGGTGAAGGTTTCTGATAAGGTGAGGGGGAACCACTAGTAGGAGACCCCCTTGTGCGGCTAGCAGAGTCTCTTTCTATGGTGAGGAAGAAGAGAATCATACAAAGCAAGAGAAAGATGGTGAGGACCTAGCTTTATAAATAGAAACTGAGTCTTGGTTTGGTTTCAGATTTAACTTCTACCGTTCAAAGACCTAAAATGTAACCAATTGGCCAGGAATCAAAGCTGTGCCAAGCACATACCTTACTTACCTGTGATGAGCAGGCAATAAACCATCAGAATGATTGGAATATAGCTATTGGTGATGAGACAGGCAAAGTAAGAAGACATAAGGACTGGAATTTTTTTTTACCCTTTGTAGGCAGAGCATCTTCCAAAGTTCATGTTCATATCAGGCTACTGTCCAAAGCCCAACCTCATCTCTTCAGAGATCCTCTAGTTCATTTGAAGCCAATAGTAGTGATGGTGGGTTTTCTCTCTGTGTCTCTGACACACACACACACACACACACACACACACACACCACACACCAGAAAGGGACATGCCTATTTTGGTGAATATTTGAAGCCAGGTTTCAAAGTCTTATAAATCCATATTAAAATCTTTATTTCAAGATGCCTGTTTATGGAGGTTTTTTTTTTTATTAGACTTTTCATTGTAACCAGATAATTTTCTGTTATTTTTTTAAATAAGTTGGATCTTCTAGAAAAAAAAAATCTTTTTGATTGCATGAAGTGTTGGCCATGCTCATTGCCTCACCCTTTCTAAATCTCCTGAGGAATTTTAAAGATTTGAATGGAAAGAAATTCCTTTTATTTCTACACATATCACAGGCTTTAGAGAGAATATAGTTGCTTTTTCTTCAGATGAATAACTTCTCCTCTCTCCTCCCAAGATAAGGTTCTGTTAAATGGTGGTGGTTCGGAAACACCTGTGGTTCATATGCAATGTGAGTTGCTTATACCTGGAGGTGTTTCTTTCATGTAGCTAAATAATTCGGACCACTTGTTGCAAGTAATGACTACATTTCCTACCTTCTAGCTTTCTACTCTCCGCCTCTTTCTCTTTGCCCTACCACATCACACTTTTAACCATTCATCTCATTGATATATTATTTCTTAGGGAGACTATAGGTAAGCAATCTTTTCTTTCCTTTTTAATATATTTTTACTGATTTCAGAGAGGAAGGGAAAGGGAGAGGGAGATAGAAACATCAATGATAAGAGAGAATCATTAATAAGCTGCCTCCTGTATACATACCCCTTCTCCCTCCCCCCCACCCCTGACTGGGGATTAAGCCTACAGCCTGGGCATGTGCCCTGGCTGGGAATTGAACCCTGGACCTACTGGCTTATAGGTCAATGCTCAACCACTGAGCAACACTGGCCAGGCAAACAACCTTTCCTATAGTCCACATAATTCTGAAGCCAGTGAGGATCTGCATGTTCGTTGGGAAACTGGACTGACTTTTTTGCTCTCTTCATCCTTGTATGGCAGTGAGTTCTTCCTCTGTGTGTAGGCAAAATTCTCAAGCATTTAGTGTAAAGAAATCTCTAGGAACCACAATGAGTGGTGTCTTCCTTCAGTTGTAGGCATGGAAACACCTATTTGAACCTGTAGGTACTCATGTTGAAAAGGTCAGTGGAAATGAGATGAAATGGTACCACTATAATCGTCGTTATGTTTTTATTTTTAGTTCACAGGTTTCCAAGTTGTGATGAATAATTTAATCCTTAAGGAACAATTCTTTCCCACTCCAGAGGGCATCATCTGTTTCTCTGAACAAAGTAGCCGAGACAAGAATTACTGAGAACACCAGCTTACCAGAGAGATCCACTTCAGTTCAGCACATTGAGCACATGTGTTCTCGAAGGGAGAACGGTACCTTGTTCTCCCTTCTAACAGAAAGCAAATGGTGAATGTGTGCATGTTCCACTGAATGTCAGTGCACCTGCTCACGTCTTGGGCACATAAAATGTGTTCGGTATCTTTGCAAATGAATCTATTTAATCAAATATTAAGTTTTATTCAAATCCCCAAAGAAACAGCCAGCCAATTGTTTTCCTCCGTGATGTTCCTTGTCATTCGTCCTCTTTGCATCTCAAGAGAAATAGCCTTGTTTAGGCCTCAGACATTTGCATGCAGCCAGTTAAAGCCCAGGAGGATCATAAGCCTTTAAGACGCGCAGGTGAAGACACACCCATTCTCTGTGCGGGCCAGCTGTCCCTACTAGACTTTTAGAGAGAATGTTAACAATGCTTGAAGGAGTTTCCAAAGGAACATTGTTTAATAGCTTGACATTAAAGTCTAACTGGAATAGATGGATTAAAAATGAATTTCTAAGATGTGAAATAATCCATAGAAGTTGATCTTTGACATTTTTCGAAGCCTTATGGGGCCATAGTAGTTATCTTCGCTATAGGGAAACATGTTTATTTAAAAATAGACTAAAAGATTCTAGGTTCCTACCATTGTGAAGTAAAATTTAAAAAATATTCGTCCCCCGGTTATGTTGAGCTTAGAGAAGCAACAATTTCATTTCTCTATCACTGTCATAAAATGAGATTGTTTAGATCTTTGCTCCCAGTTTTAGGTTTCCCGGAGAGGCAAGTGTCTTAGAAATAAAGCAAGTCAGAGCAGGAGAAAGCTGAAGTTCTTTGGGTTCTAAAGTGGTTTTAAAAATGTAGGTAAGCAGTCCCAATCCATTTGGCTGGAAATGCAGCTTATAAAATCTCTAGCCACAATTCAGAGTGCAACTGGAAAAAGAGAATTTTCTTGCTCCTGCCTCCACAGCCTATTATTCTCCCATTTGCCTTTTTGCTGCCTCCGCTGCTCCTCCCGCTGCTGCGTGTAGGTAAGGTTATATTGTGCTTGGTAAACAGGCAACACACATTCTCAGGTTGTTTGAACACCGCTTTAGATTCAGCTGTAGCACTCTACTTCTCTGATCTTTTATATTCCCCAGCAGATGTCTTTCATTAATTTATGGATTTATCATCTTTTCTTTTTTCCCCTTTTTCTTTTCTTTTTTTTTTTTTTTTACACCTGGCAGCTGTCTCAAGTTTCAGCAGTTATTGTCTATTTTGCATTACACATAGAATTGAATGTCATCTGTCTTCACAAAGCTATGGCTAAGAGAATTGAGGCAAAGCCACATGAGCTGCCTGGACAGATCTTGTTTGCGTTCCATCCCCCCTCACCCCACACACCCCCCTTTACCTCCTTAATATTTATTTGTGCTCATTTTCTTTCCTGGCCTTGAATGGAGCTTAGCTCGTGTTCAGTACAGCTGTATGTTTACTGAATCTATTCCATCATGAGTCATTGTGCGTGTGTAAGTATCCTGGAAACAGCTAGTGCTTTCTTGGAAGAACAGTTGCTTTTCAGCACAAGCACTTAAAAGGGAAATTAACCAATTGGTCAGTTCAGATTTATTTTGAGGAGGCAAAAAGAGGATTATCTAACTGTTGGCTTTTAAAGGTTTCATTAGCTATTTTTAATAGTTTATTAGAAACATCTATTTTATGGGAATTTTATCTCAATTACACGATGGGCAAGAGGGAAAGATTTATTCTGTGTTCCATTTCAACCGATCGATTCCAAGTATTACCAACAGGAAGCGTTTCAAAGCAAAAACAGACTTGAGAAATCAAATCAGAATAATTTTTTTTCCCCGTGAAATAAAAGCCTCTGCGTCCCCATCAAAATAAGATGTTGGCTTGTCTTTTAAATACAAAGAACGAAACCATCTTTTAGCAAAACATAAATGTGCGGAAAGCTTCCGGGAAGTTTCCGTGGCGCTCTAACCGCCTGAGAACCACAGCAAAACAATTTGTTTTGTTTGCGGCCACACTGGGAAAGATTTGGGACCACCCCCCCCCCCCCCCCCCCCCCCCACTAAGAGTTAAATGTTCGAGGTGGTTTTAATGTAACCGTCTGGAAAAAAAAAAAAAAAAGATTAGAACCCAGATCTGAGAATGTTTGTCGAAGTTTGGACTCGCCTAAAACTCTTATCGTGAGGCAATAGGAGACAGCTTGCAACTATTATTTCACTTATCCATCTGGCCAGATGGCCCTGAAGTAGGCTGTGCTCCTTTAGTCTTCTCTATCTGTCTAATGGAGGTTACTGGAGGGCCTTTCAGCTCTCTCCTTGGCACAAAAAGTATGTCAGTCATAAATTATCGTCTTTGTAATCATTAAGGATCTCAAACAAAAACACAAGTTCAGTTAAGCTGCTTTGGCTTACAGATCTAAAAAAATCAAAATTTCTTGCTTCGGTGTTTATTTTCAGTGGAGGAAAAAAAAATAATAATAAAGCCCAATATTTAACTCTTCTATTTGCCAACCAAGGTGATCTTTCACACAATTTGCATGATATTAAAGGGAATGCTAATCACCTTCTCAGCAGAATATTTGGCGAAACACCCTGTTAGAAAGTAGTCAAGAGCTTATCAATATTAATTTGATTCTGCTTCTGTAGGGAACTTGCTGGGTTCCCTCTGTTCTGAAAGGTTGCTCGCGCTGTACTTGATGGAGGTCAGTGGGAAACCTTTCCCTTTCCTTAAATATCTGTGCGTATTTGACCTTTTTTGCATAAGGTGTGAAATTTCTGTTGGGTAGGAAAGCTCTCTCACACACACATACATATGCACACACGCGCACACACACACACGCGCGCACACACACATTTTCTTTTTTCTTAATTTTTCCCAGACTCTCTTTTAAAAGAAAAATCCTTAGAGAAGCTTCTAGGAAGGACCCTTAATTGACCTTGTGGGGGACCACATTGATTTTCTCCACGTGCATCTTCATTTCTGATAAATTATAAAGCCATTAATTTGCTGAGGAAATGGCAGGGCCAGGCTGCGGCACAGATGTGACCAGGGCCGCCCCGGCTCCGCGCGTGCGGAGGAGTGCCAAGAATCCGGGCGAGAATCAGGAAGCCTGGATTGTTATGGTTAGCCTCACATTCTCTCGGGAACTGTTTTAGTTGCTGCTGTTTACAGATCTAAAAGGTAATGATGTTTCCAGATAAATAGGCCTTCTTATTTGGGGTAAGTGGCCATTTATTGATCTGCTAACCCACTGTTATTGATTTGTTAGCCTCCACCACTGTGCTGCTCTCCAAGGAGTTAACTATAAATCCGGGAGAGGCAAATTGTACGTGGTCTTGGATCGTTGCTTTAACAAAAGCGACACTATCCGCCCCCACCCCCCTTCTCTCTGTGCCAAAAGGACCCCTTCCCAAATTTAGCTCTTATTTAAAAAGGAACAATTTAAAGGATACAATAATAAGATGGGAAGAAAGTGAGTCAGTACGCTCCGTTACATTAGTGCTGGAAGGTAAAATGGGAAGCTTGCCCGTGTTCAAAATAATGCCGTTTGTGTGTTCACACACATTAGGATAATAATTTGATGTAAACTGCAGAGTGTGGAGAGAAGAATAAACAGAACCATAATTGTGAAGAAGAAAAAAAAAAAAACTCTCTCGATAAGAGTTGTGTAGCACGCGTTGGGTGCATTTGTCTCCTTAGCAACAAGTGAACGTATAGAGAGAGGGGCTCTGTTTTGCCATCCTCACCACAAAGTAGCCAGGATTCTGCAACTGGATTGTGCATCCTCACCGTGACATTTGGTAATTTGTGACAGGCAACGGGCATTTGGAGCAAGCAGCAGCAAGTCAGGGATGGATTCCACGGCTGCGTGGTGGGCCTACAGACTCGGGGGGAGGGTAAGGGGGAAGTGGCTGGTCCCTGTATTCAAAGCAATACTTTCCTTAACCAATTGCATCCTACATGCAGGAGGGATTGTCACCCAATCACTTGAAAAAAGCAAAGCTCATGTTCTTTTATACCCGTTATCCCAGCTCCAACATGCTGAAGACCTACTTCTCCGACGTCAAGGTAGGGACATTTTGTGTTATTAATTTTTTTTTCTTCAATTTCTGTGCATGTTGTCATGATTTGAACTTTGGGGAGTTAACGGAGCTGAGTGTGGGATCAGTTCATTGTTACACCTGTGTTGTGTTGATTTCATGCACTTGTCCTTCTGTCTAAAGCTGGGCCAAGCAAAGCTGCCCCCTTCGAATTAAGACCGCAGGAATGGTCTTAATAAGTCACATGGTTTCCATGGTAGTCGGGGAAACTTTGCCTCTGTCTTTACACGTCTTAGTAACTTCTTGGAAGAAATTTCAGCTGGTACCGAATGGGTGTGCTTCAGGGGATGCTTTTTCCCTCCCCTCAGCAACAGTGGGCTGTTTCTGTTTTATTTCTGTTTGTGCTTCTGAAAGCAAACTCTAGCACCTCTTTACCCCCCTGCCGAAAAGGAGCGTACATTGAAATTCTCCATGCAGTAGCTGCTTAAAAACAAAAGTGATGATTGTCTCTTATTTACAACTTAATTTGTTGTTGATGTAGAGTACACTGAGCATAAGGAGAATGAATAAAGTGACAGATTCAGGGCACATTATTCAAATGAGGATATGAAAGCTGTCGGCCCTACAGCTGCAGCCTCCCTCATTCTACAGAATATGGGGACCTCCTGGTTCTGTGTGTGTGCGTGCATGTGTGTGTGTGAAGGGGGAAGGGGGAGTTTAAGTAATTGTTTGCATCAACTTGATGTTGTGTTAATCATCTGTAACTTTTTTAAAACATAGATTGGGTTTTGATGATGATAATGGCACGCATGGTATCATTATCCAAGGATCTTGCTAAACATTACATTAGCTGAGATTAGTTTATTAGAGATAGGTGCTTCTCCCCTCCTCTCCCCTCCCCATCCCCATATGTACAAGTTCTTATTTCCGCCATAGAGAGAATTCTCGAGCAGCCAAAATATGCTCACTCCTCCGCACGCCCCTCTCTGCATAGTGTTCTGTGCCCGATGCCCACATTGCTTCACGGGCCCCCTTTTGCAGGCCAACTCATTTCAGTTTCCTTCTCTGATGTTTTCTTTGGCCTTATAAGAAAAGTTCTGTTTTCCCTCCTGTTTGCTTTGAGTTGTGTATCAACTTCAGGCTTTTATCTTTCTCCTTCCCTGGCTGAGCTCCTTCAGGGGAAGGCATGTTTCTCCTCAGTCAGTGCCAACAAACCGGGCAGGATGGGGAAGGCAGAGAAAGGCAGTCATAGGAATTACTTCCATGGCTGGATAGGAATTGTCCAGCACACAAAAAGGGGCTGAGTGACACAGAGGGCCAGGAACAGGGTTCGGACTTTGTGGGGACCATCTAAACAGACAGGTGGAAGGGAATTAGTCAGCTGGTTGAGGACCAGCCAGCTTCTAGAGCCTAGTGCAGTGGTCAGCAAACTGTGGCTCGTGAGCCACACGCGGCTCTTTGGCCCCTTGAGTGTGGCTCTTCCATAAAATACCACTGGCTGGGCGAGTCTATTTTGAAGAAGTTTAAGTTTAAAAAATTTGGCTCTCAAAAGAAAATTCAATTGTTGTACTGTTGATATTTGGCTCCTGCCGACCACTGCCCTAGTGTAACCTGGCAGAGTTCTTTCAGAGAATCATCCCAACACTTTAGTTCTACAAGGGAAGAGAGAGAAGTGTTATTGTGGACACATGCATGTGTGCGTGTGTGCTTGTGTCCATGTGACCTCCTTCACTTCTCTTAGCACGATGATTTGCAGTTTTGTGATATGATCGTGACAATACCATATATTATGTATATAGTACCTTTCATCCAAAAGGAGGCCAAAGAGCTTTAGAAACTGCATGCCTAGGGAGCACTCACCTACCATTGCAATGCAGACACCCGAGGGTGGGAAGCAGCAGCCAGTCTGAGCCAGCAACACTACCCAACAGTAGATGTAAATGTTAGGAACATTCATGTTTGTGCATGTCTCTGTGTGTGTGTGTGTGTGTGTGTGTGTGTGTGTGTGTGTGTGTGCGCGCGCGCGCGCACGCGCGCCTGTGTAGTGGAGAAAGGAGATTGTTGATCCGTAGCTTTGATCTGTAGATTGTTGACCTCGGCCAGGTTCCACTAGGCTCTAGAAGCTGGCTGGTCCTCAACCAGCTGATAAATTTCCTTTCGCCTGTCTGTTTAGATGGTCCCCAAAAAGACCGAACCCTTTTCCTGGCCCACTGTGTCACTCAGCTCCTTTTTGTGTGCTGGGTGATTCCTATCCAGCCATGGAAGTAATGGAATAAATACTGTGCAATGTAAGCCCACAAGAAATTGTTCCCATGCCTTTAGAACACATCCAGTAATTCAGCTTTTAAATAATCACTTACTCTATATAAATAACAACTGAATATCGGGTCAATGTTTTATTTTAAAAACACTAATCTTCAGATTATAGATTCCTACCCATATTCTATCCGTATGGGGAGAGAGGCTCATAGGACATACAGGAGTCTGATTAATTATCCTAATGGAGGGGGAGCAGGGTATATCATGCAAAGCAGAAAATCACCAAAGGTCATTTTTACATTATTTTAGTGAATCATACATTTTTCACTTTAGTAATTATGTTGGGGTTTTTTTGGGGGGGGGTATTTTTTGGCTAGCAATAAATGAATTTGTCTTCCCTGTGCTTACACTATTGACAACAGAAAGTCATGTATAGATAGGGAAAGATAGTCCAGGCAAGGTGTTCCAGGAACTTTCCAGAAAACAATGGCAGAGCCTTTCTGAGTTTCTTTCATATTAAGGAAAATACAGAATTTGAATGTTGACAATGTGGATATTAATTTGCAAGGCTAACATAACTAGCTATTTCTCTCTATATAAATATACAATCCAAAATCTGGTATCTGTCTGGATTTAAGAAATCACTAAGGAACTGAGAGATCGCTAGGCATGAGGGAAAGGACTTTAAAGTTTTATAAGATATAAAACCCACACCAGATATCTTGAAAAGATCTATTCAGGTGTCTATGGACCAAATAACTCTGTCACAAAGACACAAAATACTTCATTATGGCCACATTCATCTCATAGAAAACTCCTAACTCTAGGAGATGTCCCTTTACAAAGAATAGTCATTTCAACTCAGATAGTCATCAGAAGTTGGTTTTGTGAGTAAGATCCAGGAGAAACAACACAGGCAGAAACTATTTTGTTTCCTCAATAAGGTGGAGCCCGGGAATCATCAAAGACACAGTGGAATGATGGCCCGAGGCTGAATTAATCTCCAGACCAGCTCCAGGCCCAGCCAGGGTGACACACCCTCCTTTGTAATGTTCCTTAGGGATGGATACAGTGAGTAGTTCTCCACAAGTGACTTCCCTCTGGGTAGGAGGGCAATGCTTTTAAATTGCCTTGGAAAAGAAGAGGAAGGGGGCAGTCCCGTACAATTCGGAGACCTTTGGTTTGGTGAGAGAAGCTCTCTGGGGATGATGTGCTCCAAGGATGAAACCAATGTGCACTTAGTTTAACACCTAGAGCAGTGGTTGGCAAACTGCAGCTCTTTGGGCCCTTGAGTGTGGCTCTTCCACTAAATACCACGGTCTGGGCAAGTCTATTTTGAAGAAGTGGCATTAGGAGAAGTTTAAGTTTAAAATATTTGGCTCTCAAAAGAAACTTCAATCGTTGTACTGTTTATATTTGGCTCTGTTGACTAATGAGTTTGCCGATCACTGATCTAGAGCAAGAGTTGAAAAAGTTCTATGTTCTCACAGAGAGTCCCACTAAATTCCCTCACCATGGGATTTAACCAGACAAAAAGCTCAGCTCACTGGGGCTTCAGATCTTTTGAGAAGGGCAAGGGGGCGAATGTGAGAGAGATGCCAATGGCCAATGGGTGCTGATTTTAATGTATAAGCTAATAACTCTTAGACCACTAAGTACAACAGATTCAGTGTCATTTCAGCTTTGAAGAACAGACACTCACAGCTTTTCAAGCCGCAGTGTTAAATGATGTATCTCATTCCCTCCACCCCTTGAGTCAACTGCTGCCTGGCCAGATTAAGGTGTCAGATTGATTTGTTTTATACATCTTTTGACCATGCTCATTGAATATTTAGGAAGTTTCTTCAGCCCATATTGAGGCTGAGATGTCCCGTGGGAAGCATTAATCAAAGTCACAGGGACTCGTACACTGTGGAAACACAGTCCCTTTATTGTAGCGATTAGTTTTTGCAGTAATACATTAACACACTACAGAGCTTTCCTTTAGAGAACAATTGATCCTTTTCTTGTCATCCACTACAGCACAGGGGACATTAATTCTTTAAAGTTTAACACTTTTTCTCTCCCAAATTGAGTAGCTGGAGAAGGGGCCTGCCTTTGCCTTTAGCCAGCCACCAAAACCACACAAATTTCAGTTCGCTTCTAGCGGAGGGAGACCCAGTTCTTCAAGCTGCTGTGCCGGTCATTTCACTTGTCTCGTGTTTGGGGAGTCTGTTGTTTTTGCCCATTCTTTCTCTCTGTTATTTCCATTCTCTAACAATAAGCCTTAAATCTCCCTTTATGTCCCATTCCTAAATGGCAAGTGCACTTACTTTTTTGTCCTCCCCATTAGGTCATTCATGACCATTCTAGAAAAAAAAAAAATGCCCTTCTACTTTTTTTCCCTCTACAGTACTCTTGTCCATATGAGACAATGTCTTGTAACAATGCAGAAGCCTAATCTCCATGTCAAAGCAATTTTCATTCCCCAGTGCACAGCCTGCTATCATTTTGTAATGTTTTGTTTCTTATTCTAAAAGAATTAAAAAGGAACAGTAAGCCGTCACGGGGGCCTGTAGTCCTTATCTCAGTGTCTGGAAATTTGGACAGTGTATTTTACTGCTGAGATAAAATGGAAAGAACTCCAAGTTCAGCAAATCGTAATGGGTTTAAGTTCTATTGAAATCGGCCGGCCAGAAGATCAGATAACGGGGGTCCTTCAGTTGTCTTTTTAATCGGGTTCCCCACAAGGCTGAATAGAGACAGAGCAGACACACAGAGTGAAAATATAATTCTTGGATAGGGTTAAGTACATGTTTGAACTCTTGCAAGCAGAAGCGATTTGCTGATGACTTAATCATTTTCTGGTCAATTATCTGTGAGGGCCCTTGCAGCTCCATGGCAATTATGATGCAAGTTGGCCTTTTGGGAGAAATAGCAGTCTCCCTGCTTCTGTTTCCTTGTTACGTCCATCCTCTGCCATATATTTTCATTCATTTATTATCTTTGCTAGGATGGGAACAAGTTTCTGTGTAGTCATTACAGCCCCAATACACACTTTAGCTGTCATCTTCTTGGGAGTCTGGATGTTCTCATGGCCGGTGTTTGATAAGTGGCCTTTGTTGATTTTTGATGAATGTATATCTTTTTCTGGGGGCCCAGGGAAAGGGATGCCTGTGATGACAAAAGGCAGGGTTGCCTGTCAGCCCGCCTGATATAAAGCTATGGATTTATTGGCTTTGACTTGGCAAGTTGAGAGGCAGCTGTCCTTTCCATGAACAGAGGGCTGTCGGTGAGAATGGTGTCATCTGTAGTGAAGCCAGGAAGACATCTTATTTAAAAGGTCATGGAGAAACCTTGGTAAACAAAGTTTTAAAGCTGAATCATGTTATGGTGACTTGGCATTTCAAACAATGTAATAAAGATTCTGTCTGTGCCATCTGTTGTACCTGCTCTTAACCACACCTTCCAGATAGCAGTGGTCTCCATTGGAAGGGGTCTTCTCCAATGCTGGCTATAGGGAGTGTATGAACAGGTACGATGGTTTCACCAGATGGCACCAGACACGAGGACTGTGTGGAAACAATAAGCAGAATCCTCGGAGGAATGGCCGTGGGGGTCACCCAGTCCCCAAATGTCAAGCAAATGGCAGCCTCCTCCTTCTTTGTGTGAAAGCCATTTTCCAGCATTGAACGAGGCTGTCCTGTGATGACACAATCTCTCATTTAAAAAAAATAAATAAATCAAGCTAATGGCAAAGTCTTTGGCTCATCATCTGTGGTACTTGAAAGTAATAACTCTTCCCAGGGTTCCATGTCTTGAATGAATTTCCGTAAGAAATGTATAAATACAAATGCAAGTTGTTTTCCTGAAAGATGGACAATGTTTAACGGAAGCTATTCTGCTTCAGGAAAATCAGACTGAGAATGTGGATTTTTAAAATCTGAAATGGGGAGGGTCCTGATGTGATTTCCACTGTTTGTAGGTTTTATAATATCCTGTTAGTATACCGCTGACCGAGCCTCTCTTGCCATCCTTTTGGTAGAATTAAAAACATTCCTTTCCAAGTAAGGGGGGGGCGGGGAAGGAGAACTTAAAAAATGCTTTGAATGCTTGAAGAATAAATGAAGAAAATGGCAGAGTTCTTATCCCTTTCAATATTTAAATTTAACAGTTCAACAGATGCATTACCTCTCAGCTCATCAAGTGGTTTAGCAATTTCCGTGAGTTTTACTACATTCAGATGGAGAAGTACGCGCGTCAGGCCATCAACGATGGAGTCACCAGCACCGAAGAGCTGTCTATAACCAGAGACTGTGAGCTGTACAGGGCTCTGAACATGCACTACAATAAAGCAAATGACTTTGAGGTAGGAACTCCTCTTTATCTTTTGGTTATCTTGTTTTGCTTTTTTCTTAAAGTGTTATTTTCTTCAAAAATGTCCCTCAATCTGTTTTTGTATTGGTATTTCATGGAAACACCTCCCAGTGGGTAAGAGGTAGAGCAACAGTGAGGAGCACTCTCCCCACCCTTGGTTCTCATCAGAGTCCTGGGGACCTGACCCACTTCTATTTCCCACGGCAGGCTCTGCTCTTCCCATTCGACCACAGGGACAGGGAACTGGAGAATCCAAAGAAAATGTCAGTGAGAAGCACACAGTGTGGTCCCCTCTCGGAGAAGAGGTCCCTGCCCCAGTAGGCCTTTTCCACATTTAGGTCTGGCATGTCGACTGAGCTGAAAACATGTGATGTGAATGAATGGCGACAGCAAAAGTTGTTGTCTATGAAAGTCTAGAAATGCCAATGAGGGCGAGATTCCATGGTTTCTAACTTTAATCAGCATTTATTCCCTTTATGGAAGAAACGTATGACAGTTTACTAAGTGCATATTCTAAGATATCCGTCAACATCTTTTCTTGTGTCGCTTCCATGTCTGTTGTTTGGGGAGGAGGTGCTTGTGTGTGTATTTTGCATATGGGTCTCTTCACAAGCATGTCGTTCTGTATTCATACACTATTATACACACTTAGGTATGTACAAGAGACATATTGTAGAGACATACAAAGCAGTATACACCATTCCCAGAAAGCAAACTCTATGCAACAATAAAATATATGTGGCTCTGAGTAAGGCTTTTCTTTACTGCCTAACGTGGTGTCTCAGCAAACTTTTTCATTGCAACACGATGACTATGAGAAAACACTATCAAATCTCCCAGTACTCACAAAGGCATTTTGCTGAGCCCTGCTGGCTGAGGCAGCAATCACTGTAGGTGGGAATATGGGAGAGTTCCACAGGCCACCCCCACCCCCCACCCCCCGATATGAGAGTAGATAGGCCATGGCTTGACCAAGATACTCCTTTTCTCCTAGTATCTCAAGGATAGGCTACAAATGTTTTCTCCCTCACCTGCTCGTGCAGGGATCTTATGTTAGTAATCTTGCTTTCCTCACATAGCTAGGCACTACCCAGAAATGCCCAGGAAGGTCTCAACTTCAAAGGAGAGAGGGACACCTTGGTCTGGCCTTGCCAGTAAAGGGACCTGACTGACACTGCCCATACTCCATTCCTTTTTGGGCCCTTCTTCCCCTGTTCTAAACAGTGGAGATCGATTATGGCAGCTTGGGAAGAATTGCCTGGGGCAGCTTTGAAGTGAGGAAGTCATGGTTTTTGCCTTGAAAATTTGCATGCTTATACTATAAGCCACCAACGGATCTTTGCTCTCCGAGACCAATGGAGGTTGCTTGCCACAGGTGTTACAAACAACACTGTTCCTTGGGCTGAACACATTAAAAATGAGGATCCTTATCCTGCTCCCCAACTTTAAAGTCTGTCATCACAGGGCACTGGTTTATGTATCAACAGAGCACCAACAGATTCCTCCTAAAGCTAAATGTTTTTAAAAACTTCAAGAACCTCCTTTTCATACATCCCCCTTTCTGATAAATCCATTGCCCTAAACTTTAAGCTATGAGAATTTGTGTGCTAATGAACTCTTTAGAGTTTATTAGGACAAATATTCACTTAGTGGTATGTATCAAGCTTCAAGCAAGAATCGCCCAAAATTCCTGGGAGAGTTCTGCATTTTAGTTGTGTAACACACTCAAGAGATCAAATCCTGACAGCGCACATTAAGATTTTTTGTGTTGTTTAAACCTTACCTGGTTAGAATTTAATCCCCTGCTCACAGCACAAAGACCAAAATGACATAAACAGGGGATGGCTGGCATGAAGAGATACCCAACAAGCTGCTCCATTTAGCATCATCTAAATCCTCCTTTAATGTGATTAACATCTGATATTTCTCTCTTTCTGAATCATATCCACTGCCAGCCAGGCCACCTCTCCTTTATCTGCAGTGTCTATTTTAAGACTGCTTCAGTGCAAGGAGTATGGGGCCCGGGGAGTAATTTTGTCACTTCCCATGTGACTTCAGACAAGTTATTGGTCTATTTCAGGTCTTATTCTTCCTTCAGTAAAACTAGGCTCTTTCTGGAAATGTGGTGACAAGGTAACCGGAGTCTGGATCCCGCCCTGCCCCCTCCACTCACACAGGCTCACGTGTTCACAGGCATGCGCACACCTACCACCACACAGGGTCCCAACATCACCCAACAGTTTTTCATTTAGCCTCCCAGTTTTGGCGCATGTGCTCGCAAAAGCTTCAGATAAGACAATCCTTTCCTTTCTGTGCCCATGTGCATGGAGGTCGGTGCTTAAGTGAGGTGCTTAAGAAGCCCCTGGTCTTATCCTGGGAGCTTTAGCAGTGTGGGCCCCAGCCGTGAGCCAGAGGGGGGATGCAGCACTTCGAGCCAAATACCGCAACTGAGAGGGTGTGCCCTGCGGGACTTTGGCATTGAAGTTTCTACTCTTCGACTGGTGAAATGAGTCTGTAGTCTAATAAGAACCAGAGAAGAGGATGGCAAAGTAGAGAACTATACACCTTGTTTCTTAATTTTTAAGCAAGCATGTAGAGGGACTCTGAAGTTGTGCCTGCTTGATGCCCAAAGATCCTGTCAATTCAAAGGGATATATTAACCCAACAGAGTACTAGCTGGCCCGATAACAGAACGTTACCGACTGCAGTTTAAATTTCTCAGCCAGTTGTTGGCAGTAATAATAAAGCAGCTAACATTTATTGACTGTCTAAGATACTCTTCTAAGTGTTTTACCACTATTATTTCATGTGAGCAGTAATAATTATAAGGATATTAAGATAACAAAAACTTCAGTGTGCCTAAAGATTTGTACTGTTTTTAAAGTAATTCTAAATAGGAAGGGACAGGTAGAGGCAGGGGTAGAGAGGGGTATGAGATGAGAGAAAATGAGGGCTCATGTATTCCCCCCTTCGCTAGACTTTCTGCTCCTTCTTTCTGTTCTCCTTCTCTTGTCTTTTTTTCCCCAGCTTTCTGCTCCATCTCTGCCTCTGCCACTCTTAGTACCATCCCCCTTCAGCCCCTGCTGCTGATGGCTCTCAGAGCAGATGGGGAAGGTTTATCACTAGCAAAGGGGGAGTGGCTTGAATCTCTCTCCCCTTCTAGACCCTGCATTTCCTGGCCTTAATGAGTCAGGACCTTCTGAGTGACAGGAGAGTGGTTCTGCCTTTTGTATCAATTTACACAATTGCCAAGATTCTTGGCAGAGCATTCAGACTTAGGGTGGTGAGAGGTTGAGAAGACTCAGGGGGTGTGGAAGAAGACTCTGAAGTTGAGGGCGGGGGGGGGGGGGGGGGGCGCGGTGTGTGACAAGAACTACTTTTGGTTTGTGCTAAAGCCCAGAAAGCTGGCCACGTTGCATGGAGTGGGGCTCTCGCTCCGAACCTCCGAACGTGAGTTTGCGGAAGTGTTCGGAAGAGGGGAGTTCAGTTACAACTGCATCCTTCATTCCTACTTCTCTCATTTAATGAGATTGGCAACAATAAATTTGTCTTTCCAGGTGTTATGGTATATATTTCCATGCTTCATTTTCACTTCACTTTGAAGAGCTTCCAAAAAAAAAATTTTTTTTTTAATATATGTGAAGGGAAAAGGCGGGGGGGGGGGGGGGGTTGGAATTCTGTCCTAGTTTTTAAATCATACTGACACTTTTGACTTTAAGGGCATTCGACTTGGATTTTATTGCTTTTTTTTGTTGTTGCTCTCACAACTGTGGTAGGAAAGAAGGCAATGATCGCTGTCAATTTCCAAGGCTGGTTTACAGGTTTGGGCAAAGAACTCAACTATGCCACTGGCCTGTGCAAGTCAGCAAGGTGAAGCACACTAGCTGAGGGGCCAAAAGGCCTACCCACCACCCCAGTCTGGCTCCATCAGCTACGTGATGTGGTTCGGCGAAGAAAGGCAGGATGGCCCAAAGATAGTTTGTGTGCACGCTGACCGACACCTTCATCCAGACAGATAATTCTGACTTTTGGGGAGTGTGAGTTGGATGATTTTGCTTTTTTGTTTCCCTCTTCCCTGCCCTATGGTCAGCCAGGCATCCCACCTAGCCCCATGCGGGCCTAGCTGTTTATCTGTAGGCAGGGTCCCAGGGAGAGTGATTGAACTCCCTTGCCCTCACTAAAGACCCAGGTTTTTTTTTTTTTAATAATTAATGTTTTTTTATTGTTTAAAGTATTACAAATAGTAGTACATATGTCTCCTCTTTTTCCCCCCATTAACCTCCCCTACCCCCCAGTACATGCCCTCACCTGCCCTCCCCCACCCCACCAGTGTCTTGTAGCCACTGGTTATGCTTATATGCATGCATACAAGTCCTTCGGTTGATCTCTTTCAGCTCTCCCTCCCCCCAACCTCCTCTGCCTTCCCGCTGTAGTTAGACAGTCTGTTCAATGCTTCTTTGCCTCTGTATCTATTTTTTCCCCATTTCTTTTCTATAAAAACTCTTGCCTCTGCAGACTAGAAATAAACATATAATAACAACAACAACAAAAATGTTTGAGTCCCAATTTCAATGTCAAACAGTTCCTTATGTGTACATGTCAGCAATGATATCTGGATGGTGGGCACATGGTGGAAATGCAGGTCTGACCCCCTCTGGTTTAAGACCCAGGTTTTTGGATGGAAAGCTTAGAAATGAATAAAACGGGAATTTGATTCATTGACTAGCTGGTGCATACATGCCATTTCCTAAGATACTAACATCTCACTGGGCGGATGACCCCTCATCAAGCCTGGGGTCCGGCTTTTTCCTGGAGCCACACGACCAGCGTGGAGAAGACTCCCGCAGACCTCTTTCCGTGCTTTCTGACTGCACTCTTAGAGAGAGAAAATAAAGCAGTGCCCCTTACATCCACCCCACTCCCCCCTACACTCCCACACACAGGCCCATTGGAATCCACACAGGGGATGTATGCTCTCCACCATGCCTACCCCCACCCCCCACCCGCCTCGCTCTCAACACAGCACATGTGGAAGAAGACTGCATGTATTTGGAGGTCTGTCATTCATGTCACCATCGCTTTAGAAAAAAAAATGAGGACAGGTGGGTTTAGGAAGCACTTCCTTCTGCTCCAAATAGATATTTAAATATGAGGAGCATTTGGAGCACTGGCACACGAGTGGGAACCTTTTCCTGCTCTTGCAGTCTCTTGGCCTCAAAGCCGCTGAGCTGTTTAAATGATCGCGCAACGCCCTATTGGTGGGTGGCGGGGAGGCAAAGAAACGCTTACTATTTCTTTCCTTGCCAGCCCCACGACTGACAAGCCAAATTGATCTCTTAAGAGACGAAATGAATGTTCTCCAAATATCCGTCCACACATGGCTGTCTGGGAACCTATTCCTTGTACAGAACGATCGCCTGAAACATGGAGGAGGAGAGGGCAGCAGAGACTCCGGGGTGGGGATGGGGTGGGGGTGGGGCAGAGGTGGGATTGCGTGCACGCAGGGAGCTTCATTTTTTGCACCGCCCGTCCTTGTGGAATTCAAGGTGTTGATCAGTATAATGAAACGGGCCCATTGATTTACCATCTATTTGGGAATGTCATTGCATTTTTAGCTCCCCGTGTCTTTTTTGTCATTGGGTTACATTCAAGCACAGTCAGATCAACTTGAAAACCTCCTTACTCAACAGCTTTATTAGTGATAGCATTCCATGACCTTTCTCAACATTCTTAAAGAAAAAGATACAGTGGAATGCCGCTTTACTTTGCTTATTGTCCTTTGTTGTGGCGAACAAAGCGTTTTCTACAGTGGCTATAGCACATAATTATACAGCTTTCAATGGCAGTGTCTTGGCACCTATCAGAGTTCAGAGGAGCCTTTAGAAAGAAAAAAAAAAGATGTTTTGTGGCAGCCTAGGGAGGGTCTCATCTTTCCTTCAGAAAATAGTTCAAGGCTCTTCTGTCAAGCTTCCCTACTTAGAGCTTTTTCTCCTCCTGCTTCATAAAGTTTAAAGCGGATTCAGTGGAGTTCTATGATCTATTTCTTTTGAAAGATTGTTCCTCGGCACAGAGAGGGCCTTTGACTTCAAGAGTTCACAGATTCATGTCTTTAGGTATCATATGTCTGACCTTATCAGTTACTCCATTTAATGTCACAGAAAAAGTCTCAACTCTTTGTGTTTGTCTGTTTTGCCTCTGTGAAATGATTTGGTGAAAAGACCATCCTTTTTAACACACCACTGAGAGGCCGTTTCGGCTGCAACCTGCCCTGTGGCTTTTCTCTCTTTAAAAAAAAAAAAATGTCCTTGTGTTTTGTGTATGGATGAGTTCACAGTGAGAATAGAATTATACAAGGGCAGGCGCACACACAAAAAAAATCTTTTGCTTCCCTCCCGCCCTCCTTCTCCCTCGACCCCCCCCGCCCCCCCGCTTCCCGTGATCTATTGGCTCTCTTGGTGGCTGTACCCCAACAGGCGAAGCCATTTAGCAAACACAGAGGCGGCAGCCATGGCGCTGGGGCAGCAGTGGGTTTTCCCTTGCTGCGACCTACCCCTAAGGCCTTCGTAATTAATTGTCCTTCAGAGATGAGGAAAGTTCAGAGACAGCACTCGGGGTGATGCCTATTGTCTGACATTCAGCTCTCCTTGCCTAGGCTCTTTCTCTTGGTCCCACAAAGGGTTATTGAGGCGGGGTGGGGAGTGGGAGGGTGTAAGGGGGCAAGTCCTTAGCGGAGAGCCTCTGGCGGTGGTTAGAGCATTCAGGGGGATGTTATTGTTGTGTTCGGCCCAACCTGGGTTAAATATCTGAAGAAGTTCTAACAAGCTTTTGAAAATGAGCCTGTTTCTTTGGTCTCGAGAAAGCAAACTCACTTAGCGAACCCAAGCTTGTTCCAAACTCTGCGATCCCTTTTCACGTGGCAGATAACATGGAAATCAGATTGCCTCATTCTCTCCCCCACCCCCCACCCCCCGATTTTATTTCACTTTCACTGTTTGGGTCTTCCTCAGACACAGAACACAACTTTTCACAATCATGCACTCATGTCTCGTAACCACCTCAGTTACAGATTTGCAAGAATAAGTATTTTTGCAAACATTCTTTTTTGGTTCTTGAAAGTAGATTATTCCAGTTTAAAAATAACATCTCACCTTCGGGGATTGCCTTAAGCCAACCTTCAGTGCTGTTTGCTAACATGACATAAAACAAATACAAGCTGGTCCCCTCCCCTCTCTGGGCTGAGACACAAAATTAAGACGCAGTGTGGAGACAGCTACTTGAGAAGCAAAGGAAAAGCAGAACCACTGATGATGGTCATACTGCTGTTCCTTGTAAACAGAGTGAAGCCAAGAAAAACAAATACAATCATTTTTCCAAGGGGCACTTAAGCTAGCACATGAGAAAGGATTAAGGTCACTTCGCTGTAGTGTCCACAGCAACGTCAAGGCCGAAGGGGACCAGGTTGAGAGGCAATCTCTGAGTCCCTCGGAGCAGTCTGTTCTGGAGGAAGGAACCCACAGGACGGCCAGAACCTGTCCCCCCATAGCTCTTTGAAAACACTCCCCATGCAGACCTTTTGGTTTTTAAAGAGAACCCATCTGTGGCAGTTGACACAACAAATATAGTCATACCAAAAAGGGGGTCATAAAAAATTGAAGTTATTCTTATGAATCTTTCATTAGAAGCAATGAAAAGGGACACTATTGGTCTAAGTCCTTTGTGCTCCCAGCCCTTCTTCCGGGCTCCGGGCTATTGTTCTTTCAGCTCCTCAAACAGACTTTCACTTTCAAGCTGACAAAAGTCACTTAGAAGCCAGACAGCTGTACTAACACACCCACCTCACGGAGCAGCAGCCAGGGGCAGGTGATGGGGCCAGAGACCTTTCAGAGCGGCCTCGTGCTGCTTTTGTACTCACCTGGAGAGGGACCATTTATTGCTAATTTGTGTTCCCTAATCCCCTGAAGTTTCCCCCAAGATGTTTCTTGCATTTTCTTTACAACATGAAACATGGACAGCCGTGATAACGTTTATACCTCGGGTTGCATAGCCTGGATCTGACTGGTAAAAGTGTGCGCACAGAACTTAGCAGAAGACTAAGGGAGTTGGACTCAAAACTCCTTTGGTTTCTCCCCTGGCTTCTCTCTGTTCAGTCTTTTCCAACCAGTCTAAATCTTAAGCTTTTCCATTTCTGCTGCCTCATCCCAGGAGTAGCTGGGATTGCGTGAAAAACAGCCACCAACAGCGAGAACAAGCCTGGCCTTAGGATTTAAGATGCAGCTCGAGATAGACAGGTTGCCCTGCCTGCCTCCCAGGCCTCAGGGCGGCGGTGCCAGGGGCCACACCACGGAGAGTCCTCCCTGTGTGTGTGTTACAGGCCCTCCCTCCCCTGTCACCTTGTGTACAGTCTGGTCTGTGACACTGATGGTGATTATGTCATTATTTTGCTCTGGGGGCCCTGGCACATCTGCAGAGCCCAAGCACATCTTCTTTGTTGCGCTGGCAGACGTCCCACGCCACAAATGCTTCATTAGCCCTGCTGCTGGCCTCCTTGCCAGACGCGAGTGCCCAAATGCGGGCTCCTTTCTGCTCCGCGCTTTTGTGCAGCTGATGATCCCGTATTCATCTTCCCACTTCTTCCCCATTCCCCTCGACTTCTGAACTCCAGATGTCCCAGTTTTCTTGCCCAAATCACTCGAAAGAAAAACAAGGAGAAAAAAAAAAAAAAAAAACACAAAACTCCTTGCACAACCAGTCCTCACCCTTTCGCACCTTCCCACTTTTCCATCCCCCCAGTGAACGGGGTCTTTGAATCGCTCCCCAACGTGCGGACTGACGCTCTCCCACTTGCAGTTTGAAAAGATTCCAAGCAGTTGCTCCCAGTAGGATGGCAGGTAGGGTTCGAATTGGGATTTATTAGGTATTGCTTATTCTGTGTATGCCTTTCCACCACCCCTTCTCTCTCCTTGGCTCCTTTATTTGCTTCGGTGCTTGGCCTCATTTGACCAATTTTCAGAGAGCGGTCCAAACTGGGAATAGAGCAAAGATTCTTCATGCCTCACTGTGCATGTTCTAGTCAGCTGAAGGTCCCTCTCCTCTGAATGGAACTGTCTTCTCCCCTCTGCCCCCAGCAGAAGTGCCCTGCCTGCTCCTTCTGCTGTCATCACCTCCCCAACCCCTGACAATGACCTATTATTAGATATTGAAAGTGATTAACCAGGGGCTGTTTTGGAAACAAGCTAAAACATTTCTCTGGTCCTAACCGGTTTGGCTCAGTGGATAGAGGGTTGGCCTGCGGACTCAAGGGTCCCAGGTTCGATTCTGATTAAGCGCATGTACCTTGGTTGCGGGCACATCCCCAGTGTGGGGTATGCAGGAGGCAGCTGGTTGATGTTTCTCTCTCATCAGTGCTTCTAACTCTCTATCCTTCTCCCTTCCTCTCTGTAGAAAATCAATAAAAATATATTTAAACAACAAACAAAAAAACATTTCTCTGAAGTTTGACTCTGTATGTAACGGAGCCAGCGCTTTAGAGAAGGTGTAATGGTTCCAACATTAACTGCAGTAAATGTTAGAGCTTCATATCTTGGGTTGCGAAGGGTTCTCTGGAATTGGTATGTTTTAATTCCGCCTTAAAATTGAATTAATTGATCTGTGTTAGCGGATTATGAGCAGCTTTCCTCACAGAGAATTTAAGGAGTTTTTGTCCCTCAACATGGGAAGTTTCAATGTCTTTATCTTTGAGTAAAACATTGATTTTAGTTTTACACCCAAAGGAGTAAATTCTTATATTTTTAGCAATCATGGTCAGACCACTGTCCAGAATTTTAATGCAGACTCCTAGGTGGAAGACTCTGAAGAAGATTAAAGAGCATTTCTCCCAAGGAGTGAGGTACCATCTTGTACAGGTTCCTGGGTTCCTCTTTCGCTGAGCCCTGTTCTGAATATTAGGAACCATCCAGCGGGGAAAATGAGGAGAAAGGTGGCCACATCAGCAGGCCACCGGCCCTGGGCAGGGAGCGTGTTGGGAGAGTCTGGTACCTATCACTGATTGAATTATTTTCAAAAGACTCAGGATGTCCCCAGAACATTCCCAACTTCCCATTATTAGATCATTATGGTTTTATTACCCACAGGTTTATTTAAACCTTTTCAGGCCTAGCCCCGTTCTCAGAATATACTACTCCTCAAGATAATAATTCTCTAAATTTATTACCCGCTGAGAAAATAGTATATTCTTTTTATGGCTCGTAAGTGATTTCCCTGGAACTCCGAAGGGATAGCCCTTGTTATAATATCCTAGGATTTGTGGACAGGACTGTGGCCATGTTCTCCATTTCCTTTCTGATTTTATAGACTTTGATCATTATTGCCTCTTAATCTTCATCTCTGCAGATGAAGGAGCTCTAATCCTTTTAAAAAATCTAATCTCATACAGTTAGCGGGCTGCCCCTGGTCGTTTGAGCTGCCCTCGGTAATGCGCTTCAGCGTGCCTGTGTTTTCCCAGGGACAGTTAGTTAGGAGACGATTGAGCCGAGTTCCAGGTGTGGAATGGCCCCTCATGAATGCACTCAGGGAGTTTTTTTTGCTTGCTCCAGAAGTTTATCCTGAGAAGCTGGATTTCTTGAGTAGCTTCTCAGGTGCACTTATTGGCGAAAAGAGCCTGTAGACCAGTGTATGGAACTCTTGACAAGTATTCTGGGAAATCTGTTTGTGTCTACAGGACATATTTAGCCAAATAAGCAGCGGACAGATCCACCATGATGTCCAGATGTTTGTGGTGTTTTTGTAGATAAAAGTATAGAAGCATTTGACATCCTGAAGACCCAGCCTTATTCTTGGGCTCTAGTCTATAAAAATGACAGCCTAAGGGAAAGGAATGCTCTGGTCTCTGAATTATATTCAGGGAAGGAAACAAAAACTTTACTTACAAGTTAGATGTTATTTTATATAAGAGCATCACCTTGAAATCTTAAAAAGGAAGTCCTTTGGCGAGGCCGCGGTCGAGGCCACGGTCAGTGGTCCTAGGCTAATAGTGTAAACTTAAAAGAGCGTGGCTTCTGGAAACAGTCCCCGAGGTCAGATCCCAATTCAGCCACTTTCCAGCAGTGAACCCCTAGCAAGTGTCCTCCCCTCTTTGTGCCTCAGTTTCCTCATCTATAAAATGGGGAAGACAGTAGCATCTGCCTCACAGAGCTGACCTGAGAATTAAATGAATACACATGACTTGATTAGCACAGAGCAAGTGCTGTATAAGCATTTGCTTTTATTCACCTGTCAAGCCAAATGAAAGTTACCTTGTCCAATTATTGCATCATTTCCTGCTGACCCTAAATAGGAAAACAAACAAATGAGCAAACAGAGAGTTCTCATCAGAACTGGGACAAAGAGTCAATGCGAAACTGGTTTTAAAAAGAGAAAGTGGTCTCTCTGCCCCCCGGTGTGGCTGTAAAGGTGGCACCAGCCTCAATCAGAGCTGAAGTCAGAGGTCCCAGATGAGAAAGGGACCGTGGAAGGAGCACCAGATTGGAGGGTCTGCCTCAGGAAGCATCTGCCTCAGGAGGCTCTGCTTTGCTCACCAATAAAGTGATGAGATTAAACACAGAGCTGCATTCTAGGTCTGAAATTGTGTGATTTGAGGACAGAAGGCCTTCTGCATTCTCTAAATAAATCCTTGGGGTGATGCAAAGCTCTAGGCAGTGACTGGGGATCGCCTGGGAATCCAGATGCCATCCACCCAGGGCCACATCCACCCTGTGGCTCTGCTGTGGCTCAATTATCTCAGGAACAGTCTCCAGGGTGCCACGTTGGTGTTCCCCCAAGGCCCACTTTGCAGATCTCTCATCAGTACCTTTGGAGATGTAGCAACTCCCTAGCTGGGATTATGGAGACTAATCTTTCAAATTCATAAACAATTTATTGACTGAATTAGCGCTAATCTTTATACTTGCTGCTCACTTTATCTGTGTTGGCTAGGGCAGCCAAACAGTAAGGCGTTGGTCTGTGAAGCCCTCATACCTGTGGGTTCCTAGAAGCTGATACAGACCTGAACTAACGGATGCCTATACACCCGTCTCCACAAGCGTTCTGCTCATGCCCCACCCCAACTCAGCCAATCAGCATTTGTAGTATATTCCTAACCTCTAAATAATATGCTACATCTCCCCTATTTCAAGACAGAATTAGTTGTTCTAGATGGCATAACTACCTTCACTGTTAGGCTTGGTTAGTACCTTTTACAAAAGCAAACCATTCTTTCTTTTAAGTATTCCCCAAATGATCGTAACCGAAGTCGTAAAAGTTTTTTTCCCCACTGGGGTTTTGTGGGTGTGTATGAGTGTGGTGGGTAGGTATAAAATCCTCACAAGTCACTTAGATGTGTATTTGTCATCCATCTTGTGGTTATTGTACCCAACCTCTTTAACATTTTTAATTAAAATCTGGTACTAAAAGTGGCTTTTAGTAAAAGGTAATAGATTAACTGAGAACAAGTGTGGGGGGTGTTGAGAGGGTAACAGCAGAGAAATTACCAGAAGCAGGAGGAGGAAGGGGATGAAAGGCTATGGTTTCAAGGCCACTCCACTCCCTGTCATACAAAGGCTATTTTCAGAGATTTATCATTCTGTGTGACCCACAGGTGCACAACTCCTGGCATGGCTCTCAGCAGGGCCAGTCCTAGGTCTGACAGCATCCTCAGGCTCACCCCCAGCAGCACCTCCAGGCCCATTAGCATCGGCACGGGACTTTCAAAGTGCCTGGGGCCTTTCAGGAACCCATTTCTCTGTCTCCCCAAACTATTTATCTTTCTTAAAAAAAAAATTCAGATTCCTTCCTCAACTCTTAAGTGGCTTTTTATAGCTCATCCTTATTTTTTGCAAAGGATCACTGTAG
This sequence comes from Antrozous pallidus, assembly GCA_027563665.1. NCBI lineage: Eukaryota > Metazoa > Chordata > Mammalia > Chiroptera > Vespertilionidae > Antrozous > Antrozous pallidus. The sequence goes on along the minus strand of CM050527.1, from coordinate 28,964,054 downwards.
AGGGGAGATCCAATAGAATTATCTAGAAAGACAAAGTGGAATTTCTCTGACAGAACTAAGATCTTTTGGTCAAAACCAAATGATAGGATTGAGGTCGTCAATCCCTCCTTTTCCAACGCAGCCCAGGGTTACGTGGTCGCATGAGCTGCTGTCCCCAGAGAGGCAGTGTCTCCCAGGACCTCCGAAGCAGTCTGTCAGCTGTATCTTACGGTACTTTCTCCTCGGCTCACTCTGAGAGATGATGCTCTTCTCATGGTCTGGCCTGACTCTGCTTCCTAATGGTTCCTCCTGAGGCCCCAGGCTCACAGCGCCCCACCCATGCATACACGGCACGCAGACACGTTTTAATGTTAGTCCAGGCAAAGCCTAATTAGGAAGGTAAATCTCCCGCAGAAAACAATCAGGTAATGCATTCTCCAGCCAACAGGAGTACCCAGATTATCTGTGCCCCAGTTTCCCTTCTGCAACGCTGGAGATTTATGCCAAGTTGTTGTTGGATAATTTCCCATCCAAGAATGGTACCGCGCTTGGCCCCATTAATTGTTAACACCTTACCCAGGAATTGCAGCAAAAGTGAAACGCCAGCCTCTACCAGCCTGTCAAACTGAGACACCAATGGCACGTCCTTCAAGGGGCTGATTTGAAGGGAAGTTAGTTAACACTACAAAGTGACTGTGTACTGCTTCTTTTTCCATCTGAGCTGACTCATTAGGTGTGTGGTAAAGGAGGGACAGGTTCCTCCACTGAGGCCATTTAAATATTTACTGGCAGGCAAGCGCCCCATGAAAATCTCCTAATCAAAGCAGGGCGAGACCGAAGGCTTCTTGGTTCTTGCCCATCTCTGTGTGTGGTCCATTAACTCTATTCCACAGCCATGGGCAAGCCTTAGATGCACCGGAGGGACGGTATGACATTGCAAGTTGAATTCAGGGGAAGCCATCCCAGCTATCCTGCAAGAACCACCAGTGTGCTGACCCAGTGAGGCACGCAGGCTGAGTGAAGCATGACAGAGCATTAGGCCTTCAGAAAAGTTGTCAGCCCCCAAGTTTGGCTAGGAGCAGGGGTTGGCAAACTACAGTCTGTAGGCCAGGTGGAATTCTCCACGTGTTTTTTATGACCCCGAGATAAGAAGAGGTTTTACATTTTTAAAGGGTTGTAAAAAACAAGAAGAACATGCAACAGAGATTGAATGTGACCACAAAGCCTATGCATTGACTGTCTAGCCCGTTGTGTGAAAGCCTGCTGGCCGGCCCAGCTAGCGTGGGTCAGTGTTTGAGCATCGACCTATGAACCAGGAGGGCACAGTCTGATTTGCGGTGAGGGCACTGGCCTGGGTTGTGGCCTCAATCCCCAGTGTGGAGCGTGCAAGAGGCTGCTGATCAATGATTCTCTCTTATCATTGATGTTTCTATCTCTCACCCTCTCTCTCTCCCTTCCTCTCTGAAATCGATTTAAAAAAATTCCTTTAAAAAGAAAGAAAAAGCCTGCTGACCCCTGGCTGAGGCTGTTTCTCTCTTGAGTAGAGCACGTACTCTCTGAGATCCCTTCTCCTTCTGAAGTTCCAAAACTATGATTCTTCAATTGAATAGTCTGGGTCTAGCTCTAACCTGAACAGCCCCTCCAGACACATAACCCCAGCAGGGAGTTTCCAGTTGTTTTCAAGGTCAAAAAATGTCTTTGTAGTGTCTCAGGGGTAAAAGGATGGGAGAAAGTATTCCACTTTAGTGTTTGATGCTTTTTCTCTGATTTTATTTTGTTTGTTTTATTGTTGTTTAAACTTAGAGTCACTCTTTCAAACATGCGCCGAGTTTGAGAAAGACAAAAAATCTCCTCCATGACCACAAACATGACAGTCACTGAGTTTCCTGACGTACGTGACACCAAGACTTCCAAGCATGAGCAAATAAGCGAGCCGTGTTAAGCATAGTCACTGATCAGCGCTCAGCCCCACACAATAATTGTGACAGTTTCACAGACTTGACTATAACAATTGTCTTTCTGTTCCCCGCACGCTGGTTCCTCCTTCACAGGGGCCACGAAGAGGTGGTTTTATTTCTATTGATGTCTATATGCGGAGCTGCCAGTGGAATGTTTACATAGTGTAAAATGAATACACACAAATTATTAACAGGTAGAGTAGAAGACAATAAGACATTCTTTCACATTCCCCCAAAGTCACCATTAGTCAAAGTGCTCAATTCTAGCACATTGTTGATAACCTAGGGTGTTTTTTTTATCGAGACGTGTTATCAACAGTTTTTTAAAGGTGTACAAATTTCTGTGTGGATTCTACATTTTCTAAATAGCCACTCCTAAAGACAAAGATGCAAATTCAGGTGAGGAAACAAAGAAAATACGCAGGGCCCAAGTGGTGATGGCCAGCCACAGCCTCCACTGCCCACACAGAGGCCAGAGTCCACTTCCGGTGTTCCTTTCTCATGGAGTCCCACCGTCCACTCAAAGTGGATCCTTACCCTCCCTCCTCCTCGCAGTTTCCATGTGACTGTTCATTCTTTTTACTGCAGTCCCTCCAGTGGGCCCTGTCTGGTTGCTACTCTGCCAGCATTGATAAGGGCGGGAGGGGGTTTGGGGGAGTGTCAGGTGGCCTAACTTGGGAATGTGCATGCGCCTGTAGGTCCCTGCAGTGTGGGGGCAGAAGGAGAGATCTGCTTTCCTTTTGCCACTTTTTCTAATTCTCCCTGCAGCTCTTTCAGTCTGGTGGAGGGAAACGTGGAGTTGTTGTGTGGGGCTTGCTCACGTCCTTCCCCAGCCTCTCCCCGGGCTGCCTTCCCCGCCCTCACCCCCTCGCACATTAACATGACATTGCACGGCTAGCGCGGACCACAGACCGGGAGCAGCTTCCACCAGCTGAAACCTCTGATCCCAAACCCACCAGAGAGTTTGGCTTTTGGATTTTGGCAAGAAGGCCTGTTGCCCATCAGGTCAGCATGAATAAAGATTTCTTTCTTCCTTTCTTTTTTCAAGTCGGGCATCAACTGAAGGCCCCCAGAGCTCCCTTTCTCAAGACAATTTAACCCCTTCCTGCTCCCACGTCTGGTTTTCTATTCTGAATGCGTGGTTTTTGTTTTGTTCTTTTCCTGTGAGACAACCAAGAAATCCATCTGTAAAAATTGAGAGCCGAATCAATGCCGAGCCATCTTATCATTTTTAAAGTGTGTTTATCCAGCTTTGTAGTAGGAACGAGCAGACTGTTTGAAGGCCGCATACTTCTCAAACCTTGGTTGCAACACGTTTGTACTGTTTTGAAACTGTCTTTATCGAGCTGAGAAAACGAAAATCTATTTGATAAAGTGGCACTCTGGCCAGTTTATCTTGCAATATGGCTTTAGCTCACTGGGTCTATTGATTTCCTTAAATTAATGTTTACAGAATGCTACTGAATTTCGCTCAACAGAACATTGTTCTTTTGAAGGTTTATAAAAAGAATGATACGGACTGTTATTGCCATGTGTTCCTTTGCTTAGACAGAAGAAACTTGGCTTTTTTTTTTTTATGGTTCTTTTTTGTTGTTGTTCTGTTTTGTTTTTTAAGGACAGCCTTGAACTCTAGCGACTTCCTAAAAGCATTTGCTCCTCACATATTTAAGGCGCAAACATGGCATTAGGAAGTGAGCCCACTCAAAGGCCTAAAACTGCAAGGGCATCATATTCATCTGACCCCCGTAAGGTCCCCCGAAAACTGCATGCGGCCTAAGCATCAGAATGAAAGAGACCTTAGTCTGAACCCCAGTGGCTGGTGGCGTGTCTGTGGGCGGCTTCCCAGCCAGTGCCCGGGAGGGCAGTGCCAGGCCTTCCAGAAGTACGTGCGAGCTCCTCATAACATACAAGCGCTGTGTGGCCGTTTGATGGGCACCCTAAAGAGAACACCTTGCTCTCTGCCCGTGGTGCTCCATGTTTTAGACACAAAACCTCATCGCCAGAGGTGATTTTAAAGCTGGCCTTCCCTGGGGAAGCACCATGCCCATTCAGCTCTTGACAGGGCTTCAAGTCACAACAGTGTGAGATGACCGAAATAAAACTCTGGGAACAACAAAGCAACTTTTCTCAACTTGTTGGCCAAGCCAATAAAATCAGCCAAGCGAACCTCCTCCCAGCACCTCTCACAACGCTGCTCTGAGCACATTTATTAATCACAGCGGAATGTCTCCCGGGAGCCCGGCTCTTCTTGTAAGGTGCAAACCACCGCCTTAGGTCCCGATGGTGTTTTTTTCTGCTTCTCAAAGCCGGGTCATGCTTGCTTTCCCACCTGAGCTTTCCCCGTAAGGAGGGGGCCTTGGGACACAATCCCCCCATTCATCCCTGATAGCATCCTGCACCCTCTCTCCCCTTCTGAAAAGGGGCCAGTGGGTCCCCGGCTGCACACTCGGGGTACATGCACGCACGGCTGCGGAGGGAGACCCTCAGGAGCAGCATCCTGTACCCATATTTCATAGCTCCATGCGCTCTTTCCTCTGCCTCTGGCAGGAGAATGCAGGGAGAGCGAGACAGTGGAGAGGAGCGGCCATAACGAATCTGCTCTTCCCTTTTCACCTGATCATATCTGTGAGGACTTACTAACCCATCTGAGTTTACCCATGTACGTCCACTTTGTCCGCAGTAAGGTTCCCCAGCTTGGCGCCCCCTTCACAGAAGATGTGTCTCTCCTTGATCAATATTTACTTAACAAACAGCAGGGATGGGAGCGTTTGCTTAGCGGAATCATGTGCGCACCAGGGTGAATGGATGCTCCGGGAAGCACTTCAACTTGGTCTCCCCTGGAAGGATCTTCCCACGGGAGTGCGCACGCATCCCCCAGCACATGCCCTTTCTCTTTCAACTTCTCCAAGGGCGCTTAGAAGTCACCTAGCTGTGCCACCTTGGGTGTGATCACTACATTATTTATGCTGTCTGAGGGTTCCTGGTGTGAACTCCCTTTGAAATAGCCAGCCCCGGGGTTTCCTTCTCCTTTCGTGCTCCTGCACAGGTGAGACACCTAAGACGGCCTCTCTCGGGATGAACGGGGCCCACGAGCATCTTCCTCTGAGCCCTGGCAGAGGAGCGGAAGGGAAGAAAATGCACATGGAAGCAATAAAGGCAGTCTGACGAGGAACTCGAACTATAGATTTCTGATGGCATTAGGAACTCGAACTATAGATTTCTGATGGCATTAACCCCCCCACCCCCCCAAAAGCCCAAGGGGAGAAAGGCTCCCAGATCTTCACAGCCGCTTACCCCGTTTTCAGCATTAGCTGTGTTTAACTCTCAGGATAAATATGAATGGCGGGGTGTGGAAGTTTCCAGAGCACTGTTCTTTCAACTTCACTGAAACAATTGCTTGAAGGCTCAAGTCAGGGCCTTCAATGCCGGAGGGGGACTTGGAGGCATCTGGGTCTGGTTGGAGGGGTTTTGTTTCTGTGTGTGGGTCGAGGCTGGGATGGGGGGGGGGGGGCGCGCGGGAGTTATTTATTTATTTGATTTTGTGAATCGGAGTTGTAAAGCCATCTGAAATATTCATGCAGAATTGTCTGAGAAGCCCGTTTCTGTTTTATTTACTGCACAGTAGAACAGCCACAGCGGATTAGTTCTACAATACCCGTAACAAAAGCCCAACAGCTGATGCATGTGATGTTAGGAGGTGACAAAACAGTTAAAGTATGCTGCTGGCTACAGGCAAGCAGTCAGCAGATGCAGACAAAAGGGTTTGTGACAAGAATAACTCTCTCTCCAAGGCGAGCAGTGAAGAGTATCCAAAATACCAGTACCCTTTTCTCCTTGACATTGTCTTCTGACAGTCAGCATTTTATTGCCCTTTTATAGTATTAAAGAAAAAATGGAGGAGGAGGAAGAAAGAAAATCCACACACAAACTAATTCACCCGATCCTAGCCAGCATTTTACTTCCCCATCAGTCAGCCGCTCCCACCCATCTGTAGGTTTCCTTTTCCATTTCCCCATTCAGGTAGGTCTGAAAGAAAAATGAGAGTTGGAAAGATGAACCGAAAAGAGGATCTCCTTTGATTAGATCGCAGTATTGATAAGCTAGACAAGCTCTTGGAGTCGGTGGTCATTGGGGAGGGGCTGGGGAGAGAGGTCTTTCTATGCCTGGTTTGTTTTCTGTCCATTTCAGCAAAGATGATTTCACTGATGAAACTGGGCCAGTGGATCATTATTTAAGGAGACTGAGGAGGGAGAGGTGTCTACAGGGAGTTGTGTAAGGGGCAAGGTTTAGGTCCCTGCAGGGGCCGATGGATGAGCTTGTGGATGTTTCAAAGGTGTGAAAAATCAGCTTCTCTGTCCAGAAAATAGGAGAGGCTGTCTTCTTTTTAACCTTTCTAATTCCCCTTCTATTCTCTGTGACATTCATTCAGCTGCCAAGAGCGTCTGGCAAGGTTTGGGCCAGCGAGCACACTTTCAGTGACCGCTAACCTTGGTATGTCCTGACACTTATGATGAGTGTCTGCAGGACACAGAAGGCAGGCAGCCTGCTATGTCAGGCTTTTATTATGTACTGCAGAGGCTGGGGACAGTCAGTTTAATAAAACAAATCATCCTTGAAGGTAAAGCAACTGGGAAGAGGAGGAGGAAGACAGGGGGGAAATGTGTCTTTGCCACTCATTCTGATAAAAAAAAAAAAAAGAAAAAGAAGAGGTGCAAAATAACCACCCACCCAACACACCGTGTGTGCGTGTGCTTGTGTGTGTGTGTGTGTGTATGTGCGTGCGCGTGCCCATGTGTGCTCATGCACATAACCCAGTCACTGATTGAGAAGACTTGAAAACATCTTCCCATTTTCCCCATCTCATCAAAGATCACAGGACCCTTTTTTGCTGTGAGGAGACTTAAGTACAAACAATTGTGATGAAATTGGTAGATGCTGCTAGTCAGCCCCTTCACATTTTTGAGTGTCTTCAAGTACCTCATGGCGATATTATTCTCCTCCGAATATCAAGGCAAGGAGAGGCAAGACCGTGTGGGGTGAAGCTCCTATATTGGGATGCCTTTTATCAGAGCAAAGTTTCCACTCTCCTCTCCTGAAGAACACTCATCTCAGCAGCTCCCACAATAGCCTCCGAGTCCCAGCCAGAGACTTTGGAAGCCTTTTGTTTTTCCCCTGTGGCATGTCCAAAGGCATGGCCTTCCCTCCCCCCTCCCAGCAGCCTGCATTGTCTTGCATTCCTGGGGCTTGATTGACTGTTGCCACCTGATGCTGAGGAGATACTCTAGGGTTCATTCTGCACATTGTTGGGTTCTATTAAAAGAAACCTAGATAAGGGATTACTTGTCACTAAGGGATTTTCTGCAGATGTTTATTAGTGATTGGAAATCCATTAGGTGTGAAGAGGTACAGAAAACTATGGACAATATCATTCTCTGAATTCTCAGGTACCCCCCAAAACATCAAAAAGTAACCCCCCACCCCAATTTACTCTGTTAAATGGATTTGCGAGAATTTTCTATTGGAGAGGTAAGGGTCTCTTTTATTCATGATTTATTTTATTCTACCTGTCAGCAGTATTTCTTCCCACTCTTTTGGAAGATCAGTTGCTACCCATCAGTTTAGGGAGACACACACACACACACACACACACACACACATACACACACACACAAGATTAATTGGACTAGTATTAACAGATCTCATTATAACTTTATTTTATCTATCCCAAATCATTGTATGAGTATTGTCTCAAAGCACACACTGAACTAGCAAACCATTTCATCCCTTCCCAAACATAAACCCCAAACTGAAGTTTCCTCCTGGGATCTTTGGTATCATTCTCATTTATTTTAAGTTACTAACTCTTCCGTGGTCTTTCGCAATTATAGATCCACAATTTGTCAAGGGTTTGGTGCCTCAGATAATAACAAAAAATGCATTACAAAGGAACCAACATGGTTTAATGGAAAGACACCTGCACAAATTATTTTTGCAGGAATCTCCTAATTGCTTAATTTCTTCAGCTCATAGTTTTTTCATCTGTGAAGTTATGATTTCTGAGATCTATTCCTACTCTTTTAAGTTCCATCTTATTTTACAGATTCCTTAAGTGTTGAGTGAGAAGATAAGTGTGATGCTAAAGCAATATGGAGTAAAGCAGAAGGCAAGATCTCATTATGAACTATTTATCAAAGACTTTTCAAAAGAGCACTGCTAAGCATTGTGGGGGAGGTCTAGAATAGAAACCATGGCTCTTTTTTCTAAAGACATCATATGATAAATTCATTACAACTAGATATAAATAGGTAAAAAGTTAAGTAACATCAAGACAGATACAAAAGGTGTTAAAGGACAGCCCAAGAATACTACCAAAAAAAAAAAAAAAAAAAGGTTTACCACAGGATAAAAGCCCTGAAAACCATCAACAAGCATGGCAAATGATAATAACAGTAAGATGGAGGCGCCTTCCCCCTCTCCCCCTCTCCTCCCCCCAAAGAAGTTACTTTGATTTGTTCTTAGGAAAACCCTAGAATTACTCCTTCCTCCCTCCTCTAGTGCTGAGGCTATTGTAGATACATCTTCCTCTGAAACAGGGCCCCTGCCCCCTGGGCCCTTGGCTCTCTCGCTCCTCAGACCTCCTGTGGAGTCCTGGGAGTGGGCGGGGCTTCCAGCCTTCTATGCCCTTGCCTGGAGCAGCTGCTATACTTCTATAGTCACAGCTCTCTCCAATCCATGCATGTGCAACCCTGTGTGTTCCAGGAACATAGATCTTCGTCATGGCTTTGTTGCCAATGGCCAGTAAAACCACACTTCTTGAAATGTTTATTTTAATAAATGCCTATGATTATGTTTCTGCAGCATTTGGCTAACAGCTCCCAAACCAAGTAGTTAGAGTGGGTAGCTGCGCTGCCTAACTGTTCTCCAGCCAGATTCCCTCTCTCAGTAATGCCCATCTGATCAAATGGGAAGGTTTTATCTTTGGGGGAAGAAGGGAGAATACTCAGCAAAACTGCTTAATGACTTTTTACTTAGTATAAGGTGAATGGGAGTGCTAATCTCTCCTCCTGGCTCCTCCTGGCCCACCAATACTCTTGTACTAGTATATGGAGGAGATCTGAGGGAAAATTACCAAAGTTCTGTAGAAAATCCCGATGACTTCTCAGCAGGGAATGGCCACTGGGGTGGATGGGATTTGCACATTGATGGGGGAACAAGGTTGTGTCTTGATGGTTTTCCAGGAAGTGTTGGGACTGTCCTGAGAAATTGGCCAATGTGCGTATCTTTGGGAGGAGCTACTCAAAATTCTCACTTTTTGTAGATCAGCCCTAGCTGGAGGTCTGTTTCCACCCCCTGGGAAAGTATTAGGTTTCTTTCAAAGGACAAATGACATACCATTGGAGGCCCTGAACCGATTTTAAATGTTTAAAAATGGTTACCCTACTAGTTTTCTTCAACAGTTCCTATCAATTACAGAAATGTCCATTGCCCAGATTGGGAAAGATGGAGAATGGAGAGGAAATGATCAAATATGTTCAATAGGGCATTACATCCCTTTCCTTTGTTAAGTGGTATGTCTGAACTGAGATGAAAATCTTTCACCTCTCATGTGTAGACAAATATGTTTGCATGTACAACCACAGGGCATTGACTTCCTCATATGTTTGCTCTTACTGTAAAAATAAAACATTAGGAATGCAGAAGGACCCCACTAACAGAGATCTACTGAGCGTCAGTGTATACTCAGAAAATTATGAGTTCCTGGGAGGAGTCTGTGAATCCATTATCTTGGTGTAGGGAGAGATAGGCCATGCTTTAGAACATTAAGTGCATCAATAGTGACTCCTTTCCCTAGATAGACAAGAGGTCAGACTATTTTAAAAAACAGTTAAGCTCACATACGACACCTACACTCACACAGTGTGTGTGTGTGTGTGTGTGTGTGTGTGTGTGTGTGTGTGTGTATAATTGCTGTGAAAGGATTAAAAATCCTTTCACACTAATTGCTGTGAAAGGATTAAAAATTAAGAACTCTACAAAGAATATTCGGAGAATGTTTGCCTTGGAGTATAATGACTTGGAACAATTCTCTTGATCTCAGTCATGAGCCTCAGTTTTCTCACCATAAAATGGGTATAATAATGGCACATAAAGATGTTGGGGAACTGACTGACATAATTCACATTCAGTTCATAACACAGTGCCGACACATAATAAGCACTCCAAAAATGTTAGTTTTTATTATCTTTATCACCTTCATGAACTAGTCTCTTAGGGAACAATTATAATCTCAAGGTAAAGTATTTTCTGATGTATAATTTTTAGGATTCATTACAAACTTTGTATTTTGGGACTTAGCGTTAATGTTATTATCTTACTTCTTTTTGTATGTATATTACTTGATAGTACAAGTTAGCATTTTAATGGACAAGTTAGCATTTGAGCCAATCCTCTGACACAGGCAAGCAACAGAGATTTTGGTTTTCTTGGGTAATATATATACATACACACACACACACACACACACACACACACACACACACACTAGAGGCCAGGTGCATGAAATTTGTGCACGGGGAGAGAGGGGTGTCCCTCATCCCAGCCTGCACCCTCTCCAATATGGGACTCCTCGAGGGATGTCTGACTGCCCGTTTAGGCTAGATCCAGGTAGGACTGGGCCTAAACGGGCAGTCAGACATCCCTCTCACAATCAGGACTGCTGGCTCCCAACTGCTAACCTACTTGCCTCATGATTGCCCCTAACTGCTTCTGCCTGCCAGCTTGATCACCCCTTAACCACTCCTCTGCCAGTCTGATTGATAACCCAACTGCCCTCCCTTGCAGGCCTGGTCACCCCTAACTGCCCTCCTCTGCAGGCCTGGTCACTCCCAACTGCTCTCCCCTGCAGGCCTGAGTCCCCCCACAACTGCCCTTCCCTACAGGCCCAGTTGCCCCCAACTTCCCTCCTCTGCTAGCCTGGTCAACCTTAACTGCCCTCCCCTGCTGGCCATCTTGTGGTGGCCATCTTATGTTCACATGGGGGCAGCCATGTTGTGTGTTGGAGTGATGGCCAATTTACATATTACTCTTTTATTAGATAAGATATACATACATATATATATCTTTATTGATTTATTGAATTTAGAAAGGAAGAGAGAGGGAGACAGAAACATCAATGATGAGAGAGAATCATAGATTGGCTGCCTCCTGCACATCCCCCACTGGGGATTAAGCCCGTAACCCAGGCATGTGCCTTTGGCCGGAATTGAATCTGGGACCCTTTAGTCCCCAGGCTAATGCTCTATCTACTAAGCCAAACTGGCTAGAATTTGGGTTCATTTTCTATCCAAGGCCAATTATTTATTACTCTACTTATGAGAACATATTTTGTTTTCATAACGGAAATCAAAAGGAAACCCGATTCACATTCGGAAAGATGGGTCAGAGACTTGCTTCTGGAACGAACCTACTTAATGAAGTGAGGAATCCCAACAGTGTGTCCCCTTGTCCTACCCTAACATTCACAATGGAATCCTAGCTTTTCAACAGGTCGGCATGCATCCTTGGCACAAGTCGCTTCCTAAACCTCTACAAAGCTGTCCACCCCCCCCATTACAATGCTACTATATATAACGCCTTTGCATAAGAGAAGAGAGGCCGGCCATTTTTAGAAAATGCAGGTGCCATGTAAGCCCCCTTCTGAAAGAAAGAACTTAGCTCCATTTCCTTTGAAGAACTGGAGACCTGAAACTGAAAACTTTATTAATGCCATTGTTTCCTTGTATCAGCAGGTTCCGGAGAGATTCCTGGAAGTTGCGCAGATCACGTTACGGGAGTTTTTCAATGCCATTATTGCAGGCAAAGATGTTGATCCTTCCTGGAAGAAGGCCATATACAAGGTCATCTGCAAGCTGGACAGTGAAGTCCCTGAGATTTTCAAATCCCCGAACTGCCTACAAGAGCTGCTTCATGAGTAGAAATTTCAACAACTCTTTTCGAATGTATGAATAGTAGCAGTCCCCTTTGGATGTCCACGTTATACGTGTCTAGAATTTGATTTCATATGTATGTGTCTGGGAGGCATGGATAGGTTATGAAATCAGCTGGTAGTTCCTCTTCATCATCTCCCTCTCGTTTTCTTTTTGTTTTTCCACTGCAAGGGGATGGCTGTTTTCCTTCTGCCTTCCGTTCACTTTTGCCCAAGGCCCTTAACATGGGGAGACTTAAAATTGGGTTAGTTTTCAGGGAAAAGAGGAGTGTTGACACGTGTAAAGTCTGCGTTAACATGGTTAGCGGTGCTTCTGCTTGGCTGATGCTTTATTGTAAATGGCGGTTGGCGGAGGGAAACTCATGACAGCAATTCGACAGCGTATGTCTCTAGTTTTTTCTGCTCAATGAAACCACTTCACGAACTTCAATCTATTGTTTGGTTTGAACTCAGTAGCTTTTGATGACATGTTTTGTGTTTTGTTTTGTTTTTTTTAAAAAAAAAAAAAAAGAAAAAAAAAACACACACAAAACAAAAGCCAATGGCAGATGAGCAGCTGACTTATCAAAAGTATTGCAAAAGGCCAAACTTAGAAAAGAAAAATAATCACTACTGTCAAGTCTTTCCTAAGAGAAATGGCAAACACCCCAAACTAGTACCCATTTCTTAAGGAGGCAAAGCAGTTTTGCACCAAACTGACTTTTTTTAAGATGAGACTGGAAATTCACCCATGATCCTCTCTAAATTTTACCATAGGTTCCTCTCCATAGTAAGTGTGTCTGTATCATTCTTCATCGAGAAAAAGCCCTATAACTTATCATTTTCTATTTATCTTGCTTCAGATATTAAAAGGCACATAAGTTGCACAGTTATTCTTTGCTCAACTTTGTTTATATGCTTAAGAGAATTATTATTTCTGTATATTAATTAACACTTTCCGCCCCCCCCAAAAAAAATACTCTTTTCTGAATACCTTTCTATAGTAAGGAATAAAGGGCGTCCCGATGTGACCGTAAAATTCGGCCTACACGAGAAGTTTCTTGACAGCGTGAGATGACTTGCTCTTCACCTCTTGAGAGGATCCCAGATGAGAATTATCCGTTTTCATGTACAATCCCGCACTACCCTGAGGATAGGCAAAGTGGTGACAGTGTAACTAAGTGTGTCTTCTTTTCAGGTATAGCATTACAGAGCCATGGATAAAGTCTCTTCTAATTAAGAAGATAATATTGACCAAAATGTGAGAAGAGTGGATAGCATAGCAAAGTTTGGGGGTTGACCCAAAGACACAATTCAGCACACATAAGAAAGCTAGCTGCTATTTTATGCTTTCTTCCATGGTTCTCTTCTTTTTTCTTTTTCCCCTTCTTTCAGTTTTTCAAAGGCATGCAACATCCCGTAACTTGCTCTTAAGAATTTGTGTGGCATTCACACCTGTTTTGTTAGATGGGTTCTGTGTGCAGATGCAGTAAGAATTCCTTGTTCATTCAGTAGTTGTTTCTTTGTTTGTTTGTTTGTTTTTTGGTTTTGTTTTGTTTTCAGAACCTTCCCTCCCCTTAGGTCATTTGATACACACCTCCAAAAATGACACAGGAACAAGCCTGGCCGGTAGATAATACAGAACAGAAATACCAATTTACCCTCCATTTTTATAAAAACACATTTTACTTTGGAGAAGGCAGGTTGACCCACGTGACTAACTAGCTGACCCAAACGTTGTAATTTAGCATCGTTTATAAATTCTGCTGATGGACAGGAATGTTTGAAGGCAGTTACTGTCAGCACAGAGCCTTTAAAACCTGCTGACTGTAAATGAAACAGCCCAGTCCTGTGACGGCCCGCACCTCTGAGGGGACGAAGCCACTCTCACTGGGTGGACAGCCTGCAGGGACACGGGCTGGAGCACCACCCACAGCTGAGCACACCTCCCAGCTCGCACTCTCTCTCTCCACAAGGCACACAGAGCCATCAGTTCCCATTTGTTCTCGTCCCAGCTTGCTCTGGAGGAGAAAAAAAAATGTTCAGGTAATCATTACCTTGGAATAAAATGCAAACCAAATCCAATCAGCACAGAGTAGGGAAGCATTGTCAGCCCTTGGTCACGCTCTTTTGCCTTGTTTCCAGTGTGACTTGCACTGTTCATGTCAGATACCACTGGGTCTTGGCCCTTCCAGGGGATTCATGTCAATAAGGCATTGCCATTTGCAAGATAAAAGGCAAAACCACAGAGTATTCAGGTTGCTAGAATCTTCTGGAGCTGGGGCAAGTTCAGTATTGATTCCAGAGTTGGGTTTTTAGTAGTATCCTCCCCTGCCTTTCTAACTTAAATAGCCAAATTAAGCAAAAGTGTATGTTCACAACCAAATGTCAGTGCGCTTATCAACACCAATATCCGCTCAGTGTTCACTGAGGCATAGAAATTATTTCGGAGTAGAAATGGCAGCATGAGGATAAACTCACCTCGCTGTTTTGAAAATAGAATTGGATCGCTATACTTTTAGGTGATTCCTTTCTCTCCCCCCCTTTACAATCATAGAATCTTGTGAGTCCAAGTGCATTGGAAAATGGCAAAAACCTGTCTGTCAAAACTCCTATTTAATAGTTTTGATTTTTTCAAACCACTATCTTTCAGCTCTAGCTCAACTCTCACTAAGTGAAAATTGGTTACTTGGGAGAAAGTGAACTTTCTATGGGGGAGAGCGAAGGACAAGGGACAGTTTGCATAGGGAACAAAGTCTAAAGTTCATGTTGAAATACCACATTAGCACTTGTTTTCTGCTAAATTATTTTTGCATTTACACTTGAGGTTATAGTCTGTGCCTAGACCTAAAATGCACCAGCGGGGGGATTTTTAAAAATCCTTCAAAATACCAGTTTTTCCCCACAAGTACAATTGTTCTTGTGCCTTCTGTGGCTTTCGATTTCATCTTTTTTACTTTATTTCCAATTACTACAGCTGCAATAAACACTAGATTTTTTTTTCTGGCTGTTTGACATAACGTTGATAGCTATGCATATTTTGTGTCTTTTTAAAATAAAGCGGGAGAATACGTTTTTGAAGAAGAGAATTTTTAGAACAGTTTGATACCGCAAATTATTTTTTTCCTCAATTGTTTGAGCAGCATTCAAGTTTTGAAAATTCTTGTAGAAGCCAATTTTTTGTAACTGTGGTGCAAATCTTGTGTTTTATTAGCCTAATGAAAAGTAGTATAGAAGCAATATTTCATACCATGTGCTATGTATGTGTGGGCAGATGTGTGAACATAAGGACACATACATGCACACATATACACACATGTAAAATATACATATATATATATATGCGTGTGAAGTGGAAAGCTTACCTTTTCCTATCTAGATTTAAGGACCTATTTTAGACATTTGTTATGTTTTGTGAAAAGAACGTTCTATTTGCATCAACAGAACATTTAATTCTTACTGTATCTCTGGCTGATGAGGATGTTTCTCATTAAGTGGTAAAACAATGTGGAAGCTGGTAGAATGTAGTAATTATTTAAGGAAACGCTCACCCACATTTTCCTGAACTTTGCTTTGTGCCTCCGAGTATTATTTAATTAAAGTGTTTTATGTTTGAAAATCTCTGTGGCTGTGCTAGGGATGTGGGTGACTATAATTTTTAAGAATTAAAAAAAAAAAGACAACACAAAAACACTAAAGCAAGAGGGGAACTTTTATAAAGCAATGTAAATATTTAACCTCATGGCTGTTGTTACGTAAGACATGAGATTTTAATAAATAACTACATTCTCACAACATCTGTTGAATTTATTACGAACACTACAACGACTGTATAGACAGTTGAAAGCATTCTTGAAAATCCTGCTCTCTACTTTTAAAAGATAACAGTCTCTTTCATCAGATGTTCAAGGGCAAGGGTGATACCATTTCTGTAAATTTATGAAATTTATTTTCTATGTACATGAAGACATATAGCAAGTAACCCCTCCCCCTACATACACACACACATGCAGTCTAATATGAAGTCATAAAGCTGAACATTTGGGGGCTTTAAAAAGGGAATGACCCCCAGGAACTATCAAATTCATCAAATAAAAGCGATTTCTAGACTCCCCTGAAAGAAGCAGTATACATGTGAGGACAGAGGGAATCCTTTGCCTTGTATCTTATAGAATATTCATTGGTGTGAATAGTACAATGTTTCCTTCTGGTACAGACTCTGTGTTTGCAAATTACAAGAAGCACTGTTTCCCAAAAGCTCCCCTTCAGAGAATGTAACTGGTTGATCTGAGTAAGCGGTGACTGTATTGCACTTAAATGTCATGTGGAAGGAAATGCAGCTTTGTTTTCTGTAGGCCTGTCGGTTGTACACCATCCCTGAAACTAAAGCTGAAATGCTCCTAGTCAGAGCTGGGAACAAAACTGGTATTCAACCTTTGCATCTTCTTATCATTATCCTTCGAAGAATATAACAGAATCTGGAAGCATTTGGTCTTTGAGTCTTCTCCGCTGAGCCCTCTCTTCAAATCCGACACCCTCCCCCAAATGCACAAACATGAGCAGAAAAGGGAAACAGACTGGCCTTCTTTGGTGAAAAAGTATTCATTTCTGTATTTTTAAAATATCGTGATCCTCCACATCAGGGGGGAAAAGTATTTTAAAACTGTATATTACCACTTCAAAATGAGAATTAGAGAAACACATGTGTCTGGGGTCGGTCTCAGCACTACCTGGAAGAATCAAAGGTTGCGGCTTTCCCGATACTGCCCCTGCCATTTCTCATGTGTATATAGTATAAACCGTGACAAAACACTGCCTTTATATTATTTAGCAATATGTTGTAAATAGCATTATGAAGCTCTTTTTTTTGTAATAAAGATCCTTTGATTTGAATATAGTACAATAACTGAACTGATAAAGTCAATTATTATTTTTTTTTAGCTAGAGGCAATTTCAATTGTGGATTTTTGTTGTTGTCTATTGTTCTGAAGACTTTGCATAATTTATTGGTTTAATTTATCCTAATTTATTTGATGAAGGTGTACAATTTTTGTATTACCAAGGATGTACTGTAATATTAATTAATATGATTTTTTAAAAATGAGACTCCCTGTCCATATTAAAACGAAAATAAAAAGGTGCAGTAGACAATTGATTTTAAAGTACAAGTAAAAAATTTAGTTTGGCAGCTACTAAATTTTAAAACAGGAGATAAACAGTTGTTGGGGGGGAGGGGGGTTTTCCTTTGTGTGTTTTGAGCTTTTGTATACTCTCCAAACTTTTACCTTTTTCTTTGTACCACTTAAAGGATACAGTAGTCCAATTGCCTTGTGTGCCTTCCATCTTCTCTTAAACTGAATGTATGTGCAGTATATATGCAAGCTTGTGCAAAATAAAATATACATTACAAGCTCAGTGCCGTCTGATTTTGTTAAAACATGTGGTTTTACTTTTTGGACCTGTGTCAAATTGGAGGACAGGAGGCTAGCTGTGGCTGTAAGGTCAATTCTGGACGTTCCCTTTCATCGCAGTTCTTCATTATACAAGCCTAACATCAATGCTTGCGGCTCCAATGAATGAACTTTCCTTTACACTCGTAGTAACTGGCTAGATGTCTCTCCGAGACCTCTTCTCACAGACTTAACGTTAGCCCTCAAAATTTACAAACAGCAACAGCTTTGGCTCATAGCAATGTGAGCCAAAAATCAGTTCAACTGCTAATGTCTAATGATTCAAAGAATAAGGAAAGATGTTCTTAAAAGTCACAAGATGGCAAATACGTTACTGGAAGCATGGGGCATGAGAACTTGTTTCTACTCTGGCTAAACTCGGAACTAAGTACTAACGTAAAATGTCAATGCCTTTCTAAAGTGTTCCTTTGGACACAAGGGGCATCATGCTTTACACTAAGAACACTGGCTGTATGGCTTTTTAAATTTTCCCTTATTGCCCTGGCTAGGTAGCTCAGTTGGCTGAAGCATCGTCTGGTACTGGCAAAGGTTGTGAGTTCGACCCCCAGGCGGGAAGCATTCAGGAGGCCACCTATCGAAGTTTTTCTCTCACATTGATGGTTCTCTCTTTTTTCTCTTGCTCTCTCTCTAAAAATCAGATGGGAAAAAAAAAACCCACTTATCCTTAGGGGAGGATTCAAAAAAATCTTTATCTCTTTTGCTGTGGTTTAAAATCACAGCAAATGGGAAAGGTGAAGAATCAGCAAAAATCACTGTGAGCCTGAGATTGACTCTGTTACTACACCGTTCACAGCTGTACCTCCCTTTCGGTCCATCCTAGTTTTGTAGACTGGGTCTCCATCTTTCAGATTTCTTCTGTGGCTTTCACCTAAATGATGAAAACTTGACATTTGACCCTGTTATACATGAGGATGCTTAGAATCAATGCATCACCAAAACTATTAAGTTATAACAGTATTTTTTCCACTTTCAGCTCTTTTTCTATCAATGGCACAAATTTAAATTCCAGTCTTCCTAAGTAAATTATTCAGAAGAACATGCCTATGTCCTCTATGCCAACATGTTTATTCCCCGATTGGAGGAAAAAAAGGGGTTTCTCTTCCCCCTCACCCCGCACACACACCTGCTCTTGAAAGGGAGACAGCACCTTCTGTACTTAGTTAATACTGATCTACTCTAAAGCAGACTGGGTCATCCAGGTAGTGACTAAGTCACTAAGAAGCTAGGTGGTACTGTTTCCTGTTTAGGAGGTTTATTAAAAATGTAGCTTCACATAATTGACTAAATTATCTGACGGCACAGGTCTAAAATAACATGTGCAGCATTCTCAACACTGACCTGAATCCTGGCCACACACCCTTTCCCACACCTGTCTGTCTTGATGTCTGCCAGGTATGTGATAGTCTTGAAAGTGTAAGCTTCACAAGCTAATAGTAAAGAAAGGGCTGGTTTTGTTCACTCTTCTCTTCATTTTTCATCATAAATGATTTATAAGTTTTTCTTAAAGATAATTTAAAATTATTGCATTCTCAAAATTAACTTACTGATACATACTCAAGTGATAGAAACATCAAATAGTTGCATGTGATCACCAAGTTTTGGGGTGTGGGAACACTCCTATGTTTTGAGAGGCATAAAATACAAGGGGAGCATATATAAAAGAAAACAGCTCATTTTAGAAATGTTGGAAAGTAGTCGATAGGATGCCTAAGCAAAATTATGAAAGATTATTGAAGAAAGAAAGGGTGCTACACCACCTTCGCCAACAACATAACTCTCTGCAAGGAGATTCAAGACACGGGGGTAAAAACCGGAAGGGTAACATTTTAAGCTAAATTAAAAAAGAATCAAGGGAGCATTGCTTTGAGTGTCAAAGAAATACTACCTCTGGTCAATCTAGTTCTAGGATCTTTATGGACTCACTCGGGGAAACCAAGGCAAGTCACTTAACCCTGAGCATCGGGACTGGAAAGAATTAAAAAAGGCTAAAGGACTCTTAGAATTATTGCAGCCACCATGCTGACTTGGTAGGATTCCTACGTGGGGGAAACACCCCACAAAACCCAGTTTATTAAAAAGTTTATGCTTCTCATAAGAAAGGCAGGAAGATGCAGGACAGGATGAGGACAAAAGTCTAAGGCTGACCTCGTGGGACTTTGGGTCCTTTTCTCTCTGGGGTCCGTCTCCCTTCAGGAAGCATCTCTGCTCCTTGACAAGCACTTAGTGCTCTCGGGAAGCCCAGCCCGCCCTCTGTTCACTGGGATGAGCCGCCCGGTGAGGACAACAGTAAGACATCACTGTCCTGGGGTGTGCTCTTGCAGTGGTATATACATCCACAAATACCTGGTGCCCAGGAATACAGTCTGCGCGGTTCACGTTGGGTCCAAGGAGATGGACTGTGAGTGATGAGGGGCTGGAGGTGGGGCTCCCCACCAAACACAAGGACAGGTCTTTGGAATGGTACCTCCCACGGCTACACCTTGTTTCTGTCCCCAACACTTTCTCCCTTTCCCTCTCCAGGACTTGTTTCCTGCCCCAGGTCACAGAGCCCTTCCAAATGTCCCCAAAATCTCTCATTAGGAATTGGCAGAGGAGGACGCTTCTCCATTGGAAACTGGTTTATTTTCCTGGTTGCAGAGGAAAATGATGTAGAATGAAGAACTTTTAGAGATAATCTAACTCAATGGTTTTTATTTCTTAGATCTCTAGGGCAGTGATCGGCAAACTCACTAGTCAACAGAGCCAAATATCAACAGTACAATGATTGAAATTTCTTTTGAGAGCCAAATTTTTTAAGACTTAAACTTAACTTAATTAGGGTACTCCTAATTTTGTGGAAGAGCCACACTCAAGGGGCCAAAGAGCCGCATGTGGCTCACAAGCCGCAGTTTGCCAACCAGGGCTCTAGGGTAATGTGGTGTCATCCCAGAAGTCACCAGACTGGGACCCCTTTAACCAAAGGAGCTTCATCTTCAGATTGGCATGAAATAAAGTTTCATTTATAAAGAGCAGTTCTCTGCTTAAACAACAAAAACCTCATCAACTATGATAGACCAATCTCTAAGTATTAATGTGGATAAGTTCCGTCAAACCTTCATTTAAAGAAAAGAGTTCTTTGCTAAACAATACAATACTCATGGGGTAGAGGAGAGAACTTTAAGGATGGATGTAAAAATTAAAGTAAGTAATAGGTTATGTGAATCCTATCAAACCTTCCACAAAAGAGGTTATTTTTATACCCTAGAAATAGCACAGCGCCTGGCATATGGGTTTGGGGTGGATCACTATTTGTTCCCTTTCTTCTCCTTCAGTTGGTGGCTTTTGCCATCTTGCCATGCTTTTTTTTTTTTTAAGTTGTGATGTAAGAATCACACCCAGACCTATCACAGCTTCTCAGGACAGTCAAATGTGAGGAACACAGAAATGCTCCAGACAATGAAAGCTTCTGTCCCACAGGCCCTTGCCCTCAGCCCCAGACATATAGCTGCCGTGGCCACACCTCCAGCCAGCCACACCTGGGCAGGCCCCAGCATAGGAGTGGAGTAGCTTAGTAAGATTAAGGTGCCATGACAGACTGAAACAGAATCAGTAGGACTGCCTCTATCCTGGCAAAGGGGAGGGTATTATTTGCAAAGCCCCCTGCTGAGTGGCCCAGGTGCTAGCTAGACAAGCTCAGGAGATGGTTTGGCAGCCACCCTGGAAAAAATGCCTGCGTCTCTGCAAATAAATCTGCTGGTGGAGAAAGCACTGGGTTTTCCCCAGTGCTTGTGCAAATAGTGCTCTGCTCTCTGCTGGTACTGGAAATTCCTTGGTGTGAGCAGTTCTGGACCATGGAAATGGGAGCTATGGATTTCTTGTCATTGCTGTTACCCTTGACCTGTTGGGAAATAATTCCAAAGTCAATGGTTTTATTTCCAATTATTTGCAACTGGAAAATCTTTGGTAACCAGAGATGTTTTCCCTAAATTCCCGTTCACAGCTCAGCAACTGACCTGGGGTTGAGCAAGAGTCTTGAAGTCTAACACGGAGGAGGGTAGATGATGCACCCAAGTGTAGTGTGGGCATCTGAGTGTAGGTATCTGCATTCTATTAAAACTCATGAAAAGTTATATATTACCAATCGAGTATTATTTGCATCTTTTCTTCATTTGCTATCCAAGAATTTGTAAAATCAACACCATGGTTAGATATGTGAGAAATAATCATCAAAATGGGTGCATTTCTAAGCCAAAAAAAAGGTAACAAATTTTTTTAAAAGTGAAAAAGAAAATTAAGTAACCAAGGCCATAGAAAATATTAAAAACATTGTCCAAACAAAACACAAAATAAATTTTAAAAGCTCTTCTTCTTCCCTACAGGCACCCGGCCTTTATAGTTTTATAGGTGAGTTCTACCCAATATTAAAAAAATAGGTCCTATTAGATAAACATCATATTATTTTATATACATGTACATGTTTATATAAAATTACTCTATTTGTTTTCTGATGGCCACATTTTATTAATTCATTGCAAAAATCCTAAGTAAAAATATAAGGAAATCCAGTTCATCAGTAGAGTTAGGAAAATACTATACTATCAGAGAGCAAGATTCATTAACTTGTAACAAACTGGGATAAAGGAAGATCTAGACCTCTGGTTATAAAACAGGAATAATTTTCTTATATGTTGATTTGTTTTTTCTGCCTCCTAATGAAAATGGAAACAAATATTCTCACTGAGACTGTCAGCTAACTCAACCATCCTGTGCTGCTGCCTCCTAATTCCTTCTTTTGCTGGAGCCAAGCAGCCTTTGCTCTTTCGGCCATTTCAGTTTGCCAGGTTGCCTAATTCAAAGGCCAGATCTCACTGTAATACATCTTTTTGGAACTCTGAGTCTTTGAAAAAGCCAGATTCTTATGGTAGGGTTTAAAGATTTCCCTCAGTAAATTTTTAAAAAGAAAAGAAATCCAGAAAAGAAATGCAAATTAAAGATAGGCTTTTCATTCTATATAATAGGAATCATGAAAATTTCATTTTCTGGACTACTGACTTAAAATAAAAACCTATTTGTTTATATCCTAAAAAGACAGGATAAGGTACCCGGCTCTAAAGAAGTGTTGACTTGGGCAGCACTAATCCCAGGCAATTTAGTGAAGCTTATGAGAATTTAATTATGAGCAACAGGACATTGAAAAAGAAACTTGGCAATATCCATAATGTTTAAAAATGTGCATGCAAGAAGCAGGGAACAGGCTGTGGAATCTCAGAATCTCAAAGGGAAGACGGCAGTGGGTGGGTGAGTGGGTGGGAAGAGATCAACCAAAGAACTTGAATGCATATATGCAATAACCCATGGACACAGACAATAGGATAGTGAAGGCCTGGGGTGGGGGACAGGGGCAAGCTAGAAGGAGTCAATGGGGGGACGAAAGGGGGCATATGTAATAGTTTTAACAATAAAGATTTAATTTTTAAAATGTGCATGCATTTGCCCTACCAGACCACATCTAGCAGTCAACCTTTTAGAAATATTTGCACTTGTAAGCAGATAGAATAACAAAGACACATATTTGCTTAGTTTAGTTAGAACATGTGGTTTTCCCCCCTACAACTCAAATTAATCTCTACTTCAAGTTTCTTCTTTGACTGATGGTAGAAAATAATTTAGTCACTTTTAGACTAGCATCCATCCCTTTCTGCTCCTTTCCTTAGGATGGCATCTAGGCTCCTGGGGGTTTGTGAGGAGGCTCCTGGGCCCCGGGCTCAGGCTTAACAATGCTTCCCCCTCTGGTCCTGAAGCAGGCTTCCTGAGCCATCTGGTTCCAAGCTGTCATTGGGGTGCCATGCTTTGTTTACTAACATAGCCATGACTGCCTTGGGTTTCTGGGGTTCACACCACTTTCCACTGAGGTATTCTCAGGTCATTGCTGGCTCAGTTTCTTTCCCATTATCATTCATGGTCTGGACCTATGAATGTTTAACTCTTTTCTCAAGCCACTCAGAATCTGAGGCCTTCTGTTCCAGGCGCTCATAAAATCTGGGCCCTTCTGTAGCGACAGCCTGTGGGCAAAGGCGTTTCTGCACTCAACTGTGTTCTAGGTGCCAGAAAGAACATAGATACACATTCCTTCTTCAAGACCCAGAACATACTTCACTGCTCTGTCACCTCCACCCAAATCCCAGACCCAGCCTAGGACATAAGGAGCAGGTCCCTTTGAAAAGATGGAGTCTGATTAAATCTCCCTTCTCTTAGCCATTTGTCCCCTAGTACCATGGTCAGCAAACTGCGGCGAGTGAGCCACATGTGGCTCTTTGGCCCTTTGAGTGTGGCTCTCCCACAAAATACCACGGCCTGGGTGAGCCTAATTTGAAGAAGTGGCATTAGAAGTAGTTTAAGTTTAAAAAATTTGGCTCTCCAAAGAAATTTCAATCATTGTATTGTCTATATTTGGCTCTGTTGACTAATGACTTTGCCGACCTCTGACCTAGTCCAAGAATACTGCCGGCCAGTGAGGATGAGCGAGGCTGGCTCCTCACCTGTTACCTCTCTCTCTGTTCTTTGCTGTGGATGAGGCTTTATTATGCCTTGATTTCTTTGGTACTTAACTTCTGAAACTAAAATGTCTTTTCTATTAAGAAAAAGAAAGCGCGCGCACACACACACACACACACACACACACACACACACACACACACACACACAGAGAGATTTGGAGAACACACACCACCGTAGTAAACATTACTTTTGAGGAGTGGAAATAAGCAAATAAGGGGGTAATTTTTACATTTACTTCAGATGTTTCTGAAGTGTTTAGACTTTTTTTCAGCCAGGGGACACAACTCTTGTTTGTAAGTGGCAGACACATAGTAAGAGACAAAAGTACAGAGGAAGAGTGTGCCCTTCAGCAGCAGAGAGGAAACAAGGTCCTCATCTGGATCGATGCTCCAGGCTTGTTTGTGCTCTTGGGTGGGCTGTCTGCAGAGCCCAGCTCACCCAGATGTCGGAGTTGAGAAGAAGGTCAGAGGCACAGCAGGACAGACCTGCGCCCAAGCTCCGTCCATGGTCGTTAGGGTTTTCATCTTGCTGAGTCATGGTCCGTTCTATGTAATGCGACGTGCTTTGTGGAATGCCTGGTGTAGAATGTGTTCAATGGATGACAGGGGGAGAGGAAGTCAGGGAGGAAAAATGATTGTTATCCATTGGGAGTGGGAAGCATGGTTGCCCCCACAAAGCAGGCACTGACATTCTGAATGCCACCATTGGTGCCTTGTTTCTTTCTCTTTCCTTCCCTCAATTGGACAGCCCTCGCTGAGCACCTGGTAGAGGAAGCAAGCGGGATACACAAACAGAAGAGAGCTACACACCCCGTCTTCAAAAGGAGCAGGCTCCAGGTGGTGTGTACGGGTGTGTGTTATAGATGAAAGGGGGAAGCATCAAATACACAGAAGGCACATGCTATATTTTGCTTGGGTCAGTGTGATAATGGATTTGCAGGTCCCTACCACAGGAAGGAAGGAGTGGGGGAAAGGAACAAAAATAACTTAAAATATATATATATATATATATATATATATATATATAATTGATTTTTTACAGAGAGGAAGGGAGAGGAATAGAGAGTTAGAAACATCAATGAGAGAGAAACATCAATCAGCTCCCCTACTGGGGATGTGCCTGCAACCAAGGTACCTGCCCTTGACCGGAATCGAACCTGGGACCTTTCAGTCCACAGGCCGATGCTCTATCCACTGAGCCAAACCAGTTTCAGCCAAAAATAATTTCTTTAGTAAGACCCAAGGTTAAGAAGAGTAATCAGAAAAGAAAGTTAACAACACAAAAATTATGTTGTATGTCTGGGTAGAGGCAACATGGGGGAACAGAGGGGCCTGGGAAACAAGGCACATTCTGGTGAACAAGGATGCTGAAACCTGTTCTGAGCTTGTGAGACTGAATGCTCACAATTCTGGGAATTGGAGACTTGGGCAAAGGGTGTATGGAGGCAGAGGGAATGTAAGCCACTCGCTCCCCCACCTACCCTGACCTCTCACCCCGAAGCCTCAGGAAAGGGAAAATCAATGGGCTCCCTAAGTGCCCCAGGGTCCGTGGCTGGAATTTGACCCATGCAGAGTGTTTACTGATCTAGAGATGGATAGGTCCAAATGAGCTCATCTTTACCTTGAGAGGAAGTTATGGAGCCCAGTCCAAGACAAAGCCACGTTTTATTCAATGAAAATTTACCCCTCCCCCCCCCCCACAGTGCACACAATATCCAATAAACATCCACCTGAGTAACCTAGTCTCCAAAAATCAATTTTGAAAGATCAACAAATAGGGAATTATGTGCTTACAGAAAACCAAAAGAGTTATTCCAGAATATCGTACATTACCTCTCCTGCTGATCTGTAGTCTCTCTTTTTTTTTCTCTCCCAGTTTGCAAATATTGACTAAGTTCAAGGGCAGTGGTATAAGGTCTAACTTCAGAGTTAGCATGAGGTGAAATACTTAAGATGGTGCAATCCTGGCCTAATGAAGAACTTACTAGATCCCAAGGTTGGCTATGGGCAGTGCTTGTCCCTTGACTCAGTTGATATTTGCTTTATCAAGTCAGGGACTATTTTTGTCACCATTGTTAATCTTCCTCTCGCCAGATCTGTTTTGGCCCCAGGCATGCGCTTGAGGTATGTTAGAAGAATGGAGCGCACTATTGTGGGAAAGAATTCTCACTAATTCTGTCTGCCTACAGCTTCCTCAGCCCTGTTCCTCTGATCATAATACACTAAGCAAAACTGCAGATGGAAAAGTCCAGCACCTGGTTCCAAGGAGTGGACTTTGGAGCTGGAAGAGCAAGATAGCAACATTCTCATGAGGACCTAGTTCTTCTTGGTTGGAAAGAATTTTGACTTCCCTGTTATGGGAAGACAGAGTATTTTGCTAGTAAAGAAACCCACTGCTAAATGGATTGGTCCAACTCATTTAGATTCAGCTTTGACCTCAATTTTTTATAAGTCTTATCTCAAGGATTTATGGAGACCTACCTGCCCTAAGATCTCTGGAACTCAGGATGAACTGGCACTTCTGATGCATGGATTTTAGAGTTAAATAGATCCTGGTTCAAATCTCAATTTCTCTGAGCCTCAGTTTCTTCCTGTGTGACAATAATCATAACAATGCTCTCACAATGCTGCCCTGAGGATTAAGTGTGGCATTGTATCTGAACGCATTTAACACAGTGCCTGTTGCTTTAAAATGGGATTAATATGTTTTAGTCTCCTTCCTTCCGCTCAGCTTCTCCAGCTGCTGGTGTATCCCCTTTCTCTGCTGCACACATTTGACATAGTGGAACCAGGCCAGTGACACTTGAAGGGACACCACCGGAGTAGAGAAAAGAAATGGTTAAACCATGTTCAGAAGATCAATATTCACTTTTAAATGATCTGAGTATAAGCTGAGTGAACTCTATTGACATGGCGGGACTAGGGGATGCAAATATGTAAATAAACATATAGTTGTGTGACTGTTTCCTAGATCTAGACACAGCCAACAAAACGCCTCCATGTGGAGACCTTCGTTTGGGGAACTTTTTAAATCTGAACACCATAGAGGCCACCATATTCTTCTTTTGATATTATTGCTGTGTCTCAGTTGCCCAGTGAGCTGAGAAATCTCCCCAGCAGTTTGCTCCAAGGAGAGGTGATAAGACTTTTAGACTCATAGCAGCCTCAGCTGCAATGTTCTACCCAGAGGTCCACACACTACCTATTGTTTGAAAGCATCGTATCTCAAAATTCTGGTAGACTATGTAACCCTTAGCCACTTCCTCTCTCAGAATGGGAAAGGCTGGGATTCTTTAATATATATTTTTATTGATTTTAGAGAGGAAGGGAGAGGGAGAGAGAGGGAGAGACAGAAACATCAATGATGAGAGAGAACCATTGACTGGCTGCCTCCTGCATGCCCCCCACTGGTGATCAAGCCCCCGACCTGGGGAATGTCCCTGTCCAGGAATTGAATGGTGACCTCCTGGTTCAAAGGTCGATGTTCAACCACTGAGCCATACCAGCTGGGCGAGGCTGGAATTCTTTAACTCTATTTATGTACATATCTAACAGAATGAATAACGGAGAACTTAACTGATGCCTTTTGTGTGTGTGTGTGTACCGGTCTTAAGTGAAATGAAGAACAGCGAGGAAGAGGTGAATTTTCTTCTTCTTTTCCTGTTCAAGGTTATGTGGTCCTTATGCCTTTGATTTGGTACACTCATTCCAGGGGACTTTATAAGCCTTTAAGCATCAGATCTATGGGTTGATAGCACTGTCCCTGAGAAAGTAACGATGGATGCTTTTGTGCCTCAAAGGAAAGAGAGGGATGTTAATCAATCCATGCTTTGGTGACTAGGAGGAGATGGGAATTTAGGGTTTGGGTTAGGCGGCCAGAGCTCTGCTTCCCCGAAGATGAAGGATGGGTGGAATTGCTACATGGGCATCTGTGGAGGATCAAATGTTAAGCATTCAGTGTTGAAGACAGGAGCAAGAATTTCACAAAAAGACCCCAGTGGAACCACTTACCTTTAGTAGCCTGCAGAACTATAAAGAGGAAACACTGAGAACAGAAGCATAATTGAGTAGTGACCCAAGGCCCATCCTCAATCTGCTTGGATCATAGAAGCCTGGGCTCTTGACCAACCTCAAGGGAGAGAGAGAGAGTCCCTCCAGATAACCAACATTTAACATCCAGCCAGTTCTAGTAAATGGGGGCAGGCACACATAATAAAAGGAAAGTCCTTTTGCCTCTAGTGCTGGATTCTGAATGTTTAGGACCAATTTATACCAGAGATAGACATATTAGATGGATAGATGAATAGATAGATAGATAGGGGTGATAGATGATAAGTAGGTGGATAAAGAGAGAGAATTCTTGGGGTTGGAGAGGAGAGATGAAAGGTGTCTTTTATTTTTCATTGTATAACATTTTTATTACTTGAATTATTATAAATATTATTGCTTTTATAATTTTTGAACCATTTTTAAAAGCAGAAATTTTACTTCTAAAAAGAAATGATGGCAGCCCAGGAACTCCATCAGAATGTGTACCTTTGCTTACTTAACCCATTCATACTGAGCTCACCTTCAGTGCCTGGCACTCAGGTGGATCCAGGGGGAAATCACAGACAAGACCCAGCCTGCCCTCAAGGAGCTCCTGGTCTGTAGATGGCAAATGCGCCAGACTGGAGCACTTCGGCCACGCGTGCCCACTGGGCTGCTGGGTAAAATTACACACTTCCTGCTGGTGATGCCCCAGAGCAACCTGGCAGAAAGCGTGGCTTACCCAACTCAGACCTTGAAGCCTGGAGGCCTCGAAGTCAGAGTTTTGCCTGAACTGTGTTCAGCGACCCCGACGTGGCCTGTGATAAGCTGTTGTCTGGGAATTCGCCACACAAGTTCTCCAACAGTTGCTGAGAGTGTCTGGGAAGTCATTTGCTCTGGGGGCAGAGAGCCACTGGGCCCTGCCGCACTGGGCTCCCAGGCATTCTTCTCTTCTATTCCTTCAATAACCAGTCCTTCTAGGTTTGTGGAAACGGTGATGAGTAAAGCAGAGTTCTGACCCTGGAGGAAGCTACTCTACTCCAGTGGGGGAGAGCCCTGTGTTTGGGGGAAATGGATACACATGAGCCTGAAAGATGCTCCGGAACCAGTGAGCCAAGGGGAGGTTGCTCCAGGAGAGGGTGTGGGATGGGGAGGACATCCTATCGCACGGGAGGAGAAGAGAACACAGTGCTCTTTTCTTTGCTTCGCCGGACAGATAAAAGTGATTTGTATTTCACGAGAGAAGGAAAGAGATCCACATGTGACGGATCTTATGACAATCTTTCCCCGAGAATGTCTTCTTCTACGTGAATGGTGTCGCCACCCAGCCATCCACTGGCCAAAACCGAGACCCCCGTAAGTCATTCTTTTCTCTTAATTCCCACGTGTAATCAATCATTACGTGGCTGTCAACTCATGTTTCTTATATTATTGAAATGCATTCACTTTTCTCCAGCTGCAGTACTTAATTCAGGTCCCCCTGAGCCCTCATCTCAGGTTCTGCAATGACAAGAAGTAAGCTGTATCACAATTGTCCTCCCTACCTCTAGTCTTTTCACCCCAACATTATCAATTCACTCTCCCATACTGCATCCAGAGCGATTTTCTAAAGATTTTACCTATCTCTCTGCTCAGAATCTAGAGTGTTGCCATTTCTCCAAAATAAAGTCCAAATGCCTTAAGCTGGCTCTTAACACCTCTTATGATCTGTCCCTGGTTATTACTCTACCATTCTCCTTGTGTTGGTCCCTTTTCTCCCCAATGTTATGGCCACATAACAATACTGCTATCAGCAACCAATCTTTCTATATCACATCGCTAGTGTTTCCCAGATTAAGACTAATAAGGACTCCCTTTCACTTCAGTATTATATCCTATCCTCTTAGCATGGCAGATGACACTGCTTATATTACTCCCACCTTGTCCTCCTGCTGTATTTCCCATTTCTTTCTCCCTTACCTCTAAGTCCTGCCATTCCACCTCCAGTACATTCAATTGCTTGTAGTTCCTAATACACACTTTATTATTTCATGACTCAGAACATTTACATAACTATTCCCTCTGCCTGAATGTTTTTCTTTTCTTATTTGCTGCTTGAACTCTATGGTACTCTTTAAAACACTATTCCGATATTAAATATTCAAACCTATATTATCTATCCAGCCTATCAATCAAGTAGAAGAATTTACACTGTGATATGCACTGATTCAAAAACTTATTTTTCATTCAGTCTTTCTGAAAAATTTACCCGAGATACAGAATGAAGGTGAAAACAAACAACAAAAGAAGAGGAAGATGTGCAATGAAAGGTAAAACAAACTTTTCATGGAAGTTCCATGAAGACAGGTTGACAGTTGTGTAGCAGGCTTAGAATGCACTTAGTTCTGATTGGAACAAGAACTCAATAGTTTCCAAAAGGATGTCCCTGGAAAAAAATTTAAAAGATCCCACACAACGGGCAGAATGAGAAGCTGGAAAGTGTTTGTGAAATGATAATGAAATTATGTGTTTCTTGTCATAATAAAGGGGGGAAAGGCAGTAGAAACTCCAGGAAAATAAAGAATAAATAAAACACACATACAAGAAACTAAGATGGAAGAAAAAGAAAATATGGTATGACGGCAAGCAATTGATAAATTATGCGAAGAAAATCAATCGATCTTAGAAAAATAAACACCATGCAAACACTAACCAATAGAAAACTGATGCAGTGGTATTAATATCAGATAAGTAGGCCCATGAAAAGATAAAAAGAGGATTAAAAACAGAAACTACTTTGGAATGTACTCAAGAAACATTCTGCCTCAAGCGATCTGGGGTCCATACAAGGTAATGAGGGCAGGCAATTAGTTTTACAAAATTCTCACATCTAAAACACAGCCTGAGATGTAGCAGGGACTCATACCTATTTATTTAATGAGTGACTTGAACCTGCCGAGCTTAGCGATGTCCACAATTTACGTCACTGTAATAATATAAATGTGTTTATTCTGTTACCATTGAGGATCAACATATGGCTATAACAGAGCACTAAAAGATGGTTACAGAGAAGAACTTAAACAGTACCAACTGTTGCAATTTGAAAACAAGGTATGATTGCTCCAAGTTAGGAAGTACTGGAGGAGAAAAAGTGAGGGTATTAATGTCCTCATCTGGGGAGTCAGGGGACACAGTCTAAAGGTGATAGAACTAAAACCAGATTTTGAAAGGTGCCACTGAATGTTACAGAGGTAGTAGGACCAGGAGCATCCAGGAGCTGTTAGCTGACTCCTCTCCATTATGCACAACCTCTAAATGATCTTTTCCAGGCTCCTGGCTTGAAATACCATCTACACTGACAACTCCCAATGTGTAGCTTAAGCTGGATGATCTCCCAGACTCTTACATCCAATTGTCCAGTCAACATTTCCATTTGGGTATCCAATGAACGTTTCAATTTAACATGCCCGGTAGCACATTCAAAGAAATTGGCTCTTGAAACAATGAAGAAATTAAAAGCATTTCTACATAATCTCTAGATTAAAAAAAATACTACAAGACAAAGTGAAATCTTCGAGCACAACAAACATCTAAAAACGTCCCTTTCTCCATTTATGCTCCTCCTAAAACCTCCCACAAGGCAGCATCAACCCCCTGAAACTCACCAACTCTCAATTCCTACTTTCCTCCCCAACGTCTTCCAGTGCTTTGCTTTGTGAATGGTAATAACAGCAACTGCTTGTATGGAATTATAGCGTGCCAGGCACTTTCCAGCCACTTTCATCTATCAACTCATTTAATCTTCACAATTGTGGAAGGTACATACTATTATTACACCCCATGTATAAGAACATAGACTTAGAAAGTACTTGCCCAAGGTCACCTAGCTAGTATGTGGTGAAGGTGAGATTTAAACCTTGTCTTTCTGGCTCCAGAGTTTGTGCTCTAACTACTACATTATGTAGGCTACGACGGTTTCAGGTTTCTTTCGTCTTCTCTGTCATATGCCCAACACCTGATTTTCACACCAAAGGAGATACTGAGAGCTGCCTCCAGAGGCAGCATTTATTCCCTCCCAGAAAATAGGAAAGAAGAAAAAGTTGTGTGCATCTCGTTTCTTCAGGAGATGGGCTGGGTTCCCAAAGCACTTTGCAGAAATGGGAATAGAAAGGGAGAAGGGAGAAGTTCAAACATATAGCAGGATCTTAACATATTACCAAACCAGAAAGGCAATGAACGAGATGGAGACCTGGGAAAAAAACAGAAGAAATCACAATAAAAGAAAGTTGCCCTCATCCTTGGAATGAACTCTAGATAAGACAGACCTGGGTTCAAATACCTCACCCCATCCCTTATTCAGAGCTCTCAAGCAAGTAAGTTACCTGAACCTCGGGTTTTTCATCTCTAAAATAGCCCTTAAACTATCTCCATCACAAGATTGTTGTGGAAATTAATGCATATAAATATAAAAAGAATGCATATAAATACTCTACAACACCATCGGCAAACTGCGGCTTGCGAGTCACATGCGGCCCTTTGGCCCCTTGTGTGTGGCTCTTCCACAAAATACCATAGCCTGGGCAAGTCTATTTTGAAGAAGTGGTATTAGAAGAAGTTTAAGTTTAAAAATTTTGGCTCTCAAAAGAAACTTCAATCGTACTGTTGATATTTGGCTCTGTTGACTAATGAGTTTGTGGACCACTGCTCTAGAACAAAGCCAATTACACAGTAGACACCAAAAAGGGAGTATTTATTACTATTTGATAATAAAATATTGCAATGTGTATTAGCTTTCTATGGCTGTGTTACAAATTGCCACACATTTAGTGGCTTAAAGCAACAACTTCAATTTCTTATAGTTTCTGTGGGCAGGAGTCTTGGCATAGGCTGGCTGGGTGCTATCACTTTAAACAGGAGCAATTTACCCAAAAGCATGACACACAAATCAGGTCCACTTGGGAAGATGAAGCTGTTTGCATCTCCTTTCTTCAGAGATAGTCCCAGCCAAGGTGACAGAAGTACTTCCTTTAGAGATTCGGGCTCTCAATGCAGGAGTGATGGCAGTTTGGGGTGAGGGTGGGGTGTGAAGATGTGATTAATCGTCATGAAAAACAGCTGTCAGAGAAAGGACAGGGACGAGAGCCTGAGCCAGGGCCAAACACCCTCCTACCCCTCAGCTCTGGATTTGGAACTGTGTGTCTTAATGGAGCTCTTCAACCCAAGAGCATCAGCTCACCAGCACACAGATATTATTTCTGCTCAAGTTCAGTTATTCGTAGTTTTCATGGGTTGACATAGCCTCTTTCAGAGCTGACCGTGTGAATGCTCAGGAGTCACATGTACATACTAAGGGCTTGTGTGCCTTCACTTAAAGGGTCTGGGAATGGGTAACACTCAGTGCAATACTGAGAGAGATGATCCACCAGCCTGGTTCAGAGCACCCGAGCCTCCCCCGTTATCACTGTAGTAGCGATGGCACTGAAGAGAGAATCTAACTCTCTTTTCTTATTGGCAAATTAAGCCCCAGACATTTATGATAACATAGCATCATGACTAGCTTTACCTTCAATTAAAGTAGGTTGATTTTTTTTTTTGACCAGTAAACCAATAAAGTTAACAAAAAAGAAGGTTTTGGTAGAGCATCATATAAAACATTGGGGCTGGCTCTTCACCCCAGAAGGACACCTGAAAACTCCTCTCTATCTCCTTCACTCACCTCCACCTTGAACCAATCTAGAACTACTCTACCCACACCCCTTCCCCATAGTCACTTTCTCAAAATCTCCCAAACATCCTGGCATGCTGGTTCTTTCCCTCATCTCCTGTGGCTCATCTGTGTTAGTTAAATGTTATTTCACACATAGTAAGCTCTTCAAAACAAGAATCTTGGAGTGCAGAGACAGGCAGTGGCTTGTGAGTCAAGTCCGGCGGGAATGAGACTATGCTGAGGCTGCCCTGGCCCCCCATGCACACCCAGTCCCTCCCTCACCCACATCCACACCGTCACACAGACCAGGGCACAACTGTGTTGAGAAAGAACGCTGATAACGCCATGAAAAGCTTTGGAAAAGGTAACTCAGCTAGACTTAAAAGCTTGTATTCTAAAGAAGGCGGGCATGGAGGCAGTCGAATCGCATTCCTTTCTAAGCGTGTCTACCCTTAGAAACTCCAAGCAGAAACCATTATTCCAGAATCTGATGGCACCATGATCTCAAAGTCACTGGACCATAAGAGTCCCTAGTTTGTAAACATAAAATAACCATTTGTTGTCCTCATGGCCTCACATCATTTAATAAGCACAACGCCTGATACCACAGCATTTTTTTCAGGACCCACGTGGAAGAAAGAGAATGGATTTCTGTTCAGAACTCCCAACGTACAGGGTAATTTCTCCTTTCACCCTAAGAGCCCACACTCTCCTGTTCTTAGACTTGACAAAAACAACTGCATGCATGTGAACAGTCCTTTGTATTTTTTCAAGACATTTTCTAAGGTGGCATCTGTATGGTTATCCCAGCACCCCGGAGAGATAAAGCAGGGTGAGTGTTCTATCCGTTTTACAGGAGGGGCAGCTGAGTCTCCACAGGGCTCAAGCTGCACCAGCAATCTCAGCACAGCTCTGGCGGCACCTTGGCTTCTGCTTCAGGGTGGAGTTCTCATGGCAAAGTGTAAACACTGAGAAGTCTTTTTATTTAGATTGTGGGCGCACTGGCAACCGCTTCCCGCGTGCCGCTAACTTTGGGCACAGGCCCGCCTCTGAGGAAGCCCTATGTCTACTGTCTGATGCCTTGCTGCGAAAGACAGGATGGTGAAGTAAGACAGTTCACCAAAGGGAGAGGGGAAGTTTGAGGCTGGAGTAAAAGAACTGGAAAAGTGAGGCGGGGTGTGGAAGAGCGGAGAGAGGCCCTGGATGAAAAGAAAAGGGGGAAATGATCCCAATTCTAGCGCTGCTGGAAAATGGGAAAGTTATTGCTGCACAAAGACCCTCTCGAACCGCCTGCCTCCCAGCATTTCTGCGGCACTCTCTGCGGTTACTTGTGTATGGCAGAAGCAGCATCTTTGTATTATATGAACAGTCTGCTTCATAATCAAATACCATCTGTCGCTACATCTGAACTTGTTTTCAACATCTGTGCGTTCTGGTCTTAACAAAGCTTTAAAAACTAATTCAGAAACTTTCACAGATCACTGACTAAATGCGTACATTGACCATCTTTCCGCACTGGTTTGCGGTGTTTCTCCTATAGGTGCCCCCCTCGGCCTGGGGAGCCTGAAGACACATACACTTGGAGGCTCTCGGAAGCTGGTTTTCCTAATGGCCGTGGGTAGCCAAGTGCAAGAGAGGGACACTTGCTTATGCACCGAGAGGACCCATCATATTCTTTCTTGGTGCCAATATGGTCCCTTCCTGCCAATGAGAAACCTGTAAGTTGATCAGCTACCATACCCCAATTACTCAAAATGACACTACAGATAAAACGGCAACCAAGGGGAGAATGAACTGGATGGCTCCGGCGCAGCGCAAGTGTGTTTGAACAAATGGCGAAGTAAAACCCTGAGAGCTCTCGGGAGGATAAGGACGCTGTTACTTTGCACATGCTTCAGAAATGCGAAGGACATCTTTACGGAACTTCTGGCCAACCCCCTGGCAGATGTTGACCAGTTTTGCTTGTGTATACATCAGTTGCAGAACACTAAAACAGAGATTGGAAATTTTAATTTAGTCAAGGCAGTTGGGCTAAAATGATGGCTTTTGTTGAAACCATTAAATAGAGCTGCCTAATGAAGTACAGTACAGGGTCGGCCAACAGAGCTCTGATGGGAGGCTGCCGCTTCCAAGCCGGAGAGGGGGAAGGCAGCGGCGGCGGGTCTCAGAGTCCAGGCTGTGCCTTGTCCTTGGGCCGAGAGAGAGGGCTTGGGGTGGTGGGGGGCGAGAGCAGGGGGGCTAGCAACCATGAGCAGAGTAGGGGGGTTGCCCACAACATCAACGCTGGTGGAATCTCAGCAGGGCACGGGTGTGTGTGCAGCACATATGTGTGCATTTGCATGCATGTGCAGATGCGCGCGCGCGCGTGCGTGTGTGTGTGTGTGTGTGTGTGTGTGTGTGTGTGTGCTCACGTGTGCCAAGTGAAGGTTTTATTTTGGAAACACTCTCTTTTAAGTTTCAGCTGCCCAGGGGCTGGGAGGGAAGTGTGGTGTCATGAGCTAGTGCACAGCCCCTTGAAGGTGATGTGATGTGGGTGAGTTTGGATCAGAGCGAGGGAGGGGGGTGGCAAGTTGTAACGCTAGGGAGCTGGTGGGAGGGCTGGGAGGCTTCGGGGTTAA
Source organism: Antrozous pallidus (assembly GCA_027563665.1). Classification (NCBI taxonomy): domain Eukaryota; kingdom Metazoa; phylum Chordata; class Mammalia; order Chiroptera; family Vespertilionidae; genus Antrozous; species Antrozous pallidus. The sequence continues at coordinate 28,927,813 of CM050527.1, read as the reverse complement.
TGAGTCTGGTGATTGACTCCCCTGCTTCAGTACACTTGCCCTTCCCATGGCTGCTTGACGGCAAGTAGCCATTAGGTGTGCCCTGGCCAGTCTTCCTTGCCCACTCAGGGTCAGCCAAGGCAAAGCTGAGATGACCTCAGTACTGATAGAAACCCACGTTAGTGTGGTGATGCTGACTGATAATTACTGAGACAACTGGACATTGGCTTCCTGTGCAGTGATGAATAATTAAAGAGCACTAGACTTTGTGCATATTTTTCAATTGTTTTCCTGTCTTAGTGGGAATGTTTATCACATGACCGCTTAATATTCTAGTAGTGATTAATGTTTAAAAAGATATGCACAATACTATATTTTAGTAAAGATTAGTTATTTTCACTGTGGTATAATTATTTAAAGCATATAAATAAATGAAATTGCATTTAGTAAACACCTATTATTGGCCATGTATTACAGAAAACAGAGAAAGGCTCAGTCCTTATCCACCTTATGGAGAATAACGTGGAATGATAGTTGAGTTTTGTCAAACAACTTCTATCTTAAAAACACCAAAGGCATTAGTTAATAGTTGTCTGAAATGATTGTCTGATGTTAAGTGGATAGATACCGTATATTTTTTTCAAGATGGATCAGATGTATAAATATGGCCTGGGTACAAAACAAGCAAACAAACACATACACACCAAAAGAACTGCTTCTGCTGTTCAGTATTTGGGACACATCCATATCATGTTGTTGTTTGCCCTTTGTCATGAAGATGACCAGACTCTCAATTCTTCAAGTGAACTCAGCCAAAGCCCAATATTAGACTCTGAACGTTCTGTGTTCCAGGACACATCCCCAGCCTTTCAAGGATGAGAACCCCTCTACAGGATCAGCATCCCACGACATCAGTTTTATACCCAGATGACGCTTAATGGACACAGGGAGTCACTGATCCAAAGCTGGCAACCAACATCCATTTCAAGCTCCCATTACCTTCCTAGATCTTTCGTAATCACAGAGATATGTTAACCCCACCTAGTGAGCATGCAAAATAAATTCTATTTTGTTAAGAAGTATTCATGTTTCACTCAAATAAATACTGAAATAAGTTTGGATTTCTTTATTTAAAGCACAGTTACTGACCCCCTGGGGGAGACGACCAAAAGAGTTTTAAATGAACCAGAAAAAAAAAAAAACCAGCTTAGAATTAAATATTTCCTAGGATATTTATATTCTAGCTTTCAAAAATGGATTCTTTCCCCACCTGGATGAAACAGGTTTGTCTGTGATACTTTTCCCACTGCTTCTAAATATCCAGATTCGTCTCAAAATGAACAAATGTCCAGGAGGTAGGGAGAAAGGGAAAGAAGGAGAATTCCAATTAGATGCTGCATAATTTTTGTATCTACTAAAGAGAGAACAGCAGATGCAATTTTGAAAGCCAAATTATTTGGGGGGGGGGAGAGAAGAAAAATCGGGACTCAGTTGACATTGATGATCACCCTGATGTACAGTTTCCAGTTCATTTCTTTTTTTTCCTAGGACGTAGTGTCAGTAAATGGCACTGCTCTTAAAGGTTTGCCAGTATTTCTCCATCATTTCTGCTGGGGGTGTGCTATGGCTTGGCAATTTGTGAGCATGCTGGGCTGAAGCGTGGTACACACATTGTCAGCCCAGATGCAATTTTCCATTGCAATTACCAAAAATGAAATCAAAGAAGCTGCTTGGGATTTCGGTTTATGGGAATGTTAGTGAGAGAGGAATATTTGTATTGCTCTTCTCTTCCTGCACATGTTTACGCCTCAATTTTGTTCATCTTTATTTCAGGTAATTTTCCATCTTAGAAAAACTAAAGTTTAAACACACACCAAAGAGACGGAGGTAGGTTTCATTATAGTGTATGTCTTTGGCATGTATATGTGTATGTTATAGCATGAATGTGGTTTAAATATTGTTTCCTGATAGAAGTTGAAGGCAGAACCTGAGCCCTGTCCCTAGGTATAAGACCTTTGGCTTTCCCTCAATTACTACAGAACTCTCTTCAGTGCTATGTTGTTTTCTCCCAAGTTTCTTGGGGTTCTCTGAGTGCCTTACACTTTATTTTTTAAAATTACTTATTTTATTTATTTTTAAAGAATTATTGTGTTTATTTGAGCCAAACTGTCGACATATGCCAGGAAGCAGAACCTCAACGAATTGAGATAATGCTCCACAGAATGGCAGGTTACATTTGTATTTATACATTGCAATCAAAGGAGGGACATAGATGGGTTACATGAAATTCATTGGTGATGGATTAAGGAGGTGGGATAAAGCAAAGCGGAGGAAAGCCCTGGGATTGGATAAAAAGTGAAATGATGGACACATACTTAGGTGAGTGCAGGAACAATTAACACGATAATGAAGGAATTTGTGGCATCTGTCCTGGCGCCCACCACCCACATTTGGTTGTACCCCAGGGGCTCCAGAAAAAGGCAAGTTACAAGTTACCCAGACATTTCAAGGGTATGTTATTATAGAAGCAGAAAGACAAATAGGCTCAGTTAAGGTAAAGGTTGTGAGTGCCCTACATTTCAATCTGTGTTGGTTAATTGGTGGGAAGGGACCATATCTGTACCTATAGGGCCTCAGACAGTATCACCCAGCCTGGCAACACCAATGTACAGCCAACAACAACAGCTCTTGACTGAACATTCATATCTCTTTAACAATAGGCTCAAAGATCTTATAACTGAGTTAACCAAATCAACATATCCCTTTGATTTTGTAGACATGAAGATGACCTATTTCAATTACGCCCCCCAAAAATACGTATTGGATGAAATATGAAGCAAGGGGTCAGTGGGGTCATCAACAGCTTAGTAAAGACTTGCAGTGGGAGGAAAAATGTTTTTCAATGACTTCAACGAAGTTTTCTATGTCATAGAAACGGAGTTTCTCTTCAAAGGTAAAGCTCTAAGCCTTGGCCCAGTTGGTGAAAGCATCATCCTGATACACCAAGGTTGTGGGTTCGATCCCCGGTCAGGGCACATGCAAGAATCGACCAGTGAATGCATAAATAAGTGGAACAACAAATCAATGTTCTACTCTCTCTGTCAAAATATTTTTCAATAAATAAAAGTATATTTTTAAAAAGTAAAGCTCTAGCTTTATCATTCAGTTTTTTTCTCCAACAGAGGGTGAAAAACTCCAGGAAAATGGGTAGAAGGTGACTGGCTGGATGAAGAAGGGGTCCCAGGAAGTGGCTCTGACCTTTGGTAGAGCTTATGCCATGGCTCCTCCCGACATGAGAGTTGTCATTTTCTCAGATGTGTTTTCTGCCTACCTCTCACCCTTTAAATACTTAGGAGAAAGGACCAGAGTTTGAATCCCTGAAAACTCTTAGTGGTATGGCCTCGGGGAGACTCTCCCATTACAAACTGATCCAATTCTTCATTGTCTTACCATATTTTCCTTTCTCCCTTCTATTCTTAAAACATGGAAAAGAAAAAGGAAAGCAGAGGAATAAAGGAGGGAAGAAAGAGAGAGGGGAAAGAAAGGAAGGAGGAAAGGGAAAGAAAGAAAAACCAGCAACTCTTGTACATATTCAGGGACTTCCATTTTCTTTCTGATCTCAAAGACGGCTCCTCCAATCACCTTGCTCTCCAATGTGCTGAGCTGAAAGGCATTTGAGGAGCAGCAAAAAGGGAAAAACCTTGGCCCTGCTGACAAGACACACTGCAGCATCTGGGGTGCTCCTCTGAGACCTGTGGCCGGGCGAACCTGGCCTCGCGTTGCTGAGTTTGCAGAACCTAGAGGATGAGGTCACATTTGGCCATGACTATAAATAGACACTAGTGACAACTAAAACCAAAGGGGAGCTCTGCCTCTGGTTCACGGCTGACATCTCCGAACAAAGGAATTAGGCGTCCATCATTATCTGGAAACCTCAAGGAAAGCAAAACACTCTGGAAGGTAATTTTTATGCCTTTCCTTTTTTGCTTCCCTTGAAGTCCTTTGATTTTAAAAGGAGATCCCTTGAATTCCAATATCGAGATGAGAACAGATGCTGAGGAGCTCCCTATTACTTGGGATTCCCTAAAAAAGGTATCCAGCAACTGTCTTACAGCAAAGGGAATCATGTCACACCTCCAAGCTGCACAGTGAGTTAATCCCAGGAGCAACTCTCTGTAATACATTATCCCTTTACAGTGAGACCTGACATGGCAGTCTACATCCCTACATCCCCCACACTGCCCTTGGAGTTATGTGCCCTTATTGTACACATACTCAGTATCTTCTGAGAGCCCACCCTTAGCACACAACATAGCAGGCGGAACGAGAGTGAACTAGCCTCCCTTGCCTCCAACACAGCTTGTAAGAACCGGGTCCCAACCATCTGCAGCACCTTTTCGTGGACAACTCAGTGGAGGTATTTGTCTTCCAATTCGGAGAGAATCCGAGGGGAGCCAAGGTCCTCCCATTTTATGGAGTGGTGGTATTGGCTGCCAGAGTCACCCTTCCATGTCCCAGAAGCACCAGCTGCTGTCCCCTGAGACTCTGCACTCCTTCACCTGGACCACAGTGTCGACCCGCATTGGTGAGAGAACGCAGGAGCTTGAGCCCCGGGTTCTAACATGGATAACAGTATCCAAGCAAAGTCTGCTCAATCCGAAAATGCAAGTAAAACTCTAAAAAACCTGCCATCTGGACCAGGGAAACATGTCATCTTTCAGACTGCACATAGCATCAGTGTTTTTCTTTCCACAAATTTAGCACTCTGTCCTCCCTCCCCCAACCCCCCCCCCCCCCCCCCCCCCCGCTGCCTCACCCATTCCCTGACTCCCGCCCCCTTCATCCTCTCCATGGCTCTGTCACTTGAGAAGCGCTGTCTTCACTTTTCTTTGTATTTAATTTTTCATATCATTTGCAGGACATATCGCATATTTGTTGTGATTTATGCAATATCCATCCTTCCTCTGACTTTGGAGAAGGCTATCACCTTCCCCTCCTGCTCTGGCAGATTCTGCCAAGTCCACAGTTTGTGAGTTTTGTCATAATCCATGTGCCTGAATAGTCAGGGGAGACTGTTTCAAAATTCTGCAGGCCCCCAAAGCTGCCTTCCACCCATTATCTGCCCACTCGGGTTTAATTCTAAGGAGGAGGCAGGGCCTCTGAGCGAAGGACCACAGGATATGACCTCGGTGAGAATGAGAGACTTAGTTCTTATTTATTCCCTAGAAATCAATGTATTGGGGTTTGCTAAAACACATATAACTGAATTTAAATGTTTCCCTAGCAGGCTGGCGATATTTAAGAATTACAAAATGAAACTCCTCTGCCATTTGCATTTAATGATGGCTCCTTCTCCAAAATGGCAGGGAATTCATTATTTAGGGTGAGAGAGAGAGAGATAGAGAGATGAAAACTAAAAATAAAAAAATACCCAAACAACTGGTGTAGGCCAGTTGTCTAATAAGGTCTTTTTTAGGAAGAGGTCTCAGGAAACCAAAAAGGAGAAGAAAAATCATCATTTGGGTGTGAGCAAAGTTTTACGAGCAGCAGCTCTGTGCAGAATCCTACTGGGGAAACCGAACAACACAGCTGCCTTTCCCTTTTAAAGACCCAAATGATGCCCATGACAATTAGCAAGGCCACAAGGGACCAAGAGAAGCTTTGTTTGTTTGTTTGTTTGTTTGTTTGTTATAGGGAGTAATCAATTTCCCCCTTGCTCCTTATTATAGAGCACATGCTTTGCTGGAAGGTAAATTGCTTGAAGGCAAAATCTGTGCATGCATCACCTCAACCTCAATGATAAGGACCAACAGGAAGTAGTTTCCCAATGAATTCAATGAATGGTCACCTGAAATGGACACTTTCATTAGGCAGGTCAGGCAACACTCTGTGATCCTAGGATGGAGAGGCCCTGGGGAGAAGACTCAGAAACCCCATCCATTGCTGTTCCTGCTCTTTCAGGGCATCACCACCTCTGTTGGCAGTTGTCAAAGAACTGAGGTGCCATCACAGTTCCCTCATGGCTACGTACATGTAACAGTACCTTCTGCCAAGTGACACCATATGTGCAAACTCAAGGCTTTCACATACTTCTAAGGTTTGGGTTTGCAAACCTCCTTGTGTAGGAGCCTTTGACCTACTTGAATCTCCTGTCCTCCTGTTACTGGTCCACATTTGGCTTCTTTGTGGCTTGTATTCTTTGGCCATGCTCCTTTCTGCCAAGTCATTAGGAGCAGAATCTCAGTATCTCGATGTTTCCTTCCTCCCTTACTGCTTAGAGTCACATCATTTCTTTTCTCCAGAAATCCTGTCCATCCATATGAGCAGTACATAGAGGCCAACCCCAATACTGACTCTCTGACATTGGGCAGGTTTCTCCATGAGTCAATGCCTCCAGTTTTCCCTCTCCAAAAGTGAAGAAGTACTGGCTGTCTTTCCTACCTCCGCCATAAAATGTTGTGAAACTGAAATGAGACAAAATTACATGAGCGTGTAGCCGAACCATAGAATGTTTTGCAAATACAAGGTGTGACTCTTATTCTGGGCTGCCCAAGGATTTATTTTGTGCAATCGCGATTCTCCCTTGACATTTGCGGGTCTTTGTTTGGTTCACCTATCAAGGCAGAAATTTGCTTTGAGATCTTGAGCAAAAGATACTGTCGGACTACAAATTACCATGATCTAATTAGGCCTTCCTCCATAAATCTGTCATCTGAAAGCCATTCAGGCCTGCTCAGCCCGGCCCTTGATTTAAACTGCTCCGGGAGTCTAGCTGAAGATATGTCCAGGACAGAATCCAACATAATATTCTGGTCTCCTCCCACTGCTCCCTCGAGGATGGGCTGTTCACCAATTTTGGCCACGGTAACAGTTATGTAGAAGAGAGATTCATTATAGTTTGGGCATAGATCTTAACCAGTGCCCATGCAACCTCGTGACAACATTATTTTAGCATTCAGATTGGATGTGAGCTCTTATTGGGGAAAGAATATTGCTGAAGATCAGCACTGCTGGGCCCCTGAAGCAAAGAGAGACAGACAGGAAAGATACATATTCTCTCTATTGAACTGACAGGTGTCTGCAGCATCCCTTAAGTATGATGAATACTTTGCAGTGGCATCTAAACCGGAACTGTAGCTTTTAAAAGGTGTAGGCGCTGGCCAAATCAAATAATGTCCACTGAGGGAAGAAGGTAAAAAAAAAAGAGGTATGGAAAACTCCAAAGCAGTGGCTGACCCCAAACTCATTTACACCGGGTTTTAGAAAGTGTGTTTGTACCTATGTTCAGTGATGAGTATCTCTGGGGCTCCAGGCAGCCATAGGTACCAATGTAGCAGCTCCAGGATCCTCCCTCAGGAACGTCGGGGAGGCACACAGCTTCTCCATCTTTCCTCTTCCCATCTCCTTCCCACCACTGCTATTTCTGATCTCCCACCTTTGCCTCCCACACACACTTCCACCTTAATATGTTTCTGCACCTTGTGGCAGGCTGTTTGGGTTTCAAAGAAATGCTCTGTGTGCAAAGCAAACAGAAAGCGGTGGAATATCAACAAAGCTTTATTAAACAGCTAATGGACTTACAGTCCCAGGAGGAGCTGATTCTGGGCTGGGAGAACCTGACTCAATGCACGCAGACTCATGGAGATGTGCCTCCCAACGCTTTCAGCACCTGTCAGAACCGGAAGGGTGTGGCGCAGTCCTGTGAGGGGTGCAGATAGCTTGTGATGGACGAGGTGGGGCAGGAGCTGTGGTGTGAAAGTCCACCCGCAATTTTGTCAGGGGCTGGGCGGGCATCAGCCCTTTTGCAGCTGTGAAGGGGCAGGGGTATGCCCGGGTCCTGGAGCTTCGCCCCCACTCTATGAGGTTTGCTAGGCAGCTCTCGCTTGTAATCAGCTGAGGCCACGCAAAGATCCCTGGGTCTGTCTAGTGCTGAGGGATGAGATGATTAGGGGGGAGGAGGGCGAGGAGAAATAAAGCAGAAGGATCACAGGAAAGAAGAGGGAGAGGAATTAGCCAATAAAGGGCCATTTGGGCGTCCCCTTTCCTGTGGGCTTAGATGAATGGGGGAGGCAGCGCCCACACACATCAGGGAGGCCTGGCAGGAAGGACTGTGGAGCAGGGCTCGGAACCACTCTCAGGAAAGGGGTCCAATGAATGTTTTCAAAATAAAAGAGGCTGAGAAGGGCCAGCGAGCAGGTAGCACAGGAGGCCGGGCGGCACGGGCAAGCGTTTCATTGTTGCTATCAAAAAGACGCTCAGAAAGGAAAAGGAAGAAGGAGAAATGCTTTTAAGGTCTGAGCTCCTTTTTTATTTCCTCAGAAAGAGGTGCAGGAGACACCGAACTAAGATTATTTTCGTCTATTTGGGGCGGCGATGCTGGTGTCAGTGGACTCCCACCAGCCCGGCCCGGGAGTGAAGGGGCCTGCAGCCGAGTGGAGTCTAAATTTGAGGCTGAACGTGGTGATTGGAGATGGGGAGCCACCCGCAACCGCAAAGGGACATGTCAAGGAGGGCAGTGCCCTCTAGCCCTGGGCAAGCTGACCATGCAGGCCGAGCTGCCATGTCTGTGGCTGTTCTCTCCAGATCTCCGTCTCCAGGGAAGGAACATGGGGGGCGGGGGAGTGTAGAATAAAAGAAGAAAAATCCTCCTGAAGAATAGCTCTGGACTCAGTGCCAACCTGAGACAGCTGCTAATGTTGAACAACAACATCAAGGACCTACTGTCCCTTCCTGCCCCCTCCTCCTCCACCACCACAGAAAGAACTGTGAAAAGACCAAGAGTTGGTGGGCGGCCAACAAGAACTAAAGATCTTGCAGCTGGTAAAACCACCTGTGCCTTGTCAAATTCCAGCCAAAACAATCCCTTCCCTCCTCCCCCGGGTCTCCCGTTAAGGAGGGGAGAGAATCTGATCAGAAGATGAGAACCAAGGGGGTGGAGACTGAGTTCAGTGGCTCCAGACCCAGCACTCAGTCAGTTGGAGAAGAGAATATTGGGAAATTGTGCCAATGGGGGTAAAAAAAATCCGGCACTGTGTTCCTGAAAGAGAGAGAGCGGGAGAGAGAGAGAGAGAGAGAGAGAGAGAGAGAGAGAGAGAGAGAGAGAGAGAGAGATTGAGAGAGAGAGAGAGAGAGAGAGAGAGAGAGAGAGAGAGAGAAGGAGAGAGAGAGAGAAGAGAGGAAGAGAGGAGAGAGAGAGAGAGAGAGAGGAGAGAGGAGAGAGAGAGAAACAACTGTGTGTGACTGAGCCAGGCAAGCCATGCTCTAAACTCGGCTTTCCTGGCGGGCATGCTTTGTAGTATCGAGGGCTGAGGTCTAGATCTGGGTGGCAAATGGTGTAAGGAGGGCAGCATGGGTTCAAATGCTGAGTGCCCATGGGAACATTCCAGAAAAGACTCCCTCACTTTTTTCCAACTGCAAAATCAAAAGCTGACTAGATCTTAAACACTCCCAGCTGCATTACTTATCTGTCATGAATGGTTTACTTGGGAGTGTTTTTGTTTGTTTTAATACATTTTTATTGATTTCAGAGAGGGAGAGGGAGAGAGAGAAACGTCAATGTTGAGAGAGAATCATTGATCAGCTGCCTCCTGTATGCCCCCTACTGGTGATCAAGCCCACAACCCAGGCATGTGTCCTTGACCAGAATCGAACCCAGGACGCTTCAGTCCGCAGGCTGACTCTCTATCCACTGAACCAAGCTAGCTAGGGCTGGGAGAGTTTTTTGCTGTTTTTTTTTTGTCAGAAGGCCAAGCTATCAGGGTCAGGCTTCATAAAAGTTAGGTGAACATCAGTGATGAAGAAGATGTTCAGAGATCACAGAGAAACAACACATCTTCGAATAAAATGTGTTCTCAGATTCAGACTCCAATGTGATCTCTACCTCTTTCAACCTCATTTCCCGTCTCTCTCTTCTACTCACTGCAGCTGCCTTAAGTTTAGCGATTATTCCTCTAGCACAGCGATTTTCAACGGGTGTGCGCAAGAATTTTTAAATCGTGCATTACCTATTTAGTCAAGGGGAATGACCTCTTTCCCCTTAGATTGTCAAATAAGAAAATGACAACAGCCAACGCAATAGCCAACCAGTGCGAATGAATCAAAATTATACCTACTTTTTTTTGTCAAATCGGCAAAAAATATATTTTTGTGTGTGCCGCAAGATTTTAGTAGTTTGTGTGTGTGCTATGAGATGACAAAGGTTGAAAATCGCTGCTCTAGTGGTAGTGTTGAAAAGTAATCACCCATTCATTTGAAGCACTAATAACGCTGGTTCTAAAATTAGAAAGTTCTCCTTGTCCTTTGAAGATTAGCTGGATCTCTAACTAATGTTATCGTTGGCCAGGTAATGTTGGTATGAACCCGAATTAAATTTTTGTTGGCATCTGCAACTGAAATCCACATCACAGTTGATAGCCATTAAAGATTAGTAGGTCATTCTGTGTGTTAAAACTTCATTTTCAAAGTATTTATTCATTTCACTGATAATTGTCACCCCTGGTCTGGCTTTCTCTTTAGAGCACCCAAGAGAATGCCATGACCAGAGGATGGTGAGAATAAGTAGGCCCATGGTCAGCATCCATGTAAATATCAAAAGCAATATCCTGTCATTTATCACAGGAAAGACTGCAACTGGTGAAAATGGAGAAAGGGTTTCTTTCTTTCTAGTATTAAAATCTTCCATTTTATATACAAAATTTAACCTTTATTATAATGAAGTCAAGTAATTTGTTTATTAAAAGCAAAAGCACAATGCTTTTATGGTGCCCGCCCAAAGTATATAACTGAAATCTGAGTGTGAGCTAAATTTACACCAAACAAACCCAAATTAAGGGCTTTTCTACAGAATAATTGTCCTGTATTCTTCAAAAAAAATGTCCAGGTCCAGAATGACACAGAAAAGCTGAGGACCTGTTCCAGATTAAATGAGACTAAAAGGCCATGACCACTAATGAAATGCATAATCCTGGATGGGATCCTGGATCAAGAAGATATAGTTAGTCAAAAAGGAATTCTTAAGAAATATGAAATTTGAATAAGAATTCTGTAACAGTATAGTTTTAATTTCCTAAGTAATTTTAGTATTTTACTGTAGCTATGTAAGAAATGGCTTTATTCTTAGAAAATAAATACTGAATATTAAAGAGGTACTATATTTCCAACTCACTCTCAAATGATTCAGAAAGAAAAGATAATATACACACACATATGAACATATACACTGAGTGGCCAGATTATTATGATCTCTGAACGCATAATAATCTGGCCACTCAGTGTATATCCTATATAATAAAAGGCTAATATGCAAATTGTTCCCTCAACCAGGAGTTTGACCAGCAGGCAGGCCGTCCAACCACCCATGTCCCCTCCCCCTGGCCAGGATGGCCGGACCCCACCCATGCACAAATTCATGCATGGGGTCTCTAATATATATACTGCGTTTAGAGATCATAATAATCTGGCCACTCAGTGTATATAGAGAGAAAGATTAATGAAGCATTAGGGCAAAATGGAAATAATTGGTTACTATCAGTAAATATGCATATAGGAGGGTCATGTACTATTCTTGCAACTTTTCCTGAAGTTTGGAATACTATTTTAAAAAACTTAAATTCTTTGCTTCAGAGATACATATTTACAGTTCAATGCATATCCTCTGTGCTAAGCAGATTCTAAAATGATTCTAAATGCCCCCAGCCTCCTGGTATTCAACCCCTGTATGACTCCCTTCTCCTCTGTGTGGGCTGAAGCTAGTGACTTTATTACCAATGAATAAAATACTGCAAAAGTGATGGCTGTAGATTCCAAGATGTTTATACACAGAGCTGTGGCTTCCATTTTGCTCACATTTTGTCTCTGGCTCCTCCCACTAGCTCACACTGTGCCTCTGGCTCCTCCCACTTGCTCACACTGTGTCTCAGGCTCCTCCCACTTGCTCACACTATGCCTCAGGCTCCTCCCATTTGCTCACACTGTGCCTCTGGCTCCTCCCACTTGCTCACACTGTGCCTCAGGCTCCTCCCATTTGCTCACACTGTGCCTCAGGCTCCTCCCACTTGCTCACACTGTGCCTCAGACTCCTCCCCCTTGCTCACACTATACCTCTGGCTCCTCCCACTAGCTCACACTGTGCCTCAGGCTCCTCCCACTTGCTCACACTGTCTCTGGCTCCTCCCACTTGCTTACTGTAAGGGAAGATGCCCATCATGTTCCAAGTTGCTTTATGGAGAAGCCCACGTGGCAAGAAACTGAGGGTGGCCTCCTGCCAAAAGCCACTGAGGAACTGAGGCTCTCAGTGCGACAGCAGACAAGGGACTAAATCCTGCCAACAACCACATGCCCATGCTTGGAAGCGGATCCTTTCCAGGTGGAGCCTTGAGATCACTGTGGCTCCAGCCAACACCTTGACGACATCCTTTGGAGAGGCCCTGAGCCAGAGGACCCAGACAAGCTGTGCCAGGAATCTTGCCCCACAGAAACAGATAATAAATACTTGTTTTTAAAGATCCTAAGTTTTAGGGAAATACACATTCTGCCAAAGTAAGTAACACATTCTCCTACCTTCTCTTCTTTTATTTATGTTTTTCTTTTCTTAAAGTGGAGGAGGTTAAGAGTGCCATGGACACACTTCCATTCATTATATAAAACATTCATTATTTTGGCAGCCATAGTTGTTAAGTACTGTTCAGATTGTACATTGCAAAGGAGCATCTGACAGGGAGTATAACAGGAGTTAAAATACAAGTGCCTACTGGCATTTGATTTTGCTCACCCAAGGAGTGGCTATCCTTCCATAATTTACACTAAGGTCCCTCTAACAGGGCAAGTGGCAGCCCTATTAACAGCTGCATAATATTCCATGGTCTGAGTGTACTGAAATTTGCTTACCCAACCTCATCTTGCTGTCCATTTAGATTGCTTCCTGTGTTATTATTGTAACAACTCTCACTACAGTGAACATCCTTGTATATCAATTTTTGTATTCTTTACAAACATTCCTGTAGGAAAATTCTAAAATGGGATTCCTGGACCATAGATTGTATCTATCCTTAATTTTGATAGCTCCTGACAAATTAACTTTATGAAAGATTAGGTTTTTTAAAAAATCTGTTTATAATCCTAGCAAGTATAAAGAAGTTGCTTATTTCCTTATCCCCTCATCAACACTGAGATCAATCTTTTAAATATTTGCCAATTGATAAGTGAAAAATTTTATCTTAGTTTTACAGATCATTTGTAGAAAACCAAATATTTCTAACTTTCTGTTCTCTGAGTCAGGACATTTTCGTAGTAATGCCGAGTCAATCTTTTCCCCTCAAATATGCAGGCAGTGTTGAATAAACCCGTTGAAGATCAGAGAATCAGACCTTAACCACCCAACAGCCATTCCCTCAATCCTATCTCTTATGTAAAATGTGAATAGGAGGGAGAAAGGCACTCACACCTGAGTGCAGTTAAGTATACAGTTTCGGCAAAGATCTTCCAACAGTTGACTTTCTAATCATAAGTCTCAATAAAAATCTTGTTGACTCGTCACCAAATTTGCTTGTATAGCCATCTTTGAAAATAAGATGACTTTCATTCAACTATTGTGATGTAGGTTGTGTGAGTGGAACCAAATTCCGTTAAGAATACCAGGGCTTAGGACCTGGCATTGTAAGCCCTGCTCTTCTCCTAGGCATGTGTATTAGACATGTGCAAACATCTTATTAGGGGAAGGCGCCGTGGTAGGGAAAACTGGAAGAGCTGTCAGACACTGATGCAAGTCTGACCCCAAGGAAAGAAGAGAATGATGGTAGCTTGTATAGCAGCATCATACACTACCATGCAGCCCCAGGACCCTGGGAGTCCCTGAACCAAAGTCAGCCATCAGAGAAGCCCCGTGTCTAATCTGGGTCCAGTCTGCCTTGGTATTCCTGCCATACTCAGTCATGGACTGGGAGAAGCCCACAGATGCACAGCCTTGCTGCGAATGTGGCTATAGACTGCAGAGCATGGCAGCTGGAGGTCTTGGTCAATTACACTCTCTAGAGTTAGAAGCCTACTAGGCTGATGTCAAGGCTACCAATACACAGTATCAATGAGTCATCTGCAGATAAGACCTCAGTAGGGTTACAAAAATAGAAAATATAGAAGGGATTTGTGCTTAATGCTTAGTTTCTTGCTTCCCTAAGTTGTATGCAACTGCTTACCTTACTTTCAAATAATGAAAGAAAGCATTTCCATCTGGTTAATGATTATATAACTTTCCTGATTCCCTTAGGTAAAAGATGAAGACTTGTAAAACAGAAAACTTGCTGGAATTCTGTGTACAAGAAACAAAGAAATGAACAGGCACTGGGTGATGGAGAGGAGCAAAGAAGAAAAGAAAAGGAGGAGTCGGGGGAAACCTAGAAATCTTCAGAGACAGTGCTATGAAGAAAGTCCCAATTGAAGAATAAGAATGACCATTCATAAGAAAAAGCATTATTTTTGTACAAAGCACTATCATCAGATATACAATCTGCCGATTTCCTACTAAGTTTTTTGATGTAGATTTGGGGGATGAAGGGTTAAATACTAGTGCTTCTCTAAATGTGTCTTTGATATTATGCTTGAGGTGCTTTTGTTTTTTGTTTTGTTATGTTAAGCTCTAAGGAGCAGTCCAAAAATTTTTGTTTAATTCAAATTTATTTTTGTCCAATATTCTTTTAGAGACAATTAAGCCAGAACTTGGAAAAATCTCATGCTGTGCCAATGCTGTCATAATTGTCCAATCTGTGTATGTGTTTGTACTGGTCAAATCTTTGCCTTACCCTTCAGATGGTAAACTCTTTAGGAATAGCTTTGAGAATATAAATATTTTCTATTGCCCCTGCATTTGTCACAACAGGATTATTATTTGATTATGATCATAATGTTTAAATCCTAAACGTCTGTCTACAAAAGTAGAATATTTTGTGCACATGTTAATACAAATCCAGTACTTCTCCTCTTATCTATTTCCTCCATCATATCTCTGCTACAGTTGATACTGTTGATTGATAACTTACTGATTGAATGTTAACTGTAATTGAAAAATAAAAAAAATTTAAAAGCAAAAGCTACAGGTAAAAGAGGTCAAGGCAGAGATTTTTTTAATATGATAAAAAATAGCAATGCTTGTATTCTGATGGGACTGACACATTACAAAGGAAGAAATGGATGATACAGGAGAATTGCTAGGGTGATGTCCTTGAGTAGCAAGACTCAAGGCTGCTCGTCATATCAGTAGCAAAAGTAAAGGGTTTTTTTTTTTTTATCTATGAACCTGTGTATTGAAGGTACAGCACATACTACAAAGGCAGGTAGACATGGTTTCAAATTTATGGAATTTCCCTCTGAGCACAGATGGGAGGGGAGATGTTGAATATCGGGGGAGGGGAGAAGAAAGGGTGTGAAATAGCTGTTTAGGTAAGAAGGAAAGTGAATGGACTGGGAATTCTAGTAGAATTGGCAGCCAACACTGACAGCCAAGTTGAAGTTAGTCATCCTGAATTTAAATCAAGACCACTCATCGTTGTGCATTTTTCTGCAACCATAGTCAGCGAGAAAGGTACTGGTGCCTTCTGAGTTGAGAGTTTACTTTAACCAAGGCTTTGCCAGACAAGTCCAATGAGGAGAGAAGAGACAAGGGAGCTAGAATGTTACACAAGGGAGTTGCTCTAATGATGGACTTTAAACTCTCAATTAGGGAAATAGAGAAACAAGGATCTACATCAGGGGTGGTGAAATGGGAGTAGGGTCAAGGGGTACACATCCTGCTAGGCCCTAGAAACTAGGGTAACTGGAATTGCTGGAGTCAGAGTACAGGTTCCTCCCACTATCCACAAGTAGAGAGTGCCCATAAAACCTTTAGTAGGCCGAAATGGCATTAATCAAAGAAACAATTACCATTCATTTACTGGTATATGTCTTTACTTCATTCACCATGATCAAAATGCTTAACTATGCCTAGTTTTATGTGAAGTGTAACATCCTTATGAGCTCTCTTAGGCTTTTCTGACACCTTGGGACACATCTTGCTAACAGGTGCACAAGATAAATTGAGATAAAACCCAGATGCTCACAGCCACAGTTCACAGCTGTGGGGGCTTGATGCTGGGATGCTGAGGATAGTTCCCAGGGAAGGAGCCTGGGAGGGGGCACTCTCAACACCTGGGGTGCACGCTACCTCTGTCACGGCTCATGCAAAACAAACGCTGAACACTTTTCACCTTTTGGGGGGGGTAAAAAGTGAAAATCCCCTTTACATTTCTTTCACTTAGTAAAAACAGGTACTAAAGGATTTTGGTCAAAGCTAAGTGGTATGATGTGAAGTTTCCAAAAGCAGGGGAGTGGGGCCCTCTACTACAAGGAGAGATCTGGAAAGGTACAAAGAGCTGATCAGAAAGCTCTTTTCTCCTCTCTCCTAAAAGGCAGTTCTATTCCAGAGGAGGGGATGTGATTCTTCCTTCTTTCTCTAGCCCCACAAGCGCCTTTATAAAAAGGTCATACAATAGACATCTCTTGATGAGTGAACCACTGACGTGTTACCAATGTGACAATTATGTTCAAGTGACGGGGTGAGAATAGTGGAACTGCACCAATAAAGCAGGGAGATTATCTGGGTTCAAATTCAGACTTTGCCTCTTGTTCTCGGTTTGAAGGCTGATTTCTTCCTTCCTTTTTTTAAAAAAAAAATAACTTATTGATTTTTAAAATTTGTCTTTCTTGTTGAGAGTATTATAGATGTTCCCTTTCTTTCCCCTGTTAACCCTCTGCACCCTGTACCCATCCTCTTCCCCAAGTCTTCAACACTCTATTGTCCGTGTCCATGGGTTATGCATATTTGCATATAAGTTCTTTAGTTAATCTCTTTCCACCAACCACCTCCCCACCTTCCCTCTGAGATTCGTCAGTCTGTCCCATGCTTCTATGTCTCTTTCTTGTTCATCAGTTTATTTTGTTCGTTAGATTCCACATATGAGTGAGGTCATGTGATACTTGTCTTCCTCTGACTGGCTTATTTCACTTAGCATAATACTCTCCAGTTCCCTCCATGCTGTCTCAAAGTGTAAGAAATCCTTCTTTTTTATAGCTACATAGTTTTCCATTGTGTATATGTACCACAGCTTTTGTAGCCACTCATTTACCAATGGGCACTTGGGCTGTTTCCAGATCCTAGCTATTAAAAACAGCACTGCTGTGAATATAGTGGTGCACATATTCTTTCTGATAGGTGTTTTAGGATTCTTAAGAGATATTCCTAGAAGGGCTTATTGAATTTTAGAGAGAGAAGAAGGGAGAAGAGTGAAACACTGATGTGACAGCAGAACATTGATTGGCTGCCTCCTGCACACCCCCTACTTGGGATCGAGCCTGTAACCCAGGCATGTGCCCTGAATGAGAATCGAACCAGCAACCTCTCTGTGCACGAGATGACACCCAACCTATGGAGCCACATGGACCACAGCTGGAGGCTCATTCTTAACCATGGTGAGCTTCACTTGTCTCATCTGTAAAATGAGAAAAATAATAATTGCCTCTTGATTATTGTGAAGATCAAATGCAATAAGGTATGTGCAAGTGCCTTGCAAACTAAAAGGCCAATTAACAATAACCTGAAATTGCCTCAAGACAATGAATCACCCAGCAAAGAGAGAAACACAAGCCTCCAAGGACTTTTGAGGCGGACCTTTGCCCTCCTTTCAACCTCTATTATTAAGCAAAGCATCACGTGCGTCAAATCAAGGCTGTTTGCTTCCCTTTTTGTGTGTGCTCGAAACCTCTGTGTCCTACCAGAAAGGAACAGAGGAAAAGGGAGGGAGAAAATCAGAGAGGTGTGGAAGACAGTGGATGCACACCAGGCAACTTTGCAAAGATCCCATGGAGTCCTCACTCCACTGTTATTTGATATTATCCTCCCCGTACTTTGACATTATATATGAGGAAATAGACGCAGAAAGTTCAAGTTATTCGACCCAAATTATACAAGCAGGACATGGAAGAACACAAAACCAATCCCTTCTCTTTCTGACTGTAATGCCCAGGTCTTTCCTAATAAATACCGGGGTGTACAGCTCATTGAAAGCTCTCTTCTCTTCCCAAGAAAAAATATCTTTTGGGAGAATTTCCTGAAGTCAAGCTCTCATTTTCTTTGTGATGCTTAAGCTCCTAGAGTAAGAGGATGTAATAAAAGAAGTATTTAAAATACCAAAATTACTAAAATTCTTGGCACAAGGGGTAAGGACAACCTAGGTCTTAAAACAGTTGTCTTACAAGCCCTTCATAGCTCCTAAGTAATTCAGAGCTTCTACACAAAGAGGTCCATGGCAACACAATAGAGGGAAAGACAACTGGGCTAGCATTCCAGGCTCACATTGTCAGGGCATCTCAGTATTGAATGGTTACCCATCCGGATCTCTCTTCCAAAGTAACCATCCACCCCAAAATATACTGGCCTGAAACAACAATGTTCCTATCTCTGGGTTCTGAGGGGTGACTGGGTTCTCCTGGGTGGCTCTCTCTTAGGATATATCTCTGCACTTATAGCCAGGTTTTGGCTGGGCTGCAGCCATCTGAAGCTCATGGAGTAAACATCCAAATGGCTTGCCCTCATTGGCTGGCAATGATGCTGACTAAAGACTGGGGGTTCACTTAGTGCTATTAGTCAGTGCATGTGCACCTGGTCTCTCCATGTCTCTTGGGATTCTCACAGGGTGGTGGCTAGGTTCAAGGAGGGATTATCCCAAGAGTGAAGGCTCCAAGAAGCAAGAGACAGAAGCTGCCAGGCCAGTTAAGAGCTAGGCCTAGAACTGTCACAGCATCACTTCTGTTGTACCCTATTGGTCAAAGCTGTCTCAGATCATATCCAGAATCAAGAGGGTAGAGAAATAAATTCCACCTTTGATGGGATGGGAAAGAGGCAAAGTCACATGCAGCAAAAAAGGGGGAGGGTTTTTTTTTTGAGAGATATGTTCACTTTGGAAAATGTGACTGCCACAGTCACTAGTCCAATAGCATGCCTAAGTTAGAATGACCTCTATGTCAGTTAAACTCCTAGTACCTGCTGGAGTATCTGCCCACTTCTCACATCATTGCTTGCTATGCTGCAGCTATACTCTCACCTCTATTTTCTTTATTCCTACCTCAGAGTTTTGGGACTTCTGCACAAAATGCCCCTTCCTTCAGTTCTGCCCATGGAGGCTTCTCTCTTATCACTGAAGTCACAGCTCAAATATCGCCTCTTCTGGGAGACCTTCCCTGGCTAACACAGGATTCATTTACGTCCTCCACAGCACTTGTCTGCTTTCTCCTCCACCATCAGTTCCTCCACTGCAGGACAAGCTCCTTGAGAGCAGTGACCTGATCTGCCTTGTCCACTGCGCATCCCCAGTGCTGGCACTGGTGTCCCCTGCCGAGTGTTCACTCCATCCGTTTTCGTTAAATGGATGAATGAACAGATGAATATCCCTGTCAAGGCGCAGCCAGTGACTGCTTAGACTCCTCTTATGATAGAGAATTCTAATTTCATTGGGAAGTTCTTTTATCTTTTTGACACATCTTTAGTCAATTCCTGCAAGACGTTATGAATTTACCTAACTAGTCAAAACTTCCATTATTTCCTCACTAAGACTAATCCAGGGCTTTTCAAACTGTGCCTCCTGTGCAACAGCCCAATGGCTCCAAACCCCAGGAAAAGGCCAAGGGCAGACAGAGGACAAGGAAAGGCAAGGGACTGTATCATCATTAATCACATCAACAATCCTTTCATTTGTATTATCTACTGGGGTTCTACATACGACTTCGTTTGAAACACAATTCCACCACTAAAAATAAGACTAGATGATCTCTTTGACTCTGCTCTATACCTTCATGGTGATATTTCTCACAGTGTGACCTTCCAACTCCCTGCAGCAGGGTCAACACAACACTGGACACCCTGAAAATGCAGATTCTTGGGCCCCTACTGAATTAACATTTCTGGCCATGGGACCAGGACCTCTGTATTGTAACAAGCAACTCAGGGGCTTCTTACGTGCTCAAAAGTATGAGAATCATTGCTCTATGAGAACATCTGATAAAATACTGAAATATACTGTCATGCATTGTAGAACTCTTCTTCCTTTGAGTAATGTCTTTTCTCAGTACATACAGAATTTTTTTGGAGAAGTAGGCATGACTGGCTGACCTCAAGATGTCCAGAATTTAGACTTTTATCTCCTTGTTGGAGCCCTGACTACTCCCACAATTATCTCTCTGTAGCCCAGTGACTGAGGCTAGAACATATAATAGTATGTGTGTACACACACACACACACACACACACACACACCTGCCAGTGGTCAACATCACAGCCAACCTACTGCCTCACTCAACTGAGTCCTGCCAATTAAGAACTTCTTGAGTGGTTTAAGAGCAGGGCCCTTAAAATTCCAAGCATAAAGTAGCTAATAAGAGTATCATGTTTAACAAAGTAATAAAAAAAGGAGAGACAAAAAAAGCAGCAAAGTTTTCTTTGTGATCATTGTTTAACACTGTACGTAATTAAATATTAATGAAAGTATGCTACTTTCATTTTGTGAGCAATTTAATTCAATTAAAAATAAATGGGTCTCCTTGGCTCAGTGGGCATACTGATATACGGAACAGCATTGCCCTTAACTTGGTTTCCACTGTGTTTAAATCCAGCATGGAGAAAAGCTCCTGAAATATAACCCCAGGCTGACTTCATTAACCCGTTAATAACCAAGAGCCAACCTCAGGCAGTCCACTGGGTATGGTGCTCTGTGGCATTCATGGCGTGGCATGCAAGGCATAATAAATGGTTTCCTTAAATAAAAAAAAAGATGTATCAAGCATTTGTTATGTGGATGGAAAGACATGTAAGACACCGCTTAGATATCAAAACAGGAGTTATCTCAGGGGGTGAGATGGGCATTGACTGGGAAGGGGCAGGAAGCATCTCAAAACACTGAATCTTGATGTGTTAGCATATATATTGCAAATATACACTGAGCTACATCTTAAGGTTAGTGCACTTTACCAACTTGACTACAAATATTTCATACCTCAATGGGGGAAAAGAAACACTCCCCCCCCCCCCCCCCCCCACACACACGGACCTCCCAGTCTGGTATTAAGCACATGAGAGGCGACAGAGCATCAGGAGGTTCCCAGCTTACGATCTGGCTGGAAAGGCACATGAGAATGCTTAAGTGCACTTAATTTGTGATAAAAACACACAAATCTCAACCCTTGCGACAAAACCTACAAAGATGAGGCAGTCAGTGCTCACAGTCATTGCTCAGGGGCACACACAGGAGCGCCACGCGTCACCGAGTGTCCTCTCTCTACAGGCTCTGCTCAGGGGAGCACAGGACAAGTGCACCCACAGTGGGGAGAAGGAAGGGGACGGGGGGGACACATAGAATGGCTTGGAGCAGAAGCAAGGAGTCAGAGAACCAGGAGGCCCAGGATCTGATTTACCCCGTGTCAGGTCCTCCCGAGTGGGGGGTGCCCAAGGAATGAGGTGGGTGGGGGTGGCAGAAGGGGCAGTGAGGAGGGCGGACACACTTGGCCTGGCCCAGGTTCCAGCCCAGTTCCGGGCTAGCTTTCCGGGGCGGGTTTCTTGTCGAGGGCCATCTGCGTTCACAGGCCCGGGAGGTAATGGATCCCAGCGGCCACTGTGATAACCAGAGCCGCTCTTTCATTTCACCAGAAGAGCCGTTGTTTGGGAATGAACTCCGGGATTCCAGAGGCCATGGCTAATAATAACAGTGTTATCAGGGCGGCGAGGCTGAGCCAGCCGAGTGCATGTGTGTGTGTGTCTGGGTCCCCAGAGGCCCGTGCCAGCCCTGAAAGGAGAGCCGGGCCCCGGTGAATGGAGAGGAAAGTGCCAATCTCTAGACAAAAAGTTTGCTGCTAAAAAAGAAACCCTGGCCAACATTTTACAACCTGGGCGCATTGTTAATGTGTGGGTTTATCTGGCAGGAATAGGAAGCCCTGTTTGAAAACAATGTATTCTTTTTAGGTGCAAGGTCAGCGTTGGTTGGACCTCGGGGTAACCGCCAGCCCCCCACCCATGGGAGAAGGCTCCAAAGGCTGGCCAAGGATCTTCCTGGGCGGAGGGGAAATGCGCTTAGCCAGGGACAACAGAGGCAAGATGGTATACTGTATCCTGGCCATCTGATGGGGAGCCCCATGCCCACAGACCTCCCTTAGCCCCTGGAGCAGAGCCTGCAGAGAGAGGACACTCGGTGACATGTGGCATTAAGGCCCCTGGTCTGGTATGGGGGAGGGAAGGGCCCTGCAGACCCTGGCACACCGCTGCCCTCAGTAGGAGCCTTCTCAGAGCTGTCCAGCCTCCTCCTGGGGCCTCCGAGTCAGAGCGGGGTGAACGCAGAGAGAGTTCTGAAGTGCCTCTTCTAGAGCCTGCTCTCCGTGGGGAAGAAAATCCAGGGGGTTCCCAGCCAGCCCTGAATGCAGCTCTGTCACCGGAGTGATCTGGGTGACCTGTGCACGAGATTTAACCTCCCCCCAAGTCTTCAGTTAGCTCACATGCAAAAAGGGAATGATAATACAGCCCACCACACAGGGCCACTGCATGGACCCAATGAGGTAAAGGAAGTGGAGCACTCAGCGGGCCGGGCTCATGGCCAACGCCCAGTAAGGACCTTTGAGCTTGCTCTTCCCTCTGCTTAGAGCACGCTCCTTGAGACCGGCCTGTTCCCTTATCTCCTACGGTTCCTTCTTCAGTGCTCACCACAATCTCATATACTACTCTTTTTTTTTTTTTACCTTTTTGTTGTTAATCTTCACCTGAGGATACTTTTTCCATTGATTTTTAGAGAGAGTGGAAGGGAGGGAAGGAGGAGTGGGAAGAGAGAGAGAGACGTGAGAGAGACACATCTATTGGTTTCCTCCGACATATGCATCGACTGACCGGGGCAGGCATTGAACCTGCAACCCAGGCACGTGCCCTTGACCGGAAACTGGACCTGTGACCTTTTTGTGCATGGGTGGGCACTCTAACCACTAAGCAACACTGGCCAGGGCCTTTTTACTTTTTAAAATCTTATTTATCGCCTGTCCCTTCCAAACCAGAGGAAAGCCCTGTGAGATTAGAGATATGTGAGCTTTGTCTACTGCTGAATCCCAGAAACCAGAATAGTGCCTTACATATAATAGTTGCTCAATAAAAATTAAATAAAGGACAGGTGGTGATGATGAAGATCAGAGTGTAAAAAGTTCCAGGTTAATCTGATTTCAAATTTCCCAAGGTCAGCACTCCTAGTAGATCATAAGCAACATGCATGTAGGAACAGTGTCTTGTATAATTGGATTCTCCATCGCTAAGGATGACAGATTTAGCATATAAAAATATAGAACATTCAGTTAAGTTTGAATTTTTCCTTCAGTATAAGTACATCTCAAATGTTGCATGAGACATACTTATAG
The DNA here is from genome assembly GCA_027563665.1 of Antrozous pallidus. NCBI lineage: Eukaryota > Metazoa > Chordata > Mammalia > Chiroptera > Vespertilionidae > Antrozous > Antrozous pallidus. The sequence goes on along the minus strand of CM050527.1, from coordinate 28,904,378 downwards.
GAAACCATTATTCATTTTTTACCTGAAATGAATACTTCACTGGGTGTCCTGTATTTTATCTGGCAACCTTATCCATAGTCCTTATGCTGAGTAAGCTCAAAGTAAGTCATTACTGTATGAATGGATAATATGCTCAAAATCCAGAAAAATCAAAGTAAACTTAAGTCAAATAGAAAGGTCAGGCCCTGTGGTATGCTGGTAATGTTTAACAACTGACTCATCAAGGAAAAAATAAATCTTGAATTACAACATTTGTCGATTCCCATGGTGTAAATACTCCTACCATGGCCTATTTCAAGCTACCAATGACTGAATGCAGAGTTGGGAAGAGATGAGCACAGTTATGGCAAATCAGCATGAGCCAGCTTCAGCACATACTTCTAAAAGTCACGGGATTGAAGAAAGAGACCACCAGCAAGCTGGAGGTGGTGGAGGTGGTCATAGGAAGGGGAAGAAGGAAGGGTATTTTTCTTTAGAGAAGATGAGCAGTGTTGACTCATGAGTTGAAATGAGGCACAAAGTTCACGTAAGACCCCTGTATATGTCTGTTCTCTCTTTTCCTCCAGAAGGTACCATAGAGGACAGAGCCATGGACAGAATCATGGCTCTGCCAGTAACTGTGTGGCCACAGGCAAGTCCCTGCCTCCCTCTTACCATTCTTGCCCAAGCTTTAAATCAAAAATATGAATCGAGACAGACACACAGATAGAGAGAAAGCTTAAAGCTATCAGAGGGAGGGTGGGTCTGGGAAGGGAGGTGGGGGATTAGAGGAAAAGAAAAGAGCAAGAATTTATAGGTACAACAGTGTAGTGATTGTGGGGGAGGAAGAGGGAAGTAGAAAGGGGTATAGGAGGAATAAATGGTGATGGACAGAGACTTGACTTGGTGGGGGAGTGAACACTGTACAGGAAATGTGTTGAAGATTTGTGTATCTGAAACTTGTATAATTTTGTGAACTTGTGTCACGCCAAACCTATATAATAAAAGATTAACAGGCAAATCGAGCAAATGGCAGAACGACCAGTAGCTATGATGTGGCCTGACCAACAGGGGGCAGACGCTCTATGCAGAAGCTGCCCCCTGGTAGGCAGTGTGATCCCATAGCTGGTGAGCACAGCAGTGGTGGCGGGAACCTCTCCCACCTCTGCCGCAGCGCTAAGGATGTCCGACGGACAGCTTAGGCCTGTTCCCTACGCTGTCAGTAGGACATCCCTCAAGGGCTCTAGGACTGCAAGAAGGTGCAGGCCAGGCTAAGGAACCACCCCCGCCAAGTGCATGAATTTTGTGCACTGGGCCTCTAGTAAATTCAATAAAAAGGAAAAAGTATTATTTCTGGGGTCTTTTCCAGCAATGACATCTATTATATTCTCTCTTAATTCCCACTTTTTCCCTTCCTCCATCTTCTCACTCCCTTCTTCCTCATTATCTTCCTTTTTTCCCCCTGTTCTCACCCTTCTCCCTCCACCTCCCCCTGTACCTCAGTCTCCCTTTTTTTCTGTCTCTTTCCTTCTCATTCTCTCTACCCTTGTCCCTCTGCCCCCATATACAGACATACTGCTGGAACCAACACTGGCCACTAATCAGATAAAAACTCTACTAATAAAACAAAGAAAGAAAATAGGAAAGCCAGGAGCAGACATGGCCTCGATAGAGAGGCTGATCTTCAGAGCACATGCTCCCCAGTGTTACTCTTTATTCTATACACTGTGTTGATGGTGCCCTTCCCTTTCATCTGGAGAGCACTTTGCCAGCTACACAAACAAAAAATTATGCAGATTATCATAAGTATGCAGAAAAAAAATCTCCTTAGCTAAACATCCCAAAATGTAAGCCCCTAAATGGGAAAACTTGGGCATCCCAGACCAGAGCACCCCCAGAATGAGAAGGGTGCTGGCCTTTGCCCGGTTCCCTCGAGGTGAGCAGCACAGAACCCTGAGAGGCGGGTGTGCTCAGAGACGTCCCAGCTTGCTGCAAACTCCGAAAGCAAATGCGAGCCCTCAAGGCTCATTAGACCTATTTATACAGTTCTTCATTGGGAAAAATTAAACCTTCCAAACACAGATAAATATACCCGTGTGACAAATGAACTAGCTAGTCACATTGAAAGCTCAGTTTCAGCACTGACAAATGTACCAGTTGAGGCCCCCAGGCAAGATAAACATATTTCTTTATCTTGAATTCCCTTTAGTTGGGAGAAAGGAACATGAGGCTACCCTTGGTGTGTAGGGGTGGAGGCCTGGTGGGGAAAGGGCTGGAGGGGCCAATGTTCACTCTAAGCTAGGGAAAACTTACGAAGGTCACCTTCTCAGACAGGTAGCCAAACCACAACACCTCTCCCTGCCCAGCTCTGCCCAGGCCTTCTGTTAACACAGCTGAGCTGGCCACCAACTATCTTCTACCAACACGCAGTATCCTCGGAGACTCCACGGCACGCAGTGACACAGGGTGCCCTCAGCGGCTCACAGCCTGCCCCTCTGTATTTCTCAACAGGCCATATCTTTCCAGGAAACACTCCTTTTCTGGGAAAGGTTGGCAGCATCGGGGAACGATCCTGGCAGGAAATGGCCAGCCTCATCCAAGGACCTCCGAGAAGAGATAGTGATAAGATAGAGGAGAAGAAAGAGAAAGCTTGGCTGACTCTTGAGGTCTGAGTGCACGGTCTAGAACTGCTCTCTCCAGTGCAGTGGCCACTCGCCACAGGGGCCGATGAGCCCCCGAGAGGTGGCTAGGGGGAACTGAAATGCATTGTAAATGCAAACCACACGCTGAATGTTGAAGGCTCAGTACAAACAAAAGTGTGAGCTCTCTCATTAATAATCTTTGTATACTGAGTACACGTTGAAATGATATTTTGGATATATTGGGCTAAAGAAAACACATTATTAACATTAATATTGCCTGCTCTCTTCCCTTTTTAGAATGTGACTACTAGGAAAGTTACATCGCACCGCCTCATGTATATTCTATTTCTGTGAGACGCCTCTAGAGAATCGTTAGCTTCATGCATGTTAATCCAGGTTCTCTGGAGAACCCATTTTCAGAGTTTGCCACTTTATGAAACCTTTTCATAACTAAACCAAAGTGGAACTGACATGTGTTTATTTTTTCCCCCAGCACAGGGCGCCCAAAGGTAAACTTATCCCAGGTCGTGAAATGGAAAGCCACACTCAGAAGTTCTTTGTTTCAGCACACTTGGACACCTTTAGTTTTCTAAATCCTTTGTCTTTCCTCCTCATCACTTACCCTTGCCTCCTCCTACTCTCATCTTCAGAGCACCCTCTCTTCCCAACTTGCCTTTGGTTTTAGAACTAGCAAATAGTGGAATGAAAGGCCAATAAGAACCCGAGGAAACCATTAAACCCATTTGAATCAGTCCACTTGAGTCAACTCTGGAAAAACACAGCTGCATTGGTCAATTCTTTTTTTTTTTAAAGCAATAATCCTTACTTGTTTTCATATCCTAGCTAATAAAAGAGTAATATGCAAATTGACCATACCTCCACTACATCCACAAGCCACACCCACCAGGCAATCAGGAGTGGGTATGCAAATTAACCCAACCAAGATGGCTGTGGCCATGAAAGGGCAGGAGGCTTGGGTTTCCCCAGCAATGGAGGAAGCCAAGCTTTCCATCTGCCCTGGCCTGCCTGGGCCTCCACTTAAAGCTACAAAGTTTCAATTGTAGAAAATAAATCCCAACAAAAAAGGCGGCAGCCATGGAGCTGGAGAGAGTAGGAGGCTTGAGTTGCCCCCAGCAATGGAGGAAGCCAAGTTTCTGCAGCCCTGGTCTGCCTTGGCCAAAGTTTCAATTATAGAAAATAAATAAATCCCAGTAAAAATGGCAGCAGCCACAAGCAAGCAGGAGGCTTGGCTCCACTCCAGACTACAAAGTTCCAATTATAGAATATAAATAAATCCCAGATACCAGGGCCTCCACTTGGGTTACTGGGGGGTGTGGCCGGCCTGCCAACCACCACAAGTGCTTCACTCAGGCTGCCCCAAGCCTCAAGGGAACCCCTACCCTCATCGGGGACACCATTCAAGGCAAACCAGTCACACCCACCCATGCACCAGGTCTCTATCCTATCTAATAAAATATTATATGCAAATTGACAATCACTCCAACACACAAGATGGCTGCCCCCATGTGGTCAAAGATGACTGCCCCATGTGGACACAATATGGCCGCCACAAGATGACAAGCTGGGGAGGGCAGTTGGGAAGGATCAGGCTTGCAATGCAAGGGAGGGCAGTTGAGGGCAATCAAGCCTGCAGAAGAGAGCAGTCACGGGTGACCAGGCCAGCAGAGGAAGGAAGTTGGGGGTGACCAGGCCTGCAGGGGAGGGCAGTTGAGGGGAACCCAGGCCTGCAGGGGAGGGCAGTTAGGGATGACCAGGCCTACAGTAGAGGAAAGTTAGGGGCAAAGAGGCTGGCAGGGGACATTTAGGCATTAATCAGGCTGGTAGGAGAGTGGTTAGGGGGTGATCAGGTTGGCAGGCAGAAGTGGTTAGGGGCAATCAGGAAGGCAAGCAGGTGAGCAGATGGGAACCAGCAGCTCTGGATTGTGAGAGGGATGTCTGACTGCCCATTCAGGCCCGATCTTACCTGGATTGGGCCTAAATGGGCAGTCAGACATCCCTCAAGGGATCCCAGATTGGAGAGGGTGCAGGCTGGGCTGAAGTACACAACCACATGCACAAATTTCATGTACTGGCCTCTAGTAGTAAATAATACACATTCATTGTAGAAAAATGGGAAAATAGAAGTCAAAAGAATAAATAAAAAACATCCACAATCCCAACCCTTGATAGCTACTATTGACATTTTAGGGTATATCTTGACAAAATTTTATTTTGTAAAACAAAAATAATAATTTAAACATTTATTGAGTACTTACTGTGCCCAGGCAATGTGCTGAACATTTTCAATGTATTTTTCTTTATAATAATCCTAAAGTAAATTATATTATTACTCCCATATTGCAGTTGAGAAAAACTGAGACTTAACAAGGTTAAATAGGTTGGCCAATGACAAACAGCTTAAGTGGTTGAGCCAGTTAAATGCAAGTTCAAATGGGCCCTGGACAATAAATACTCAAGGAGAGAGACACTAGGACTTCCCTTATGAACTTGTTCTTCTAAAGGTAATCCTCCTGAAGTCACAGTGCCTGCCTCAGCCCATTCAGGCTGCTCTAACAGAATACCATTGGTTGGGTGTTGACAACAGTGTTGGCAGCTGGGAAGTCCAAGGTCAAGACTTCCAGCAGATTCAGTGTCTGGTGAGGACCAGTTTCCTGGTTCATAGACAGCCATCTTCTCTCTGTGTCCTCACATGGCAGTTGGATGAGAGAACACTGTGGACTGTGGGGGTTTCTTTAATAAAGGCACTAATCCCACCATCAGGTATCTGTCTTCTTGACCTAATCACCTCCCAAAGGCCCAGTGTCCAAAAACCATCATGTTGGGAGTTAGGCTTTATGAATTGGAGACACACAAACATTCAGTTTGTAGCAGTACCATTTTTATGGATGTCCTAACTTACCGGTATCTGCTTTTTATTTATATACTAGGGGCCCAGTGCACGAATTCATGCACCTTGAAAGGAACTGTGGGCCACAAGGCTGTGGTGGGCATAAGGGTGGGTCTCAGCTCATCCTCCATGCCCCAGCCCAGCCCCTCCCGCCATGGCCCCTGGTCTCATCTGCCAGTAGCCCCTCTCCTGCCACTGCCTCTCCTACACACTGACACACCTGCCCCACTTGCACCTGCTGACAGTTCGGAGTGACTGGGGCCAGCACCAGCAGTGGGTGTGAGCGGTGTCTGCTGCCTCGATTGCCCTTCAGGAGCAGGGGAAGGTGGAGAAACCCTCAGGAGCGAATGGAGCCAGCAGCTACCACTCGTACCCACTGATGGTGCCAAGCAATTGGGGCTGGTGCCGGGCACCAGCAGCAGGTTTGAGCACCAGGTGGAACCATGGTGTACGGGAGCAAAGAATTTTCAGTAACCACCAAGGCTGGCCCTGAATACAGTGTCCAGCACCCCACCTTGGTCTGGTGCCCTCACTCATCTGCTCCACCATCCAGCTGAAGCCAACTCCTGCCATGTTCCATGCTCTGCTTCCTGCTGCCCATGCCCACCATGTTCCACGCACACCCCCTGGTGGTCAGTGCACATCATAGTGATCAGTTGTTCGGTTGTTCTCCATTCAGTCTCTTTGCATATTAGCCTTTTATTATATCAGATTTATTGACTCAACAGATATTTATTGGACACTTTGGGAATATTCTAGGCAATCGGAATGCAGCAGAGAACACTTTTAACAAAGTTACTTTGCTCTCATTAAGCTTATAATTCAGTTTTAGGGAAACAGCAATAAATAAACAAGCCAATAGATATTATGTCAGGCAGTAAATGTGACAAACCAGTAAGAGGGAAAGACCGAGTTGGGCGATGGGGACACAAAGTGAATGGAAAGGGAATGGTGGTAAGAATCAAGTGGTAGGTTACATTACTATCTGCAATTACTCACGCCTCACATAGAAAAATCTGGCTAAGCCAGATTGTTGTTGTTTTTAGGGGAGTCAGGGAAGATTGCACAGGTAAGGTGACATTTGAGCAGAGACCTTGAGAGAATTTGAGCAGAGACACTGAAAGTGACATTTAAACAGAGGTTGTTTGAGAGAAATGTCCAGGATGTGCAGAGAAAGCAAAGTCCCTGAGATGGGAGTGTGACTGTTGTGTCTGAGGAAAGTCAAGGGGCCAGGGTGGCTAGAACAAAACCCACGAATACTCTAGAGAGTTTTCCCGAGCGAGGATAGCTAACATGGAGTTTTTAGAGCCACTGCCAACTCTGACTGTTCCCCTACATGAGATGGAAGCCACTGGAAGGCTTTTAGCACGGGAGATATAACTTTTATGTTAATAGGATCACTCTAGCTGCCGTCTGAAAAATATATTTGGGGGGCAAGTGATCTATTTTGAAGACTGAACCAATAGAATTTGCTGATGGACCAGATATGGCTAAAGAAAAAGTGTCGAGGTGTACTCCAAGCTTTTCAACTTTGAGCAACTAGAAAGAGGGGCTTACCATTAAGTACGATAGAAAAACAACAAAAAAATTTTTGAGAGTGTGTAGAAATCAGGGACTTGTTTGGGTGTGTGTTAAGTCCGAGATTCCTATCAATAAAAAAAAGCTGTATATTATCTGAGTTCGGTGAATAGTCTAGGCTGCAGATGGAATTTGGAAGTTTTCAGAAGATAGATGGTACTCAAAACCGTGGCCCTGAATGGATGTCATCTTAGCTGCAATGAACCACAACAGAGATCAGATCTTTGGGCTAAATCCTTGGGCCTCCAGCCAGCAGATCTTACAGAGAAGGAAAGAGCTAAGGGGACTGGAGAGAACAGCCAGTGATGCACAGGAATATCCAGGCCAGGCAAGAACACTTTTCAAGTTGAAGGGACTTGAATTTGATCAACCCTGTCAACTGCTCCTGAGAGAGTATGATACAGACTGAGAACTGGCCATTGGACTTGGCAATCTGGACAGCATATATGTGACCAATATAAACAAGTGAGACAAACCAAGAGATCATTTGGAAAGGACTCTGGGCCAAGGTAGGCAATGAACCTATACCCTTTCATCTCTCCTGTCTCATGGTTCTTAGGGACTCAAGAGGGTCAGTTAGCCTCATTAAACTGTTCTGACTAGCCTAGTTTGGCTTCCTGTGTGACAGATAATCTCATTACCACCCTAGAATTACTGATGATAGAATCACAATCAAGTAATAGTTTTTTTAAAAAATTAGTAATGATTGGTGGTGAGTTTTCCATCTGAACTTCTCAGGACCCAATGCACTCGTGAATACTTCTGTGAGTTGACCCCCCCCCTCCTCTCTCTCTCCCCCCTCTCTCTCTCTTTATCTCTCTCTCTTAAAAATATATTTTATTGATTTTTTACAGAGAGGAAGGGAGAGGAATAGAGAGTCAGAAACATCGATGAGAGAGAAACATCGATTAGCTACCTCCTGCACACTCCCTGCTGGGGATGTGCCCGCAACCAAGGTACATGCCCCTGACCAGAATCAAACCTGGCTCCTTTCAGTCTGCAGGCCGATGCTCTATCCACTAAACCAAACCGGTTTCAGCAAGTTGACATTTCTTGGATGAAGGAATATATTTTCTAGCCTTCCCTGAACTTACAAAGCAGGATACATTCAGGCTCTCATGCCTCTACCCAGGAGAGGATGTATCTCAACAACGGAATATTATAACTTGTATATGGTTGATACTTGTTTAAGTGTTATATTAATGAAGTAGTCACACTAGAATTCAATTGCCCAGATTTAATAAATAAGCCTAACAACCCCATTAACTGCAAATCAACTCCAATTGCTTCATTTTTTTCTGTCTTTTGACAATAACAAGATTTGACATTTTCTTTCCAATTCCATCTTAAAAAATACATCAAAAGTCTTACAGACTATTGGCTCTCCAATCACACGTGTACATTATGTGCTAAGCCTGTTTTCTTGCCTCTAACCCCTCCTGCAGAGTTCAACTTGTATCTTAGGATTTACCTCCCAGTCTTCCTTTGCCCTCTCCTTAAATAATTCTTCCAAAAGCCCTTAAATGTCCTTGGCTAAATCAGGTCCAAATCACATGCACTCGGGATATGACTCACTCAGCAAGGCCACACTTGGAATTCACTTAGTCCTTCAGTGTTAAGAGTAGGCTGGAGAGGTTTGATCCGGATGGTGATAGAGGAGAATTTCCAGAGCCTGAAGGAAGTGCCAATCATCGGCATGCTTCCTTCCTTCCAATACAAGTTAAGCTGGCTTTGGGAAGAAGATGGGCGAACCTGCTTTATTTGTATCTGGATCCTTATTTTCTAAATGCGAAGGCCTCCAGAAATTTTCCAGAAGCAATATGACTAAGAATACAGACTTTTCTCAAAAATAGCCATTTTGAAGAGGATGGATCTTGCATTGACACGATATGTCCACCATCTGGATACCATTGCTGACTTATACACATAATGAATTATTTGACACTGAAACTGGGACTCAGAAAAGTTGGACATTGAAACCGAGACTGAAACACTTTTTGTTCTTATACGTTTATTTCTAGTATGCAGAGGCAAGATATTTTTGAAGAAAAGAAACAGGGGAGAGTGATTGATATAGAGGCAGGATGGCCTTGAACAGGCTGTCAAGCTACAGGGGGAGGCTTGGGTGGATGGGAGGCAGATGCCGGGGGAGATCAACTGAAGGACTTGTATGCATGCATATGAACATAACCAATGAATGAAAGACACTGGGGCGGGGATGGGGGGGAAGCTGGGGATATGTGCTGGGGGGTGGGGGAGGCTGGGGGGAGGATAAGGGGGAGGAGGAAAGGAAAACATGTACTACTATTATACTGCAAAAAACCAATAAAAAATAATTTAAAAAAATAAATTAAAAAAAAATAGCCATTTTGAGTAAGTGCAATGTTGCCTCTCTAAAACTCCACATGCTTTTCAATGAACTGGGCAGCTTCCCCATCCCTCTGAAGAGGCACAGAAATGTTCTCCTTATCCATCGCATCCACACTGCTTTTTCAAGAAGGGCCGCTCCTTTAAAAGGCTTATGTCTGTATGTGTATAGGTGAAGCCTCTGAAATATTTGAGAACCGTTATAGATCTCAGCTGCTCATTAGTAAAACTTCACAATCTAAATCTATATATATAAAAGGCTAATTTCCAAAGTGTCCCCTTGGGAGTTCAATCGCTCGCTATGACATGTGCTGGCCAGCAGGGGGAGTGCGGAACAAAGGGAGGCCCCAGCTGGTGGCTGTAAGGCCCTGATCATCCCTGATCACTGGCCAGGCTTAGGGGACCCTACCTGTGCACTAACTTCGTGCACGGTGCCCCTAGTATTCTATAAAGAAGTTTCTCAAAGCATAGTCTGCATTCATTCATTCAACAAGTATTCATTGAGCACCTGTAATGTAAGGAACCATTCAAAGCCCTAGAGCAGTGGTCTGCCAACTCATTAGTCAACAGAGCCAAATATCAACAGTACAACAATTGAAATTTCTTTTGAGAGCTGAAAACTGACTTCTGCGCATGGGCCATGAAGTTTCAATCGCATTGTACGTGCGTGCCCACGCATGATATTTTGTGGAAGAGCCACACTCAAGAGGCCAAAGAGCCGCATGTGACTCGCGAGCCATGGTTTGCGGACCACTGCCCCAGAGAATATACTAATGAACAAACCAGATCAAAATGATTTTTCTCATTTTTTTACATTCCAGTGGGACAAGACTGAAAACAAACTAAATAAATCAATGGAACATATAATTAGTTAGATAAGTGCTATGGAGAAAAACAACCAGAGGAGGAGGAGAGGGAATGCTCTGGGTAAAGAAATGGAAAGAGGGTTATAATTTGAAAATGGGTGGTGAGGGAAGAGTTTATTGAAAAGGTGTCATTGAGCAAAGATTAGAAGGTGTGAGGGTGTGAGCTCTGCAGAAGAAGGAACAGCAATAGAACAGGTCCTGAGACTGGAATGTGCCTGGAATGTTTGAAGTACAACAAGAAGGCTGGTGTAGCCCAGCAGTGTGTCTGGGGAGTGGTAGATCAGGGCAAGGAAGGGGAAAGGGGCCCCCAACCATGCAAGTCTGCAGGGACTTGAGCATTCTCTCTAGTGAGGCAGGACCCACTGGAGGATTTTCAGCAATTGAGAGATATATTTTAACTTACGTTTTAATAGGATCACTTGGCTGCTGTGTGAAAAAGAGTTTATTTGGGAATAAGAAGACAATCAGGGATGTCAGTTAAGGGGCTATTGCAATAATCCACATAAACACTGATGATAACAGATCATCCATTGAAATTGCCTGGAGCTCCTGTGCAAACCACCAATTCCAGAATCCATCTGAGATCCTCGGAACAAGAGTGTGGGGATCCCAGGACTCTGAGGTTTTCACAGGTACCCCCAGGTAGTGCTTAGGTATGTTAGGGTTTAAAAGCCATTCTTGTACAGTGTGCTATTATCAATGCACTAGAGGTCTGATGCATGAAATTCGTGCAAGAGTAGGCCTTCCTTCCAGCAAGTGCCAGCACTGGCTTCCCTCTGGGACTCAGGATCCGGGCTTCACTCCTGCCCCAGCTTCCTCTGGAATGATGCCCAGAATAATGTCCAGCCTAATTAGCATATTACCCTTTTATTATTATAGATTAACTCTCAGCTCCAAATTCATCCTTCACTACCTGCTCCGCAAAAGTAGATCCAAGTCCTTTACATACTTGTTCTTTGCCAGATGACACAACGTTGAGCTCTGTCAGCAGAGAGCACTGGAGAGACACTGCAGTGGGAAAGGGACTTTTGTGCTGGATCTGAAGTTCTGGTGCAGCATGGGCTGGCAGCACAAGCAACTTCTCCATGGCTTCACTTGCACCATGCGGGTTTCTCAGAGCCAGCTCTTGAATGAAAACACCTTACATGCAAACGCCTTCTCTAGCACACAGCTCCTGCATGCAGACACCTTCTCCAGCACACAGCTCCTGCATGCAGACACCTTCTCCAGCACACAGCTCCTGCAGGGTGGACACCTTCTCCAGCACACAGTTCCTGCATGCAAACACGTTCTCCAGCACTCAGCTCCTGCATGTAAATAGCTTCTCCAGGACACAGCTCCTGCATACAAACACCTTCTCCAGCACCCTGCTCCTGCATGCAGACACCTTCTCCAGCACACAGATCCTGCCTGCAGACACTTTCTCTAGCACACAGCTCCTGCCTGCAGACACCTTCTCCAGCACAAAGCTCCTGCATGTAAACACCTTCTCCAGCACTCAGCTCCTGCATGTAAACAGCTTCTCCAGGACACAGCTCCTGCATGCAAACACCTTCTCCAGCACACTGCTCCTGCATGCAGACACCTTCTCCAGCACACAGATCCTGCCTGCAGACACTTTCTCTAGCACACAGCTCCTGCATGCAGACACCTTCTCCAGCACCCTGCTCCTGCATGCAGACACCTTCTCCAGCACTCAGCTCCTGCATGCAAACACCTTCTCCAGCACCCTGCTCCTGCATGCAGACACCTTCTCCAGCACACAGATCCTGCCTGCAGACACTTTCTCTAGCACACAGCTCCTGCATGCAGACACCTTCTCCAGCACCCTGCTCCTGCATGCAGACACCTTCTCCAGCACCCTGCTCCTGCATGCAGACACCTTCTCCAGCACTCAGCTCCTGCATGCAAACACCTTCTCCAGCACCCTGCTCCTGCATGCAGACACCTTCTCCAGCACACTGCTCCTGCATGCAGACACTTTCTCCAGCACCCTGCTCCTGCATGCAGACACCTTCTCCAGCACTCAGCTCCTGCATGCAAACACCTTCTCCAGCACCCTGCTCCTGCATGCAGACACCTTCTCCAGCACACAGATCCTGCCTGCAGACACTTTCTCCAGCACACAGCTCCTGCATGCAGACACCTTCTCCAGCACACTGCTCCTGCATGCAGACACCTTCTCCAGCACTCAGCTCCTGCATGCAAACACCTTCTCCAGCACCCTGCTCCTGCATGCAGACACCTTCTCCAGCACACAGATCCTGCCTGCAGACACTTTCTCTAGCACACAGCTCCTGCATGCAGACACCTTCTCCAGCACTCAGCTCCTGCATGCAGACACCTTCTCCAGCACACAGTTCCTGCATGCAAACACCTTCTCCAGCACACTGCTCCTGCATGCAGACACCTTCTCCAGCACACAGCTCCTGCAGGGTGGACACCTTCTCCAGCACACACCTCCTGCAGGGCAGCTTCTCCATTACCAGGCTCCTGCAGTCCAGCATGCTTGGTGGCCTCTCCAGCATCCAGTGCTTTTGATGCATGGTACCCAGCAGCACCCCACAGCCAACAGCTCCCTCAAGCACCTCAGATAATTTCACAGTAAGGTCCTTCAGAGAGAAACCACCTCATGAGCAAATGTCCCTTTATCTCCTAGGCCATTATCTCAGCCCTGGATGTGGCAGCTGCTCCTTATAGCTTCTATTCTATATCTCTCCAGTTATCTTTACTTATTTGCAGCCAAGCCCTCAATATTCCAGTCCCCTGTTATTATAGCTAGTAGTTTTTACTTTAACTTTTTTATGTTCAAATTTTTGTGTGGATTCTCTCTTCTGATTAGACCTGACTGAAACATGCACCATCATACACCTACAAGTACCAATATCCTTCCCACAAAATAGACGGTTTCTTGTCTTTTTTCCTACCTGATTACAACTGGAGAAACTGTGGCCACTTGGATTAGGTAGTGTGACCTAAAGATTATAACTGTAAGCTTTTGAGTCATGGAGACTTTTCATTAAACTAGCTCTAGACCTCAGGCCAGCTACTGAAATTTTCCTCAGCCTCAGTTTTATCATCTGTGAAATCCACACTTACCTATGGAAGTGGACTTCCACGGGGCTAGTGTGAGGGTTCAGTGAAATGACACATGTGGTCAAGAATTCCTCCTGGCGCGTGCCAATGTGATGAAGGCTGTGCCTGCTAAAAAGTACAAAACTCCATTCCTCCCTGCTTGTGCAGTCAACGTGCTAGCAAGTCTGCCTGTAACCGAGCCGAGTGACCAGTTTGAGTCCCAATGGTCAGAGCTTGTGCCATTTCCATGGGTGGCTACAATGTCCATGCTCCCCTCCTCCGCTTTAGTCCCTCCCCTCATCCCCGACTCCAGACTGAGGAGTCATAAAGAAGTGCCGATTCTTAAGACACGTGACCTCCAGACACAATTTATCAGAAAATTCTAGAAAGTACTATCTGAGACAGAAAACAATGTGAACCATATGTGTAATTTTAAATGTTCAACTGCCACATTTTAGTTTTGTTTTTTTTTTCTAGAAACTTGTCTACCTTTTTGTTGTTGTTAATCCTCGCCCAAGGTTATTTTTCCATTGATTTTTACAGGGAGCGGAAGGGAAGGGGAGAGACAGAGAGAGAAATATCAATGTGAGAGAGACACATCAATTGTTTGCCTCCCACAGGCGCTCTGGTGGGGGGCTGGGGCCAGGGCCGAGATTGAGCCTGCAACTGAGGTGAGTGCCCTTAACCAGAATCGAATTCAAGACCCTTCAGTCCTCAGGCCAATGTTCTATCCACTTAGCCAAACAGGCCAGGGCTACTGCCACATTTGAAAAAGTAAAAATAAAGAGGTGAAAATAATTTTAATAATGTAGATTATTTAAACACTTACATGTAGTGTATATCATATTATCACTTTAAAATGTAATCAATATTTAAAGTACTATTGAAATATCTCACGTTTTTTCCTAGTCTTTGAGATCCAGTACATATTGCATGCTGACCATGTCTCTCAAGTCCAGGCCAGCCATATTAAGTGTTCAATAGCCACATATGGTAAGTGACCACTGTATTAAACAGAGTTGCTCTAGATCATCTAGCCCCGCCCCCCTCATTTTAAGGAAAGGACACAGAGGCTCAAATAAGTTTTATGAATTGTCCTTTCTAGGTCACATAGCTAGACAGTGACAAAATGAGGACCAGAATCCAAGGCACCTGACACCGGAGTGTAAAACCCAACCTTGTCCTTTGTTAGCTGTGTGACTCAGGGAAATTTCCTAACCTCTCTGAGCTTCAACTTCCTTTCCTATAAAATGGCAATGATAATATATTCCCAAGAGTTGTGCTAAGGATTAAATAAGGGAATGGATGTAAAGCACTTAGGCCATAGGAATCGCTGGCTAAGTGGAGTAATGTTATCATAATCAATGTCACCAACCACACCACCTTTCATCCACCCTCAGCCTCAGCTGACAGGTGGCAGAGAGGGGCGGCCTCCCATTGTGCGCCACTGGCTTTGGATGTGGCCTTAGGCTAACCGACATGAACAGTGTTTTGATGCTACCCATGCCCATCAAAGCTTTACCTCAGTTCTTCCTCTATTTCCAAGGTAGAAAACAAAAAGGGGAGTTTCCTTTCAAGATTTTCTCCACAAAGAAACAATGATGAATTTTTTTAATTTCAAAGAACAAAGTTAGAGGAAGAGAATCGTTAAGTGCCTTACCCACCCAATCGCAGGTGACTTGAAGGTCCTCTGATTCACCTAGCTGCCCTATTGACCTTGCTTACCCAGCCAGAAGCCACAGTACTTGCTCAAAGGGAGATAATGTCATTTGTTGACATTTCCCAGGTGACAACCAAGTCAAGTTCTCTTTTAGAGATCTGAGTCTTTGCATATAATTAGCAGATCAAATTACCCTCAGGGAACCTAGGCTTGGCATTCCTCATTGTCAAGAGGAACCATAGTCTTTGAGAAAGGAAAGAGACAGAACCACCTACATTTCTCTGGGCCTTTCTTCACATAAGGATCACAAAAGGCAAATGGAGCAGTGAATGAGCGGGGAGTAGAGGGCTCCAGCTTCAATTCCTCACTTATCTTAGAAATGGCTTCCATGGATATACTCTGAAAGTTAGAGCATAAACTGAGATCAGCAAGTAGAACATTTTCACTTTTAATTACCAAGTATCTGTTAGGTATCCTGCCATCTGTATAATACCTGGCTAAAAATTATTTTTCAATTTCAAGAAATTTACAGTCTACTTTGGGGAAAAATGTGGAAGACGTTGGTTAACATTATATTAACTATTGATATATAATTACTCTTTGTCTATAAAATGTTAATTAAAAGAATTAAAGATATGCTATGCAAGTGCTTAGGAATGAAGAGGTGTGAAATAACATCAGGCTGGATGACAACCAAGGTCTTAGAAAGGAGGTAGAATTTGAAACATCGGTTGAATTGAAATGTGATGGAAGAGAATTAGAGGACAGCATGGAGTGGTGGCTGGAGGTGAGACTCAAAGGAAGAAGCCATGGCATGTCTAGGTGACTGAAGAGATGGGGGAGGCTGATGAGAAGTGGGAAGTAGGTTGGAGAGGTGGGCTGTGGCCTATTTTGTCAATGGGAGGTTTTAGCATTCACTCCATGCCAAGCCCCTCCACTGGGCCTCATTGAAGGCGTTGCTTGTGAAGCCCCAGAAAGCCCCCACTGCGGCCTAAATGCCAGGCTCCTTGAAGGTGGTCACATGTTTTAATTTTATGGCCACCGGCCTGCACACAGAGAGACTTGCAAAGGGCACCTTCCCCTTCCCCTTCCCCTTGCACTTCTAACCACATGGAGATTTGCCCACAATGGAGTGCTCGATGCAGATTTCTGACCTTGAAATCCAGACTGAACACCAGGAACCAGAAGACTAAAAGGGAAAAGTGAGAGAAGATACCCTGGAGGTTGGCTAAGAAAAGAACGCATGGAAATCACGGCCACTAGGGTTCTTGGGAATCTGAGAACTTTTCATAAAGGTGACCTTGTGGCATCTGCACCCTGAGCTGGGCTCCTTGATGAGAGGTCTGGGAAACCCTTCTAATGAGGAGGCCTCCTCCCCAAAACTGGAGGCAGCTTTCACTGCGCTGATGTTTAATTCACCAAAGGCACAGTTGTCTCGGGTGTCATTATATTGACAGCTGCTTAACCTGGCTTTGCAAAATAAATACCCAGGAGCTGGTTGTAATTACCTCCTGCCCTGGATACTTATTTATGCCCCCTCTTTTACATAATGCTTGCCTTTTCAGACTTCTCTTTCCCTTCCTTCTGAGTTTCTCTTAAAACTAGCAGGATTCTTAAAAACAAACAAACAAAAACTTGAAAGCAAATTTGTCCATTTAGTTACTTCAGCCTTAAAAACCTTCCCAGTGAGTCTTCTCTAATTTCCCAACAAATTTCTTGGCTATCTGTAAATGATTCTGATAAAGAAGAATCAAATTAAAGTGTAAGTCCAAGAATTCCATCCCATGAGTGTGTTCACGTGGTGTTTTTGTCCTCAGACATGTGTCCTGCTTGAGCGATGAGCACTCTTCCTAACAACAGACGACTTCCTGAAGTCACACCGGACACAAAAAAAGCCACCTCAGCCCAAGGGCCTCCTTTCCTTCCTCATGGGTCCTCCTTCCCTTTCTTTGCTTGGGAAACTGAAACCAGATGAGTTGCTGACATCTGGTGGTTGCTAAGCAAAGTGTAAACTCAGCTTTACAAGGATTTCCACCCCAGGTTGCAGTAAACACCCCAGCCTTCAATTCCCTGAGGCCTCCTGGTGAATGGTGAACGTTTTTTTGTATCGAAAGGGAAAGCGAGAATGCAGACTAAGAAGTAAGGGAAACGGCTTCCCATGGCACTGAGAAGAGGAGTGTAGGCGACCAGAATAAGACATCAGCTTCCCTGGAGGCATCCAAGACTCCTTGGATTGGACACGGAATGGTCCCAACATACCTGATGAGTCAGGGAAGTTGAGTGGCACAGGGGACTCCCTTTTGGTTAAGGGTCCGTTTTGTTTTTGTTGCAGCCAAAAAAAAAAAAAAATTCCCCTCAATTCAGTTGCTCTTTGCCACTCAATCACTTTAGAAAGCTCTCCCTTAAGTTTTGGGCCATAGAATAAACGTGGTTTCCAAAGCATTTGGAATTCCTCTACTCTCTGCCTTGAGGCACACAGAGTGAGACCGGTTCCTCTGGGAGTGCAGTGGACCCCGATCTCTGCTCACAAGAGTTTTCTGAACTCCATCTCCAGAGAGAAACATGGGATTTTTGCTGTGGGTGGGACAAAGGTACTCATCAATGAGACTCTGTGAGCCAGGAAGTACGGCATGTAACTCTGGGGAGAAAGGCTTCACCAAGTCGCAGGTAATGGCAGTCACTGTTCTGAAGTGCTATTTGACGTCTTCATAGGTCTTATCCCTAAATAAATGTGTGTGTGTGTGTGTGTGTGTGTGTGTGTGTGTGTGTATGTGTGTGTTTAATTTGTCATGTCTACTCTTTTTAAAAAAACATATTTTATTGATTTTTCACAGACAGGAAGAGAGAGGGATAGAAAGTCAGAAACATCGATGAAAGAGAAACATCAATCAGCTGCCCCCTGCACACTCCCTACTGGGGATGCACCCACAACCAAGGTACATGCCCTTGACTGGAATTGAACCTGAGACCCTTTAGCCTGCAGGCCGACGCTCTATCCACTGAACCAAATTGGTTTCTGCTGTCATGTCTACTCTTGCTTTGCCTTCTCTACTCAACACCCTCGATCCCAAACTGGAAAGTAAACTTGAGAGCAGGGACTCTGCCTGTCTCGCTCTCCATGTATATCCCCAGCACTTGAAACATGGTTTGCTACATAGCAATGTTCTCAGATATTTGTTCAATGAGGAAAAACGACAACACAGTCCCATAATTCCTCCTCAAACCAACAGAAGCCCTGGCTCTACCTTCCTTCGCTCTAGAAAACCCACAGGAGGGTCATGTGCAGGACACCGTGGCAGCTCAACAATGTATCTCCAGTTGTCTCACTGGGCGACAGCCTAGAACAGAGGGCAGACCCCTCCAGGGAGCCTCGCCACCTCTGGGTTTCTGGAGAGTGACTGGCCTTAGGGATGAAGGCTGCCTTCATCACAAGGCGAAGGCTCTCGGGAACTCTTTGTGGCAAGGCTGAGAATATCACAACGTATGTTCTTGGTGCTCAGTTGCTCTCTGGGTGTGCATGAGTCTGTAGGGATGCGGCGGGGGGAGTGTGTTGGAAAACTTTCCCTCTGTCTCCAACTAAATGGTTTCCTGAGGAAATGAGAAATGGAGGTGGGGTGGGTAGGAAGGAATGAAAAAATTCCAGTAAGGAAAAAAAAAGGGCTTTTTTTTTTCCCCTTTGGAAAATGGAGAGTTATTGGCAGACCAGAAATTCCAGGATCTCTGTATATTAAAAGCACAAAAGTCTTTTACAAATTAAAAACAAAAAATGGGTTTGACACACTAGAATAAGCACTTAAAGGCAACACTTTTAATTTAAGGAGTTTGCAGAAGCTGGGACCAGAGTGGTTAGAGCCCAGGGTTCATGTCTCTTCCAATTCAGCCCAGCAGAGCAGGTACTTTCTGACATCCATTAACACAGTTTACAGTGAAATTGCTGGACTCCGTGTGGACTGAAAGGACCTCTTTATCTTTAAACAAACAGATGAGGAAGGAGGCGCTCTCCTCCCCTCCCCAGCCTAGACCTGTGTTTGTGAGACCACACCAGGGGTTTTTCCATTCCAGATACCAATCTTCCCTTGGTGGAAGTTCAAGAGAAAACAGAGAAGCACTGGAAGAAAGAGGCCTAATCAAAAGGCAACTTGGCTCTATATCAACAGACCTTAAAATAAAGAACTTGGTCTGACTTTTCTTGAAGATTGGATGGAGGTTTGGGAGGATCAGGACTCATGTGGGGGCTCTCTCAACTCCCCGCACACAAAACACTACGGCCACCTTCATCGAGCTTTCTGTAATACACAGACTGGTCCTCGGTGCAAGTTTCCAG
The DNA here is from genome assembly GCA_027563665.1 of Antrozous pallidus. Taxonomy (NCBI): domain Eukaryota; kingdom Metazoa; phylum Chordata; class Mammalia; order Chiroptera; family Vespertilionidae; genus Antrozous; species Antrozous pallidus. Next base: position 28,884,979 of record CM050527.1, on the reverse strand, counting down.
CTTGGAGGGTAGTGGGCAATAACAGACAAAAGCAGAACGGAAAGCCTTTATTAAGTGTCTCTGCGCACGGCACCATAGGAAACAATACAGAAAAATCACAGCTACAAGTCTACCGACTAGAATTTACAGTCTAAGAATTACCTGATAGCCTTTTCAGGGAACATCAAATATACTGATAACAAGGTTATGCTTGCTTTGTCTTATTTTGTTTCTATCACAGCACTATGTGGTGGGGAAGATTACAGGTTTTTGTATCAGGTGAAACCAGTGAGCATCCCAGTTTTTAACCCACTGTTGTGTGGCCTTGAGACAATTGTGAAACTTTCCCTGCGCCTCACTTTCCTCATCTATGAAATGGGAATGAAAACAGCTATCACATAGAGTTGTCCTAATGATAAAATGAAGTCATAACTATAGCAAGTTTAACACAGTGCCGGCCGCATGGCAAATTCTCAACAAAAAGCTGCTACTGGTATTGGGTCAAGAGAAACAAGAGCATTTGGTGAGGACCAGCTATGGTCAAGACCCTCTTTGAATATATTACTCACTTCATCTCTTAAGAATCCTATGTGGTAACCACTGTTCTTACTCTCATGGTATGTATGTGAGAAAACTGAGGCAGACGTGCCCATGATCACCTACTAAATGGTGGATCTAGGCTGTCTGGCTTCAAAAACTTTCTTAGAAAGGAAGGCCTACTTGTTGGTTTAAATAGTTGACATGTAATTTTTGCCTAAAAAACCCAAGTGGACGATTTCATCACTGTCCCCTTCTTCTGCTGACACCGGTCAGTGAGTGTCCAATATCAACTGGACTCTGTCTCCTTGGACAGGCCCCAAGCTTAATCTGGATGGATGACTCTACGAATAGTCACCCTTGCCCTGGCCTCCCAACAGAAAACAGAAAGGGGACAGTTACATAAAGTAACACTGACTTACATTTTTTACTCTAAGTTGCTTCTAGGTTCCCAAAGCCAGCCCTGAGATTCGCCAGGAAGCAGAGACTGATGTCAGATTCTCCTTACCCTTCTCGTGCCTTGCCATTAGCCTAGCTAGTCTTAGAATCAGTGGCTGGTGACTGGTTTGGTTTTGCTACCCGTGTTCCCTTAAAGGAAGACCACCTCTTTAAACACCAACTCAAAACAAAACACACAGCATAGACAAAAACTTATAATATCAGATATTTATTGGGGGCGGGGTGGTTTCACAAGGCTAGTTAGAATTATAAATAAGGTGTGTGTGTGTGTGTGTGTGTGTGTGTGTGTCTTTAAGAAATTGCTTAATTTGCAAATACTTAACATACCACCAAATAAGAAAGCATTATTAAATGAGGATTTGAAGTATAAATTTAATGAGCAAGTGGCCTAATCTTATCATTACCCTAGTCCACACATATAATATTTGCATAAATAAAGTTTGGCTCCTCAAATAGTTAAACATTGTTTCCTACAAACTTGTTTTGCTAACTCTCCTAGGAGACATTATGTCCAAAAATAAAAATAAAAAAGGCCGGTTTTTACATCTAAATTATACACATTAGCAGACATCGTATTACTAAGATGCTCATTTGTTTAAAAGTTGCTTGCTTTGTATGCTTGAAAAATCTCTTACTTAATCTTCTCTGGAGTCCTTAGCAGCAAAAATGGTGACTGAGATCCGTTCCTCACAATGTCCTCAAACCAAGACTACATAGTTCCCTAATAGAAAGAAGTCAGAAGCTCAAGTTCAAATATAGAACTATCACTGAATTATTTGGGGTACCCAAAACATCACTTAACTTATTCAGGCCTCAGTTTCCTCCCTCTACCATAGGTTCCTCAGTGATGGTGATGGTGATGATGGTGATGGTGATGATGATGGTGATGAGGATGTTGACAGCAATGGTGGTGATGGTGATGGTGGTGATAGTGGTGGTGATAATGGTTTTAGTGGTGTTGATAATGATGATAATATTGATGGCATTTATGGTGATGATGATAATAATGCTGCTGTTTATTTAGTCTGATATACCAAGGTACTATTCTAAACCTTTGACTTAAGTTCACTTATGATATCCTCATAGAAACCCTAGACCAAGGGTCTCTTCCCAAATCCCTGCCTATTGTGAACTCTTGAGCAAAAGACATCTGGCAGTAGCCATTTCAAACAGTTGCCTCAACAATATTTTCTATCCTCTAGGCCCTTCATCCAATGTCTTTTTGACACTTTTCCCTTCAATAAGACATGTTTCTTCCATCTTGATCTGGGTGGGTTGAAAACTATGGCAGGAGTGACACTATATGATTTCCAAGATTAAGCCATAAAACACATGACAACTCCTGCCTGGTTCTTTTTGAGATGCTCACTCTGAACCCAGACATGAGGCTGTGCGGAAGCTCAGGTTACAGGGAGAGACCCTCTGTAAAGGCTGCAGCTGACAACTTCAGCAGATTCCCTGCCAACAACCAACATCAATTACCAGATGTGTGAGTCAGGGTATCTTCAGTGATTCTAACCCCCAGTCACTGAGTCACCACTAGCCTTCAGGTCTTACCAATGGAGTTTCCATCTATCAAGGCTCTGTCTCTGCTGTGGACCCATTATGAATTCCTGATCCTCAGAAGTAGGAGCATAATATGACAGCTGTGGTTTTAGGTCTCTAAGTTTGGGGTGGTTTGTTATGCAGTCTGTAAGGCTCTCCACTCTCCCTTAGAGCCTTGACAGGAGCCAGACCTGAGACTTCCTTGTTCCTATTGCTAACATTTGTGTGGTCTGTGGCAAGAATACAGATAGAAGCCCACATACCATATGTCTGAACTTTTAAAAAGTATAATAAGCCAACCTAACAAACTATTCAATATAATTTGTTCTGTCATACTACAGAGATAAAAGTACCTCTATATCAACCTGAAAGGTTCTCATTTAAAATTCCCTTATTCCTGAGAGTTCTATATTGGGAGAACTGGTCATCAGCCTGTGGTCTGCCGCTTGCCCCATCTCTATCTCCCTCTCCACCCCATACTGCAACCCTGCAACCCCAGCTGGAATGTCCAAACTCCATCATATGCCTAACCTTTTCCTCCACCGCATGCATCCAGTCCTTGGCCATCCCTCAGTTCTACAGGCCTACATACAAGTGACATGATCCAACCGCAGGGCAGGGGGGCATGAGCAGAAGGGCAGGCACCTACTATTCTACCAAGGTTGAAGCCACACACATGTCTGTCAGGGGTGGGGGGGTTGGGGGGCTTAGGGCCATTTCAGCAGGATATTCCCAAGGAGGATATAGTCTTAGGATGAAACTCTCTCTTATCCCATGGGGAAGGGCACTCCTAAAGGAAACCAGAGCAGGGGCCTAAGAGTAATGCTCCTGGCTTTCCCTTGACCCCATCTCAGAACTGAAGAGGTTGTAAAAGGCATATCCAACCTGATATCTTTCCATAGCAGCCTGAGAAGAGGAAAGAACACTCACGGGCTTCTGAAAACACGTCACTACTCCATGCCCAGGACTTTAATACTCCATGCCCATCCGAGGCTCCCGAAAGGGATTGTCACAACATTGCTATAGACCAGAGGTGGGGAATGTCCAGCCTGTGGGCCATATAAATGCCACAAAATCATTTGATCTGGCCCTGCCAAGGCATTAGGGGTGAGTTAATTCAATGTTTGACCAATTATAGCAGGCTGATCTTTATGTTGACAATTTTGTGTGAGCCACAAGTGTTATAAATAGTCAAATGGCCCATGGCAGAAAAAAGGCTTCCCACCCCTGCAATTGTCTCATAAACGTGTCCTTCTCTCTCTCTTAAACTGAAGAGGGAAGCCTTGAAGACTGATTAGCACACCTCCAACCTCTAACACCAAGCAACCCTCAAGAACTCACATCCTTAGAACCTCTACCCTATCCCCATTCTGAATTATGCATTTCAGAGCCCTGAGGGGAAAAGCAAACTGGCTGATCCTTCCAGAGATTATTGCATCAGATCGAGAACAGAAAAGAAACAAAATAAATATTTGGATTGTCAAAAAAACTGTGTTACTTTAAAAAACTGTGTCATACATATTTTAAAATGTAATAATAGCATTAAGATGATGAAAAACTGGGAATTGGTAAAGTGGAGAAAAAGACTTATAAAGGAGAAAATGGAAATGTATTTCAGGGATGGGGGCAGGAGTAAGAATAGAGACAGCACATTCTCTGACTACCTTCAGCAGCATACCTATTCACTACTCCTAAAGTCAGAGGGCAACAGTGCTTCATAACCCTCGTCTGTTCTATTGATGAGTTCCAGAGAAGCCCAATCAAACCTCACTAAGTATGGAATTTGGCTCACTGTCACCCTTTCTGCCACCATCCCTGTCACCAACAGATTCTTCCTCCCAAAGCAAATCCCGATTGACTAGCTAACTTGTATAACTAGGCACAATAAGTTACTGTAAGCAGGCATCGATGAACCAGTGCATTACCCTGCATGAGCAATTTAAATGGAAATTCAGCTGCGTTACACTTATTGTTTGTCAGACTACAGAAGTATTTAGGATTGAACTAGACCAGTGGTCGGCAAACCGCGGCTTGCAAGCCACAAGTGGCCCTTTGGCTCCTTGAATGTGGTTCTTCTACAAAACACCACGGCTTGGGAGAGTCTATTTTGAAGAAGTGGCGTTAGAAGAAGTTTAAGTTTAAAAATGCTGGCTCTCCAAAGAAATTTCAATCATTGTACTGTTGATATTTGGCTCTGTTGACTAATGAATTTGCTGACCACTGCACTAGATTGTTAAGTTACAGTAACAGTAAGGTCAAATTCATGTGATGACAATAAAAAAAAAACAACTTGTTTCCAATTAGCAAAATGATATCCCCAATATATACACACACAGTATAAATACACATTTCTCATGAACATGCATATCTATAAGAAACGCTGGGCTAGCTGTGTGTTAGTTTTGAAACCCAAGCAGCAGGGTCTAAGTTTGCCGAGGGGTTGCCATTATTCCCCACTGTTTCAATGACTTGCATTCTGAAAAAGCCTTCTATTTAGACAACTGTGACCTGGCAGTGGACTTCCTTAAAGATTATTCTGGCTTTCTGTGAAATCTGTGTAATTGCTTCAGATTTTGAATGAGGAAGGAAACTGTAAACTTAAAGCCAATTAAATGCTGAGCTATTGAGAAGCTCTGGCTCCCTAAGCTAGAGAAAGGCAGCCCAGTGGGTGGAGTGGTCTACGGTCAACTTCACTGCCCTCACAAAGGGGAAGGTTAACAGAAGGAACTCCAGAATGGGAACCAGAAGAGAAGACTCCTTGTGCCAGCTCTGCCACTGACCAGTGATACCACCTTGAGCAAGTCACCTGGCCTCTCTGAGCTGCACTCTCCTCCTCCTCCATAAAATCGTGATAATGAATCTGCCTTCTCTACATAAACAAATGGTGTGTGTGTGGGGGGGGGAATGGTGAAATGGGTGACAAAGTTCCTTTTTACATATCAAATGTACAGTACTAGGCTCCCTGCATATTTTACTTGACTTGTAATTTAATTTTCCACATGTGTTGTGTCTGATATTTTTCACCAGACTGTAAATCCCATCCGTACAGGAAACAGGTGTATCATAGTTCTGGCTTTGCCCATACTGCTGGGGATATCTATTAATACTAGCCCTGGTGTTACATAATGCATAGGGAAATGACCAGAGAAATCAGATATTTATTTTTTTCATCCCTGAAACTTAAGCACTGTTAGGGCATGAAGAATGTGTGCTATTTAATAGAAGGCAAAGCAACCTATGTCATTGAAAGAAACATGGAGGAGTTCTGGACACTTACTGGTGACTTCCTGTTTCCCTTACTGGAGATTCCTGGTTCTCTGTTGTTGTGGTTGTTTTTTTAATCTTCCCTTCCTCGGTTTTCCCTTCACTCTCCTCCCCTCATCCACACTCTTTTATTTTCCATCTGCCCCTCTTTCCTTTGGGCCTGCGAATGGCCTCTGGGTGAGAAAGTTGCTGGCTGAGCCTCTAAAACCTTATTGCTCAGGCCAGCAGCCATGGCATCACCTGCCAGCTATTGACCATGCAGAATCTCCTGAACCAATGTCCACGCCACCGCAGAGCCTAAGTGTTGGTGGGCACGTTCAAGTTTGGGAATCCCGGCTCTAAAATGTGGACATGGGCATACACCCATAGAACAAATAGAATCACTTGCTAATTCACAGACCAAACTTCATTTACTGTGAGCTGGTCATCAATTTATCCTATTACTCCCACCATTTGGCTCTCTCTTAGTCTAATTCGATTTTGTGTTGATTGGTTTATTTGGTTCCTCTCTAAGCACCACCTCCTCTCAAAGGCTCAGGATGGCAAATGAAGTAAAAATAGTGCCAACTATTCTTCTTAGCAAGTTGGATACAAAGTTTAGTGAGAAAGGAGGCACGAACCACATTCTTAAAAGGATTTTGGATTATATGAGTGCAACCCAGAAATCAGCTGCTGTCACCCCATTTCATGACGTTTGGGTTACATTAGCTCAAGCTGACTCTGCGATGCCCTGCAGGAAGCTGAATGTCCTCCTCAAGACTGCTGCACATGCCCGAGACATCCTTCTTAGGGCCACTGAGCTCGTGGCCTTACTCCCATGTTTTTGTCTATCGCTTCTCCTCTGGACACCTCATCAATGCAGAAGGAAAAAGGCTTCCCTGGCTTTGATTTCTCCCCTCCCCACCAGTGTGCACAAAGGCACTGATGTTCAGAAGCCGCAACTGAGGGGGAAGAGACAGAGATGGTCTACACCACGAGTGATGTAAAAATGGCCATTGGACATTATTTTTGTTCCTAAAGTCCTTCATCAGGGCTCCACCCTGCAGGGTCCCACTCCAACTTGCTGCCACTCCCCACTCTTGTTCCCCAAATTCCTGTTCTATTGCTTATGTATGACACTTTGGCAATTTTGTTTGTTTTTCAGTTATCTTCTAAACCATACCAACTATACCCTCACGTTTTCAAATTGTTTCCCCTAAACAAAGTTTCTTCTCTACAGAGCCCCTCAATGACAGCTATTACAGTTGGAATGCTGTCACCTACTGTAAGGGGACACACCAAGGCCAGGAGGATATTGTGGTGAGGCCAGACTTTGTTTAGGAAGTGTGGGTGCTCCTGAGTTAGTGAAATGAAGACGTGCTCCAAACCGGAGAGGTTAGAACCAGAGGGCAAAGAGATTCGGGGGAGTGGACTGGGGGGGGGGAGTACAAAGAGAACTCACTTCTTACTGACTTTCTAGTCCCTGATTTAGCACCACATTGAACCAATTCTCCTGTACTTTCTAGGAACACACTGACTTAACAAAAATGAAATATAATTATGTGCCTTTTCTTCATCCCAGGTACTATATCTCACCCACCCCAGCCCACAGCCCTGAATCCACATACCAGTGTAGAGCTGTGGGGCTCTGCACAAATTCCTTATTCATTTGAACCTCGGGATCTAATGTTATTGAACAGGGTGTTAAATGCAACTCTCACAGTGCACTCTGCATTTTGGCTGAGACCCCGACACTGAGGACTATAGGTGTTAAGCAGCAAGACGCTCTAAAGAAAGAAATCCAATACCCCATGCAGCACCTACTAAATGAGGGAAAACTGGGGATGCGTCCTGCCGTTCACCCCCTCTGGCCTCCATGTCACAGGAGGCCCAGAAAATTAAATTGGTTTTAATAAGATTAGAGAGGATGGATTTTTTTCCCTTCTGCTCACCCACACAGAGAGGGAAAGGAGGTTTCCCTCCTCAAAACCAGTGAGGAGACCCTGTGGGTTTGAGCACACAGGAAAGGGAGTGAGCCCTTGGGAGCAAATGGCCTGTGTTGCTTGACTCTGGCCTGACAATCTGTAAAGCAAGGGAGTCTAGTTAAACTTTTCTTGGCAAACAAGTGCAGAGGGCTGTGCAGGGAGCAGCCTGCACTTCCAGCTTTTGGTGAAGCTGAGTTTTCCTATAAATCAAGTCTGAGTCATCTCAAAGGACCCTGGCCAACAGGACTCACCGTGCCTGTCCTGTCTGGCAGAGTAAGATGATTTCAATGGGGAAAAAGAAAACACAAAACTTGGGTGTGCCTTTTGATGCAGAAGGTGAGTGTCACATGCAGTCAGCTGAAAGGTGACTCAGAGTGCCAAGAAAGGGTGCCAAGAGAGGTCCCTGATGAGAGAGCCATGTCACTAAGATGCCTAAGGAGAGAGAGGGCCAGCATTTGGGCCCTGCATGGAGCCAGCCCTATATTACACCACCCATGCCTGCTATTGCTGGGCATGCAGGAAGACTGTCTTTCTCTACTTCACTTCAGTTAAGCTGGTTCCAATGTCTAGATTCTGGGCAACGGAAAGCCGGTGAGAGTGCTGTGTGGCACTCCCAGCCTAGGCACAAAGTCTCTTGCATGGCTCTCCACTATTGGTTTTCTGCTCCCAGGGTGATCATGGAGGCCGCAAGTTGAAGGTGGTAGAGCCACAAGATGAAAGGAGCCTGGATCCCCGAGTCACTGTTTGGAAGAGAGCTACCCTTACCTCATGGACGTGTGACAAAATGGCATTTATGCTAAAGAACTAATTCCTCATTTCAGAGACTCTTGTGCTGTGTTGTGTTTTTATTTTTACAGCGTGGCTTAGGATGCTCTAATAATGCAGCAGATGTCTGTGCCTGAGGTAGTTCTGATCAGGCAGAGCTAGGGAGGGGAGAAGCTTCCATAAGATTAGGTACCAAAATTTTTAGATTACTCTGAAAAATGGTGTTCAACAAGCATTATTTTAGTTTTTAAATTTCAAAGTAATTATAGCTTCACAGGAAGTTGTAAGGTTGGCATAGAGAGCTCCCAGGTTCTTTTCATCCCAATGTTACACCTCCCATAACTACAATACAACACCCAAACCAGGAAATTGGCATTGGTGCATTGTGTTCATATAGTTCTGTATCATTTCATAACACATGTAAATTCATGTAAATACCAGTGACCAGGGAAATTAAGGTACAGAACTGTTTCATCACCATAAAGATATTCCTGGGACCATTGCTTTATGGCCACACCTACCTCCCTCTCCACAACCACTAAGTAGGTCTCCATTTCTATATTTTTTATAGAAATAGAAACATACATCTTGTGACCTTTTAAGACTGTCTTTTAAAAAAAAATAAGCCTAATGCTCTTCACAGCCATCCAAGTTGTTGCATGTCCATTTGTCTTTATTGTAGAGTAGTATTCCAGGAAATAAGGATATACCACTTATTGTTCAATCAATGGCTTATTATAGGACATTTGGTCATTTCCACTTTTGAACAAAAATAAATAAAAGTTGCCGTGAGCAATCATGCACAGGTTTGATGATGATGGGTTTTATTTTTCTGAAGGAAATGCCCAGGAGTGTGATTGCTAAGTCGTACAGTAAGTCTATGTTTTGCTTTGTTTGTCTGTTTTTTAAGAAACTGCTGAACTATTTTTCAGAGTGACGGCAAGCATTTCAAATTCCCATCAGCAGTGTATGAGAGACCCAGATTCTCCATGTCCTCGTTGGTATTTTGTACTCCAACTATTTTTTTAACGTATTTTTATTGATTTCAGAGAGGAAGGGAGAAGGAGAGGGAGAGTGAAACATCAGTGATGAGAGAGAATTACTGATTGGCAGCTTCCTGCATGTCCCCTACTGGGGATCGAGCCCGCCACCCGGGCATGTGCCCTTGCCTGGAATCGAACCTGGGACCCTTCAGTCCACAGGCTGATACTCTATCCACTAAGCCAAACATATAGGGCCCAACTATATTTTAATTTAATTTTTCTAATAGGTGTGCAGTGAAATCTCATCACAATCTAAATTTTCTCTTCTCTGATGGCTGGTGATGGTAAACACCTATTCATGTTCTCATATATCTTCTACGATAAAATGTTTCTTCATGCTGTTTGTCCATTTTATAATTGAATTATTTGCTTTTTTTCCTCTGTTGAGTTTTGAGAGTTATTTTAACACTCTAAATCTGCATCCATTTTTAGGTATGTAGTTTGAAAATATTTTCTCCCAGGCTGTAGTTTGGCTTTTATTGAATTTATCAATTTTTTTCTTTTACTATTATTATTATTAATTTTATTTTACTTTTTCCATCACCGTTTATCCCCTCTAGCCCTAGATTTCCTGTGTTTTCATCTAAAAGTTTTATAGTTTTACATTTAAATATATGTTCCATTAAAGAATTATACAGTTGAAACTTTTATAATCTTATTAACCAATGCCACACTGATAATTTTATAGAAGAAAATTTAATAAATAAATAAATAAATAAATAAATAAATAAATCACTTTTGTGCAAAATGTGAAGTTTAGGTCACCTTGCTTTTAGCCTGTGGATGTCCAATCACTCCAACACCACTGACTGAAAGGCCCTCCTTCCAGTGAATTGCTTATGCACTTTGTAAAAATGTAATTGTTATGTCTGTGGAGCTATCTAGATTGACTACATCGTTCCATTGATGTAGGTGCCTATCTTCCTTCTGCCAGTATTGCAGACTTTTGATGGATATCATTTTTAATGTTTAGAAGTGGCTAGTCCAGGCTGAGTGGGCCTGCCTAACTTCTCATCCAGTAGACAGGAAAGTGATCTAACAGGGTTTGGAGAGAGTGGTAGAAAAAGTCAGTGATACTGGAGTGACTGGACATCCTTAGGCTAAAAGCAAATGGACCTAAACTTCACACTTCACACTGAGAAAGCACAAAGCACAAAACACTAAGTAAATGTTCCCCCTGCTAAAGTCTCACCAAGTCCAGTTCAATAGGCAATTACAATTATTCACTTCTTAAAGGGTTTGCTTTTGTGTGTGTGTGGGTTTTACACAACACATATGAGAAGCATTTAACAATGTAACAGGCACATTGTGAGCCCTCAATTTTATTGTTTGTCATTAATATCCAACGAATCATCGTCTTTATCACCCATGCTCCTCCCTGCACCCTTCCTAGTGGTCACACAGAGAGGCCAGCATTTCTCTCCCTCAAGCACACTTCTCCCCCACACTTAGAAGTTAAAAACCTCCTTAAGGAATAAAACTCTGGCTTAGCATCTGTTAGCCTTCCTCACCCACCTTGAAGGAAAGGTTATATAGACCCCACGGTAGCTTAGGTGAGCCGGCATTTCCTCCTGACCTTCATGGCTACCCATCTGCCTTGTGCTCTCTCAGGTAAGGAGAGCTAGCTGGGCACCTAGATACTGTGCCCAGGGCCTGGCCTCGGGGCCTGTGATGATGTGTTTAGGGGACCCAGGACAGCCAAGGCAGAGAGGGCTGGAGGGGAAAGAAGCAAGAGGAGTCACTCACATCCTTCAAGCCTTCCTCTGCCCACCAGCACCGACCTGAAGCTTAGCCAAATGCACAGTGGCCTGGCTCAGCTTTCCCAGCTGGGGACCAGCCTGGGAGACCACCCCAATCAATGGGTTAATAAGGATTTCCGGGTCTGGGGTAGTGAGGGTGGCAGCAGCTGGGATGAGGAAAGAGAGAATCATTATTTTTAATTTCAGCAAGTCAATGCATTAATAAAGGGGTTGGATGAAATGTGAACATGGTAGTGGTTGGGGGTGGAAGGGGGGCGAGAGAAAAGTCCATCACTTTCTAAACGTTAACTGCAAAGGGCAGCCGGATCTTTGAAATCAGAGTGGAGAATTCTTCAAGTCTGGTAATAGCAAACATACACTCTTCACCATGCCCTGCAGTGGCTGCTGACTACAGACAGCTTTTTTCCCCCTCAACAATAGAAGAGATGGAAAAGAAAAGGCAAGCTTTCGGCCTCAGGGTTTTTTGTTGTCTTTTTTTTTTTTTTTTTAACGGCTCTTTCTCTCCAACCTACATCTAAGAGGGAGGGAAACTATCTTTTGTTATCACTCAATCTCCCTTAAATTTAAGAACAGCTGGGGATATTTTTCATGATTCATTAAATTCACATCATTCCAAAGAAATCTTCCTGCCGATTTATCTTTGCCTCAGCGGTTGGGGAGCCAGGAGTGTGCTGGTCCCTGAATGCTATCAACCTGGGTTCACTGTTTTGGGCTGAGTCTGTGATCTTTCATGCTGGAATATCTTTTCTTTGAGGGTGAAAGTGAAGTGGGAAAGGAATAGGGGTATTGAAATGAATCTTTCCAGTCAATTTTTCCCTTTCTGGAGCTAAAGAGAAAGTCATATGGCTGGCACAGCTAAAGACTAAACCCCAGCTAATGTCCTCAGCAGGGAAGAATAATTGGTAAATTCTCTAATTAGAGTCCTGTTTACTTTTCTCTTTTCATAGAGGCTAATCCTTGTGTTGAAAGAAGATATTCTTCCTTGATTAAAACCACCGGTTTTAATCGGAGTCACAGTAGAATCCATGGTAAATGCAATGTGTTTGAGTTCCCATAAGTGTTCATTCATTTAGCCACTCATTCATTGAAGACAACTATATACTGAACGGTAAATACAAATATGACGTGACCGGTACCCCTGGGGGTTGGGGCAAGCGTAGCAGACAGGTTTCATTCTCTCTGCCAACTGTCATCATTGGAGGTGGTTTTCTAGAGCTGTGTGAGGCCACTGGCTGGCTTAAGGGAAAGAAGAGCTTTCCCGGCATTACTGAAATCCATCCAGGAAGCAGGAAAGTGATAGGTGGCACATTCTAAGGATAGAGACTATGCCCCTCCCCCCCATTATTGGTGAATCCCCAGGGAGTACAGACAGAGCACTGTGTGAAGGGCTTTCAAACCTTCTCCTGCCGTCCTCCCAGGAACATACAAATGATCAGTGAGGAGGTTGGTGAAGTCCTGGGGAGCCCATGGCTCCAGGAGTCCTGGCCTTTCCCTCTCATGGTCTTTATTCAAGCGACACAAGGGCCCACGGGCTCAGTCGGCACGTTCGAATGTGCATGCCTGTGATTAAAAAGTCTGTTATTATGTCACTGGACTGCACGGGCAGCACAACCGGGAGATGACGGCATCATGTTCGGGAACCAACTGACTGGGTTGCACACTGGCTCTACCGTTTCGTAGCTGAGGAAAATTGGGCAAATCACCTAACCTCGCTGGGCCACAGTTTTCACATCTGCACAGCGGGGAGAAGAGCGCCTACACACTGGATTGTTAGGAAGGTCAAGAGAATCCCCACAGTGTCTGGCTCCTGGTAAGAATCCTGTGTGTGATCACCAGGGCTGTTGTGGTTGTGGTGGTTTTGCTGAGGACCTAGCTTGCCAGACACTGTAGCTCAACAGTTACACTCTCCTTCCACTGCCCCTCTTTTGGTTTCTCCTCTCTAATAGAATTATGTTCAAGCCCTAACTGGTTTGGCTCAGTGGACAGAGCATCGGCCTGCAGACTGAAAGATCCCAGGTTCAATTCTGGTCAAGGGCACATGCCCAGTAGGAGATGTGCAGGAGGCAGCTGATGGATGTTTCTAACTTTCTATCCCTCTCCCTTCCTCTCTGTAAAAAAATTAATAAAATATACATTTTAAAAAATAATTATGTTCTGAGAAGACACAAAAATTTGCATGTCTCTATTTTAGAGCTCATGAGAGCCCCACCTCCCGAGGGATTCGCTGGGGACTCTTCCATGAAAATCAAGTGTAACCACATCTGCCTCTTGTGGGAGGAAGAACCGTAAGCTTGTATTTCAACAAGCTTTCAAGGAACTCGATAACAGCGACACATGAACTGATAAATAAGAAGCCATGGGCACACTCGCTATCCCTGAATAAGCATAAAATAAAAAGCTTAAGGAATTCCAGTGAATTATAATTTCACTAATGTTAATGGTGGGAAGCCATGCTGTCCCCTGCACGTTGTTTGGTGCCCTCTCTGCCTGGTGGCCGACAAAAGCTACATCTGTGACTTTCTGTCCATGTGCAGACACCTGTAGTGGACACCGCAGGAAGGTTCAAAAAATGTATCAGACTTAGCTTCTTCCCCAAGGAGCACGGCTGGGCAGGCTCCTACTATACCCATCGAAAGGAGGAAACCATTGCAAAGCCAGGCATTACCACAGGGCCTCTGATTTGCTAAGTGACAGGGAGTGAGGAGGGGTCTGCGTCAGGGTTCATGAGGACAGACAGTTGGATTCGAGAGACGTGTTAGATGGCAAGTCACTTGAACTGAGGTCTTAGTGGGAATGAAGGAAAATGAACTAGCAGGTAACCTACAGGAGACTCTGTCTCACTTCCTCTCCAACAAACTTCCTGGTTGACAGGAACCCAGCATTTTATAATGAGAAAATGGAGACCAAGAGTCTTGAGGTGGAAGATTCCTGAGACTTGCCGACCTCGATCAAGCTATTTCTTAGAAGCACAGAAGTTGAGAACATCAGACATCTAAGACCTCAGAGAAGAAAAGATGATGGCTTCTGGGAAAAGCGTAGGGGAGGAGATGGGGCAGGTGGATGGAGACTCCACTCAGAGGTTTGGAAAGAAGGTGCCAAGTAGGAAACTCCCTGTGTAAGAAACAAAATCTAAGGAGGGGCGAGGTGACTAGTTACCCATCCTTTGTGGCACAGACATCCTGCCTTCCCTGATCCTGGCAAGCTGAGTTAGGTGCCCTTGCACGGTGTCCTCCTGGCACCTCACACTCCCCGTGCCTGAGCACTCTCCCACATGATGGTTGTGACCTACCTCCACGCTCGAGTGTTATGTTCTGTGAAGGCTCAGTGTGATGTCCCCAGCATTTAGCCCAGTGTCTGGCTATATAGTCAGCACTTGGTAAATATTTTTAAATGAGCGATTGTCTCAATATCACTGTGGAATAGAGATGGAACAAAATATGCCCTCCTTAGAGCCCGTGTATTGATAGGTGTTTCCCAAAGCCCTCATCCCGATGACTTACTACCACAGGGACTCTAGTCCTTCCATAGTCCACTCTCTGAGCCCTGGCAGAGGCCAAACTGGAGAGCAAAGGCACTTTATCTTTGGAGGCCACACCTAGGACCAGCAGAAGGCTTGTCTAAAAATTATTATAAAGAATTTCAAAGTGATTAAAAAAAAAAGTAGAGCGTGAAGCCAAGCACGGGATCCGTCTAAGCACAGCGTCCTGTGTTGCCTCTGGGTCTCACTCCACACGCATTTCTCCGTGGCCCTGTCTGCAGAGGGTCGAACATGCTTTCCCACTAGGAATCTAGGAACTGTCTCCTCAGGAATCAAATGACTTGTTAAGATGACCAATGGAGGAACCAGAGTAAGACTAAGAAATGAATCAGGAATAGTGGAATTTCTGGCCCCTGGGGCAGAGATCATTTTGGATGGGGTTTAAAGGGATGGGCAGAAGCCTTAAATTCCATTATTTTGCTAATACCTCATTACACATTGGGCTTCTGTTTTGGTGTATATGCAATATGTATGTGCAATATACACACGTATCTTGAATTGAGAAGAATTTTTTCTAACCTCATTATATCCAAAAGTCAAATGAACACTAAAAATTGGGGGATTCATATAGATGCTCTGAGGCTTCATAGTATAAAGATAATAGAAATCTTCTATCAGAACACCTTATAGGTAAGCCAGTGTACTAGCAGATCCCAGAACTGTAAATGGTAGGTGGCTGTAATGGATATATTACAACAGAATGCCACACGGTTTCTCAATGTACTGTACTTCAGGAATTCTCAGCCCTATCTGTTCATTAGCATCACTTTGTCAGGATTCTAACACACTGAGGCTGGGGCTCCAGATCAATCAAATCTACATTTCCAGAAGTATGGCTGAGGCAGTAGCCCTGGGCACCCCTGCCCTAACTGTACTAGTAGGTCCAGTAACAGGCACGGGGTGGGATGCTCCCGAAATGAACATTAACGTGGTGTGACTCCAACTTCAATTGGAAGCTTGTTCATTTAAATCCAGGTTCGAGAAGGAGAGCCAGCTCACTTCAACTGTCATCCTATATAATAAAGAGCTAATATACTAATTAGACTGAACAGCAGAATGACCGTCTGGACGACCTTTCAACCTTCCGGACGAAGCAGGGACTTCGAGGGCCAAGCCCCCTGCACAAATTTGGTGCATCAGGCCTCTAGTAATTATATATTCAAAAGCAGTGAAATCCCTTCACAAAAAGAAAAATAGAAGACTCTAACGTAAGCCTAAAATCAGCAATAAAATATCATATCAATTTCATCCCATGGTACAAACCCCAATTTTCACGGAAAACTGCCTGACCCTAAAATGTAGCAGAAGCTTGTTCTAATCGCAGGGGATGGATTCTGAATAGGTCTCCTTCTCGGGCTGGCTATGTCTGTAAGTTGAACTGTTTTTACTGTAGCTGGATAATTAATTCCTTTTCAGAAATATTCTCATCTTCTCCTAAAAGAGGGGGGAAAAAAGGCTTTTTTGATGTCGAGTGACAGGATTATGAAGTGACCCTCTGGGTCAGAAAGAGACTTTTCTTTGTCTCATCAAGGAAATCAATTTCTAAGTCCAAGTCTCTTAAAATAATATATTCTTGTGGCACGCACACAGCTTTTTTGATCTGCTATGAAAAGAATAAGAGGTAAAGAGGATCAGGGGTGGCGACAGAATATTATAATCTGCCACACTCACACGTCAGCCTTCCATTAAGTAACTCCAGATAAATTGAGGATTTGCATATTGAAGATTAAGTGGGAGGAAGAGCAGCGGATGCCTAAATAGAGGGATGCAAAGATATAACTAGAGCAAGTTAACTCTTAGAAGTTGAAGTTACTTGGTGTTTTTATTGATCCACTTGGAAGTGTCATGTGTATTAGCAACTAAGCAAGGTAATCTCAGATCAATGGAACTCACATCCCACCCATAGGGGATTTCTCCCCTCTCCCTCATCCTCTGTGAAATTCCAACTACACCCATAAGTGACAGTTAAATGCACACAGAGTCATGTAAATGCTGTAGATGGAACACTAGAGGAAGCAGCTGGGGGTGTTTCCTCAGAACTGTTTTTAACAGCCTGCACACAAGTAATGCCTCTCTGATACAGAGATACAAATAAAACATAAATATTGAAAAAAGCACTGGTCACAGCAATAAGATGACGTGAGATGCTGTTTTTGGTCCCTGGTTCTATTACCCTTGGACGATTCTAGATATTCTCCCACCTTGGGGGCTTCTGAGAAATCCTGAAAATGAGATTCAACCTCAGACTCCCAACAGACTATTTCCCCGCCACTGTTCCCAGGAGCTTGTGTGGCTCCTGTCAGGCCCCTGTTGGAACCCTCCAAAGGGAGCCAGCCACCCACCTACCTTCCTGACAGCTCACAATACACCTAACCGAGCACTGACTTTCCTTGCTGAGGAGTTGGAGTCAGTGATGCAGTTCTTCACCCTGTAGGTGCTCTTTACTCAACAACTCTGATCACAGAGCAGGCATCTTTCACATGTGAAGAGAATGCTGAGCCACAACTGGGCGAGGGAAGTTTGGGCTCTCTTCCTAGTGGAAAGAATGAATCCAGCTGATGTTTCCTTAGTTTGCACCATCCTCCTCATCTCTGCATCTAGCCTGCTAGCATTTCCTAGCCACTTACAAAGCCCAGCTTCAATGGCAGGAATTAAAAAGGAGAGAAAGTGAATAAGGTGGAGGGGGAAGGGAAAGGTCATATGGTGGTGGCAAATGATGGGACTCCTAAGGGATAGGCAATGTTTTCTTTCTTGGCCTGGGTGCTGGTTACTTGCTACTCTCTTTGTAATAATGTAGAAAGCAGTATTCTTAGGTTGTATGTACTTTTTGTTGTGACTGTTGTTGTTAATCCTCACTTGAGGATATTTTTGCATTGATTTTTAGAGAGAATAGAAGAGAGGGGAGAGAAACATCATTGTGAGAGAGACACAGTGATTGGTGGCCTACCACATGAGCCCAACCAGGGCCGGGTTATGTGCCTTTAGACAGGAATAAAACCCGGGACCCTTTAGTCTGTGTGCTAATACTATCCACTGAGTCAAACCAGCTAGGGCTGGTTGTGTGTACTTTTATAATTATGTGCTACTTTTCCCAATTCAAAAGGTGAAGGAAAGAAAAAGAGAGACAACTATGAATGTCCCAGTCAAGAAGTTTTCAATGTAGTAGAAAAGATACTACAAGATACAGAAAATACTAAATGTTATCTTGCTTGTAATGCAAGAAGAGGTGTAATGAATGCCAAAATTTACATAGAAATAATAATTATAGCTAAATATAGAGACATAATTACAGAAAAATCTAACCCCTTATTCATATTATATAATTATATAAATATAAATTACTCTAGGACTATGCATAAATTTCTATGGGAATTGGAAGACCCATCAGGATAGATCGAGGTTATCAGATGAGGCTGCCTAGATGGGGCAATAGTTGGGACAGGCCTTGAAAGATGGGCCAATGTCACAGCAGAGCTGGAGCTTCTGGGAGGTGGGCATCGATCAGGAAGGAGGATCAGAAGCAAAACAGAGTCCGGGGAAGATCCCCTCAATTAAAGGAGGGCAGTGGTTTAACTCAAGCACAGAGAAGAATGTGTAGAGCTAGAAAAGTATTTTACTCGGGGGATACAGGAGGTCCATAGAAAACATTAAGTATTTCAATGGTATGTAGGAGAATTAAGGGTGCTAATCTACTGGGTGAACTGCAGGGATGGAACCATGTGACAAGAAGGCTGTTAGGTTTCATAGATTATCCTTGCCCCTCAGAATCCAAGGTGGGGCAGGGAGAGGTGGCTGTGAAGGCCCTTGGGAATTCAGGGTTCCAGTCCCCACTGGCCTGATCCCTTCCCTCCTGCAACGTCCCCTTGGCCCCTTTCAAAATCAGGTCCTTACTCGTGCGGTCATTTCCCTCCACTGGTGGATTTTCTTATATTCATTCTTTGCATCCTACAAAAAGTTTTTAATCTGGAAAACATATATCCTTCCCTCAAAAAATGAAGTACATTTACAGAGGGAAGTTACAAATATAATCATCCAATTTGAATAATGCAAGACCAAAACCTCATTGTTTTTCTTTCAGCTCCTGAGTTTAGCTTTTCCTTGCCTCTCCTCTGTCCACTCAGTCTCTGTGGGAGCAGGTGTGCATGGGCACCTACAGGCCTACTATGTCTCTTTCTGAGTTCTTCGTGCTTCTTTATACAAGTTTTATTTGATTCTACTAGAGTGTCCAGTAGTTTAAAACTATGGGTCACCTTACTTCTCAGAGCTGTAACTGGGCCAGCTGCTAGCACGGTAAGAAATAGCTAGCTATAACACCACTAAGGTGGATGCGTCAGCTTTCTTTTTCTTAGGCCCCATTAGGATGTGTCAGAAACATGAGCGATGCCTGAAGGTCTACTTAGTGGGTTTACTCTTTTTCTTATGGATGAAATGGAACATTCAAAAGTGTGTCCAAGGAGATGGAGGAATCACATCTACTATTGGTTTATCCACATTAAACGGTTTCGGCGGACGCAGGATTGGTGCACTCTCTACATTGCACATCTGTCTTTAGTGCAATTGTCCCCTATCTCATGCTGAGGTCTGTTGTTTTAGATGGCTGATGCACATGCTTTTTTTTTTTTTTTTTTTACTTATTCTTTTCAGCTTCTGCTATCCTGCACTTATCAAATAAGGACAGTTTGAGGAAGGTCAAGGTTCAAAAGGACTCGATGCCAATAGGAAATAGACCTTCTCCCTCCACTGACACAGGTTTGCTCACGCCCCACAGCTGGGCCAGGTTTACGGCCGACAGGGAAGCTTATCATCGCTGGCTGGCTGGGTCACCAACCACGGATTGCTGGATTGCACATATACCTGTCACCATTCCCCACTGTGTTTCCCCCGTGACTCATTGACTTCAGCGACAGGTCAGGGATGTGCGCACGGCGAACTCAAGTTCCTCTCCAGACCAAGTTCAAAGTATCTCTTGCCCTTCCATAGTTCAGGAGATATTTTCTTTCTGAATATTTGCCAGCTGACCCAGAGCTGGCCAAAACAAGAAGGAATTTTCCACCGGGACTTAGTAAGCTTTGGGGAGCTTCTTTCAGAAGAATGTGGTGTGTTCCGTTGAAGAAAGCTCTCCTGTGAGTCAGAAGCTTGGATTGTAGCTCTAGATTGATCAGAACCTACCAGGAGGAGCGAAAACAGTAACTCTGAAGTTAGATCAGCTCGTGACTCCTGGTTCTGGTCCAGGTTACAATGAAATTGCCATAAAAAGGCGAAAAGATGGGAAGAATGTAGTAAAGTTTTCATGAAGCTAAAATACTTCATCGAAGTGCCAAACTTTACTTAAATGTTCTACTTTTCTGATGTTAAAAAAAATCAATCATTCAAGGCTGAGTTCAACTATTAGCATCTCTCAGAAGCCTGTGCTGATCTCTCAATCTATCTCAATGGCTCTTTGAATTTCCATAGCACTTAATATTTATCTTACCCCATGATGTTAAAAAGCCTTTTTTTTTTCTTGTAAAGTAATAGTGATGGGTTTTTCAGCCCATCCATGGGTTCAGAAAAAGGTCAGTGGGTTGGGAAAAAAATTTTTTTAACTTTTTATTTTTTTCAGTCCACCCCTCTCTTCTTAGCCTATCTAGGAAATCCAGAAGTCTGGAAATCATTGGGCCTGTTAGATCCAGAGGACCATTCCAGGCCAACAGCTTTTAAAGCCTCAGTGCATATTTGTATTTATCTCATGTTATCCCCAGAAAACTGCAGTGAAGTAGCTAGTGCAGACATAGTCCATGTACATTCATTATTTTAACATGTTTTTGTTGATTTCAGATAGAGGAAGAGAGAAGGATAAAAACATTGATCAGTTGCCTCCTGCACGCCCCCTACTGGGAACTGAACCTGCAACCCTGACATATACTCTCATTGGGAATTGAACTTGTGACCTCCTGGTGCATGGGATGATGCTCAACCGACTAAGCTACCCAAGTTGGGCATGTGCATTCATTATCCATCTCACCAACACAAATGCCTACTGTGAGCCGCATGAACTCAGAACCTTACTGTCTACAGTTCAAGGAGGGTGATGTTTATGCAAACATATAATTAAAATGTATGTATGTTCAAATACATACACACACACACATACACACACACACACACACACACACACACACACACACACACGACATATGGTCATTAGAGAACCATGCAATGCCCTTCTCTGGTTGAATTTGTTTATTTAGGTATGTTTCCCCTTTTATTCCCATATCCCACTCCCATTCCCCTGCTCTCCATAGGCAACCTTCTCAAAGTCTATCCTTCATTTGAATGTGTGCTTATAAAATGTATATTGCTGGTTTATGTGAATATGTTTTTTTTAATATATTTTATTGATTTTTTTTTTTTACAGAGAGGAAGGGAGAGGGATAGAAAGTCAGAAACATCGATGAGAGAGAAACATCGATCAGCTGCCTCTTGCACACTCCCTACTGGGATTGTGCCCACAGCCAAGGTACATGCCCTTGACCGGAATCAAACCCAGGACCCTCCAGTCCGCAGGCTGACGCTCTATCCACTGAGCCAAACCGGTTTCGGCATGTTTTTAATTTTGCAAATGATATAGTTACCTATCATATTTTGTTTTTCATGTTTTTTCCCCCACTTCCCAGTTCCACCCATGTTGCTGGCATACATCTAACTTTGATGGAATCAGTTTTATCTCTCTTTTTATTGTTGTTTTTAAGTTTTGTGTTTTAACATTTTTAAGACCTTTCTCATTACTCATCACTCTTCATTCTCCTATAAATTTATAATTTAGTCTTTCTCAGAGGAATTTAATCCATCCAGTTTTACTCTCCTCTGTATAATGATCCAGCTTTCCTAATGTATCCACATGCAATCCACACACTCTCTCTCAAGTTGTAGTGCCTCCTTTATTCTATAACTAGAGGCCCATGCACGACATTCATGCACTGGAGGTGGGTGGGAGAGGAAAGGGCGGGGTTTCCTCAGCCCAGCCTGTGCCCTCTCTCAGTCTGGAACCACTTGGGGGATGTCTGCCTGCCGGCTTAGGCCAGCTCCCTTCCCTGCTTAGGAAGCCAGTCTAAGCTGGCATACCCCAAGGGGTCCTTAGCACTGCTGAGGAGGTAGGAGAGGCTTCTGCCACCACTGCTGTGCTTGCCAGCCGTGAGCCTAGCTTTTGGCTGAGGGGTGCTCCCCCTGTGTGAGCATATGGTCACAAGGGGGCAGCTCCTGCATTGAGCGTCTGCCCCCTGGTGGTCAGTGTGATCATAGCAACCGGTCATTCCGCAGTTCAGTCCATTTGCATATTGGGATTTTATTATATAGGATAAGTATGTCTCTGAGGTAGGTATTTTTAGAGGGATTTTCCCAAGGTCACCAGCCTGAAGGCAGTTTAACTGCGATTAGATGCTCTCAAGCCCATTTGATCACATTGCTCTCCTAATGAATAAACCTCACTCAGAAGTCACAGGATGTTAAAGCTGGAAGGGATCTAGAGATTCTAGGCAAACTCTTTCATTATCTATCAGAAGACTGAGGCCTGAGAGGTTGATTGCCTCCCTCAATCTCTCTGCCAGGACCCAAGTGGGACGAATCCCCCTCCTCTGCCTCCAAAGAATGAACTCAATGGGCTGCGTCCTTTCCACCTGGAGTCTGCAGGGTGCAAAGTGGTCCACAAACCCATCCTAGTCCTTCGTCCTTTGAAATCAGCATTTCCTCCTCCAAACCCTGTCTTCCTCTCTCTCCTAGGCCCCTACTGATCTTCCTCTGCTCTGGAAATCTTTAGGAAGAATAAAATGAGTGATGGCTTTCTTGCACTAGCAATAGGACAAGGAGGAGTCATGTTAGTCCCTAGGTAAGTTTGGACCAGGAAATTGCCTGGTTCTTTCTCTGTCTTTACCCAAATGCAGAGCCTTCCTTTGTACCAGGACATGGGATGACACATCCAGACTGAGGTCGGGGGAGGTGTGCAAGGGCATTCCTGAAGGTCGGAGGGGATAGTTCAGTGGTGCTCACCCTAATGTGGCCCTGAAAGGGGCAGGAGGAACCTGCATTGAACTTGTTCTCTTCCGTCTGCCCCAGCAGGGTCCTTTTCTCCTTCGGCTCTGTGTATTGCTTCTGATGATGTGTGGTGATGTCAGGGAGTCACTATGTGTCCACAGCTGTGTGCAGCCAACTGGACAGAGAAAGGTTCAGCACAGGCCCCAGCCCTGGACCTTCTCACGACCCCAAGTGCCAGCAGAGCCACAACAACACTGAAAGCTCATGCAAATCCCTAATCACCAGCCCTTAATGAAACCTCCCAGACTTTCAGCCTCAATAAAGCCAAGTACCCCACAGATCACACAGGAAGCCCAGCATTTTGGGTGAATTAGGCTTTTCTTTGGTATATCTGCTTTCATTTCTGGCAGCCTGCGATGTGAGTTGAGTAAGCAATCCCTTGCTGGCTGGCGTGGGCATTTTAATAGACTTCGGTAGGCTGCAAGGTACCAGACATGCCCACATTAGGTAACACAGCCAGCAGCAACACTGCAAACCACTAGGCTGCAGTCCAGTTTCTTAGGACTATGCTATGGGAGTGGAAACTAGGGAGAATATCCCTTGTCCTGACCCCAGGGGCCTTCACAGCGGGATTGTGCAGGGATCACTTTGGCACTGAAAAGGTTAATGGTCTCCTGCTGCGAAGCAGAAGCTGAGAAAAGGGTCCAGGGCAGGGGAGGAATTATGGTAAACGGTTTTTTTTTTTCCCCAGTCCTGCTCATTCTCAACACACTGAAAGGGCATTAGTTCACACTCACTTTCTCTGGAATTACCAAATCTGCTCAGAAGCCTTCATTAGGATATTAAACAAGACTTAATAAGTGAAAGTGATTTGCATCGCTGATTAATCGTGGGCATTAATCAAGGCAGCTTCTGTCTCTCTCGCTGCAATATGGTTCATGTCCCATTGTAAAGCCCCTTTAATTCTGGAGGGCTTCTTAAAAGGGAAATATTACATTTAGAAAGCCATTTTTTAAAAATGATTTATTGAGCAAAGATCACTCTAAATAATGGTTTCCTCCCTTCTCAGCTTTAACTATCAGAGTAATTCACACTGGGAGGTTTGTGTCCGCCATACAGCCAGATGTGTTCCCACTTATACGACGCAGGCCGCACTTATCCTAATAAATGCTGAAGTAGGACTGGAAACCCTGTGACGTCACCGTGCACTTCAACCTGAAGACACAGGCTGTGGCCAACCTTGTGTCACTCCAGGGACAGACGGTCCACCTTCGAGTCTGTGCTTCACAAGGGCCTTAGACTAGAAGCTTGCTTGGTGAAATAAACGGGAGCCAATCCCGAGGGCCACTGCTCTCTCTACAGGGCAGCTGTGGCTGGTTGAAGCCAGTGGCTTCCGAGCAAAGGCACCTCCATCAGAGGACGCGTAGTTTACAAGTATTAGAAAGAAGAGAAACAAGAGTTAATACCTGGCGTGGAACACCCAGGATTGTTTTCTATTTTTTTCCCTTTCCCTTTTTAATTCCTGGTTTTCAGCTTCACAAATAGATTGTTTTTCAAGGCTTTCTGAACAAAAGATCAAGGCAATCTTGTTACTTTTCATGGTTTAAAATGGTGTGGGAGACATGGGTTTTCTGTGTCGAAAGCAATATAAATGAGTCAAGGGCAGGAGGAAGGGAAAGGAACGAAGGATGGAAGTCTGGGTCCCAGACTAGAGCCTACAATTCAGGTCTCTGCCATTGGCAGAGAAGTGTCTACATGTGTGATACACACACACACACACACACACACACACACACACACACCCAACTCTGTGCCATTGAGAGGTTTCAAATCTCTTGGCATATTTGATTGCTGCTTCTGCCCTACTTAAGGTCATCATCTCACGTTCAGCTCCTCCCTTCCTTTCAGGCAGCCTCCTTTGTTATGTCTCTGCTAAAATTAACTCCACGTTAATTTCTGAAGGCCTTGGAGTTTATTGCTGGGAAAATGGTTATTTGCTGGCAGTGACCAGGGACAGGAGGGCTCAGCATACTATTTAAAAGGGGCTCAGGAGACAGCATCTGGGAGGCAGAGGAGACTGAGCCATCCTAACGGGCTGCGGCGTGAATTATATGCCCCACTTCACCTCCCTGCTCCGCTAATCCGGACGGCTCATGTGGAGCCATTTATCCAGAAGGGAAATGTCACCCCCAACTCAGGCCTCCCTCATTCTGGTTTTGGTTATGTGGGTTTTTTTTTTAACCTTTTCTTTTCTTATTTTTCTTCTTGTTTGTGTTCCTATACCTTGTATCCCCAAGCTAGTCTGTCTATTTCTCTTACTCACCAGGGAGAAATCTACGCAGACCTGGTGAGACACCTCCACGTTTTTGGCCATAATAATGCAGGGTGTCTCCCCCAAAATGTATACACATTATAAAGGCAGTGTTTATTAAAACACATTTCATTTTCAAGAAGTAATGGAATCTAGAGCTATCAGCTGTTAAAGTGTGTATACTTTTGGGGGGGACACTCTCTGTGACACTAATTAAGTGACAGATGTGATGCTAGGAGATTTAAAGCACTGTCCCCAACCCTTCAAAGAAGATGTTATCAGCCTGACATTACAGATGAGGCAACAAGCTCAGAGTCGCTCTGCTCCCTGGTACAAAGTCATGCAGCTATAAAATGAGGAGGCCAGGACTTGAATCAAGGCCCTCACACACCTTCGCAGCACCACCCTACCCCCTGCTGCCTCTCAGGGCATGGGAAGGGGCAATGTCATTTCCTTGGGACGCTGCAGTGAGAATGGGAATACTGGATATGTGGGTGCCACTTAATTGAGCAGTTTTGTTATCATTTTATATCTTCTTCTGATTAAACAGAAAAGCAACACACCCACGGCCATGATTTTGGTCAGGCCCAGGAACTCTGAAGCAACTTCTAGTCACATATTTTCAGAACCAATAACCAAAGCCAGACACCTTAAAAATCAGAGTTTTCAAGTTTTTCCTCCTACATATTGTATAATGCCAAAATAAAGGGAGGGAGGGAGGGAGGGAGGGAGGGAGGGAGGAAGGAAGCTATGCAGGCTATACAAATTCAGGTCATTCTTAATTTGTTTATCCTCTAAAATGTTAGCTACACCACCTTTCCATATTTCCAGACATGATGATTTGGTTTGAAGATGAACTATTTGCCACCCATTTTCTCACTCATTCCCCTCTGCCTTCCACTTATTAGCTGCTAAAGTTCCAAGCATTTCTACTAGAGAGAAAAAAATAATAATGCTGTAGAAATGACATGTAAATTAGACAACTGTACTACTTCTTAATAATTTTTAAGATCTGTGGAGAGAAGTAAAGAAATGGTTAAAGGTATCTGTCCACAATAATTAGTGAGGCTTAAATTATAGCGGTTACACAGCAATAGAACACGTGCGTTGACTCTTCGCTTCCCTGAGAATTCCACTAATGTGGGAAAAAAAAAACTGAGGTATTTTTCTTTTTAAGAAATATACCTACAAGGACAAATAAAATGGGGGGGGGGGCAAAATAATATTTTGGAGTCTGTAAAGCAGATGTCTAAGTAGTAATGGACAGCAGATTCAAGAAAACTGCATTCTTGCCCCAGAGTAAAGAAAGCTATAGACGTACCCCGATTTAAAACAAGACTTTGTGGAGTCAGGTACCGCTCGCTGGAAGCAGAGTTGAAGGAAAGGGCAAAACAGGAGGATCAGTGGCAAGTCTACTTAAGAACACATATCTCCTCCACACTCTGCTCAGCTTGGCAACTGCCCTTTTCCCACACTGACCAGCAGAAGACTGAAGGCTTATCCTCTACAGAAGATCCCTGGACTTGGGAAAACAAGCACATTTGAGGTGGAAGGAATACTGTCCTGACAACAGAAGCAACAGGAGAAGGTTCATGTGATCAATGCTGAGGCCCTCCTGCCCTGCCTCCTCACCCCTTCTTCTTCCTCACGTGGTTCCCAGAATTCTGGCAGCAGGAAATTGGGAGACTTCTGTCCAAGGCATCTTATCAGCCAAAGGGAAAGGGCCTCGCGGTGCTAACATCTGGGTTTCCCCCAAAGAAAAGTCCCAACCAGCTCACCCTACAGGGAAGCCCTCCAGGCACACAGTTTCCAAGTGGAGTTTGACAGTCCCATTCTAGAATGTGAACGGACAGATAGGTGTCACCAGACGCTTGAGAAAATAAATCTAAGAGTTAGAGAACTAAACACCCAGGAGAAAAGGAACTGAATAGACGTCAGTTTTCTAATATGCAAAATGACAGCATTTGAGAACATGATGTGCATATCCCTTCCAAGTCTAAAACTCTGCTATTCAGTAGGACTGTGATTCAAGTCAACATTCTTTATCATTGGTGAATATCGGAACAGCCAGAAGGACCATATAGACCCTTTAGGTCACAGGGGAGGAGAGAGATATAGAGAAAGCTAGGTAGGCGTGGCTCCTCTTTACTTGGCTGCTATTTGAATAAAGATTCTCTTACTCTGATTTGGAAGATGAAGCAAAATAAAAGGCTATTGCCCCAGGGGTAGGTGGATACCCAGGATGGGGTGTAATGACCTCGACTGGAAAACATCACAGTGATAACGAGGTTCCGGCTGTTTCCTAAATTTAGGGAGAAATAAGAATGGAGCCACACAGATATACTAAGAGGATGGAAAGGTGCAAAGCAACAGCCAAAAGGAAACATTAAAGGGAAGGGGGATGTATGGCCTTGAATAAAAGCTTGGGGCCACTGAATAGTTATTTCTTAGGAGAAGGAGTGCAATTCTAAATGGAGAGATCATCAGCATATCTAGACCTGTGATTCTCAAACTTGTTGAACTGAGACACAGGATAGCTTCTCCCAATGAAATCTGATTGAGTACCCCCAATACTTAAAACAACAAAAGAGCTTTTTAATGGTTGAAGTAGTGATGAGGGTCCCCAACCTTCCAACCATCTCAAGCATCTTTTCTGAAACCCTAGAGTTGGGAGGATGCAATTTTAAAACAAGTCATTTAAATCAGTGTTTTTCAACTGTTTTTTGCCATGAAACAAAATCATACCTCCTCCCCGTACACCACACACACACACACACACACACAAACACCTGAAACAAAGTTCTCAAGACAACTGTACATTTTGTAGTCTGTTCTATTCTATTTGATTTCTTTCCTTTTAATACCAACCATAATTCACTTCATTGATTTTACCACCCATTAATAGTATGTTGCAACTCACATTAGAAAAAACAACAATCTAGATTAAAAAAATATATACAAATTGGTCAAAAAATTTTTGTTAAATTTCTTCACTGTAAATGTGATTATTTAGAACAGTAATCATAGGCAACTATCAACTTGTCACATTTGAAATCTTAAGAACGGAAACAACTCCTTGTTAGCAATAACTTGCAATGGGCAGGTTGAATGTTTGATGCCTTCCTTCCATCTCTGGAATTCTCTCTGTGACAATCGAGGTGTGGTGGGGGGTGTGGGGAGGCAGGTGGAGAAGGGGGAGTTGATAAGTGTTATAGGTGTGGATGGAGATGTGATTGGACTGTGATTCCTACTTCTTAAACAGTGTTGATGAGAGAAATATTACATAGAAGGCTCATTTGATTTACTGTGTAATTATACAATGCAAGAAAACAAAACTGAGAAGGACACTGAAACTATAAACAAGTCAATTTAACCAAGTGGGTTTTTTTTTTTTTTTAATGCTCCTTTCAACAGTCCTTTATTCATCAAAAAGCCATTTGGAAAAAATTTTAAAGTCAATAAAAAATCAGGCATTTGGGATCTGGGAAAGAAAGGCAGAATAAATCTTGCAAGCCATTCACAAATGTCTTCTTTCACAATTCATAAGAGAAAAAAAGAAGAATCAAATGGCTATTGAAAAGGAGCCATGGATTCTTATTGAATTTTAGTTGGTATACAAACAGATTAAAATATTGAAAGTATTGCAATTCTTTTTAAAGTTTAATTTAAAACTGAGCCTCATTTCCCTTATTTAATGGAGAAACAATGTGTGTAAAAAACTGTAATAATGCTAACAGCTCATTTTTATGTTTGTGGTCAAGGCCACGCTCCACTGAGTCCCATGTATTATTTGCAATTTTATGTATTCATATGAAGGTCTTAGTTGTTTAAGTGTTTAAACTGCTTTTTGTAATTTTAACTTGGTCCATTTCATTGTATTACTTCTCATCACATAGCTCTTTGATTTCTTAATAAGGTTTCAAACTAATATAACCCCTAGAATACTTGGTGCTCAATAAATGGTACTTCCGTTTCTTCTTCCTTTCCAAAGTGATATTTCAGGAAAGGAAGGTAGATGGGGTCTTGGAATAATGGCTTTACCTGGCAGCCTATTCTACTACTGAGGAGGAGAAGGTGACCTTTCGGTGGACCTATGGCACCTGTGAAAATCCAGCAGGCATAGCTGACGGGGAATTGATGTGATAATGAGCTCATCTGTATCCTCCTTTGCAGCCTTCCACTGCCTTACTCTCCACTGCTTAGCCAAATCCTTTGATAGAATCTGACACAGCCTCTTCAATCTGGAGGTTTCTGGTTTGTGGGTGTTTTTTAAAGATGACCCCAAGATCCATTACAATTCACCATTTCTGCCGTATCTGTCCTTGGAGAGAAATTAAACGAAAATGGGAAGCAGGTCCAGAGTACTGAACTTTGGGACAAGTGTTAACACAAAAAATGGGAAAACTTCCTTAATTCAAACTCATTAGGTATGCAGGTCCACCTGAATGAGAGCAAATCTTATGTAGAAAAACTGTTTTACCAAAACCATCTCAAATCCTTTATGAAAGAAAATGAGGTATAAATCTTTTAAAAATATTAATGGTAGCAGGAAATGAACTATTAAATCATTTTCAAGTAGAGAATCTGCTTTAATAAATAGCTAGGGCTATTTATTATTTGAATGCAGACAATTACGAAGTTCCAAGTCCTTAGCTGAGTTCCTCATAAACAATCTAAAGCCACAGGGACAATATTTTTGTCGTGGTTCTTAGCCAGAACTGTTCATCAAAAGTTCCCGGTGTATTTTCACAATACACATGCCAAGGCTCACTCCAGACATGCTCCATGACAACAGCTGTGGAGGGACAGCAAAAGGATGAGCTTGTATGTCACCAGAAAAGTCTCCCACCTGCCCAGCCTGGCTCAGTGGTTGAGCATCAACCTATGACCCAAGAGGTCACAGTTGGATTCCCAGTCAGGGCACATGCCCTGGTGGCGGGTTTCATCCCCAGTGTGGTTCATGCAGGAAGCAGCTGATCAATGATTCTCTCTCGTCATTTCCATTTCTCTTCCCTTCTCCCTTCCTCTCTGAAATCAATAAAAAAATATATTTTAAAATCTCTCACGTTAGTTCTTAGGCTCACCGTTAACCAAAACCATGAACTTCTTGAACATGCACTGTCTCATAAACACTTGGCTTACAGACGGGAATCATCTCAGGCAGATTTCCGAATATCTGCTTCCAGACTCGGTGCTCTCTCCTTAGCACCACGTGCTCTAACGATAACATCCAGGAAGCCCCCCATGTACTGCTAGGCAGTAAGGTTTAACGAGAAGGTAGAAGTGGCTGCTGATCCCAGATAAAAACGTGCTAATCCCTGGATGCTGAGAACACTGAGCCCACACAGCATGGCCCGGGATGTGCCGCACGGAGAGCGTGCTGTTCCCATAGGAAGAAGAGGCAGCAGCAGCATTAACCAGCCGGAGAGTCTCTCTCCCCACACATGTGGTAGGAATTGCCACCTCCCCCGAGCTATATTTTATACCTGAACAAGCCTTTGTCCAAACATGCGGTGTTTCCTTGCTAGGACACATCTGGCTGCTCCCTGAACTGGAGCTCTGAGATTAGCTGGCCAGGCTCCAGCCGAGAGGGCTCTTGATCTTTCTCACGGTGACAAGCAGCACCGGGAAGCCCCAGAGTTGGGGCACAGGAAGGATGTTGATGTTATTGTGGGTGGCGTTGCTGCTGTTATCTGAGAGAATTATCTTCCTCGAGTGCCACTGAGTCTGTCCCACTGTCAAGACCCTCTACAGCAATCTCCATCGTCTGTCACACTGTGCCTCAACCTCTCAGCCGTCTTCAAGAGCCCTCCACCCACCTGCCACCCCACGGTCGCCTAGTGTATCATCTCTTTAACGGAGACGTCTTCTCCAGAAGCAGGGGCCAAGCTCTTAACCCACCCCCTGGTCACAGGGACCTCACTCAGGGACAGCACCAGCCTGGTATTCTGCGGTCACCCTTCTTCACATCAAATACCCGGGAGTTGGGTGCTGGAATACGCAATGCACCAATCTGGGAGGCAGGTGGTCAGTTTGCATCCTGCCTCTGGACTAGGCATTCAACTTCCTAGATGCTCCATTTCCTTTCCTGCCAATAGGCATGATAACACCTGTCCTGCCTGCCCACCCCCCTCGTGGGCCAGTGGTGAGGATTAAAAGATGGTCCTTGTCGGAGGACTCCAAGTCACCAGCAGTGGGGGGTGGTGGCAGGAGAATGGGTCTGATGAAATTATGGCTGAGATTGTAATCCATAGCCTGAGGGCACGTCCTTGCTTTTTCATCTTCACTAAATATGGGAGATGATGACTCAGTACCTGTTATCAAGCTGGTTGGTTACCCACTCTCCACATTTGGATTCCATCTAATGACAGCAGATGGCCAGAGAATGCGCCTACATTACCTCCCAGGAGAATGTCCCTGAGAGTGTTTCTTCATTATTAACCTCCCCCAGCTCCTAGGTGTAAGCCCCTTCCTCACTGTCTTTTCTCAGAAAAGGGCACAGACAGTTACTTCCTACTGCAAGGGACAACTTCTTGGAACTGAAGATGCCAAGTGTCTATATTCACATCACCGCCCATCATGTGATGGTGTGGAAGGGTTACATGGTAGGGAAGGATTTTGAGAACTTGAAGCAATCCAGGAGGCATGGCAAAGAAAGGCCCTTGCACCAGGAATCGGGACCCCGGGCTACCACCCCAACTCCACTACTAAGTGGGCCTTCCTCAACAAATCTCTCTCGTTGCTGTTCCTCCCTCGCAGCTTCTAGTGGGATGGGGTTGACTGGATCGTCGAGCCAGAGGATTTTGTGATCTAGATCAATGCTTATGAGCAATCACTGTGTTGCCTATTGTCTTTATGTGTCACATATCTGGGACAACTGTTTTATTATTGCATATCTTTATGGTAATAGAAAGAAATCACAATTCTCCAGTCGGTAGAAGAAAGTCTTGAAGAATACACACACACACACACACACAAATCTCTGGCCTGTAGACTGACTGAATCAAGGTCCTAAATATGAATGACTGGCTTGGTCTCAGAGCATCATGATTTCTTCATATGTACACAATAACATAATGTTGCCTTGGGTCCCCTCCCTCCCACACACCTATCTATCATCTATCCATTTATTTATCCATCTATCCCTATCTCTGCTGCCCTCTGCCCTCCCTCTCCCCAATCTCTCTACCAGAGAAACCATAAGGGTCTAGCTATTTTGGAGCTTGAAGAATTCTCATCTATGATTCTTTCACACCACCACCAATAAAAAGAGTAATATTGAGCCTAGACTTAATTTTTGTTGAATAATAATAATAAAAGAATAGTCAGTATTCTTCAAAGCAATTTTTCTTTCAAAAATGCATTTTCAACCGGTCACTCTCACCACCTCCTCGTGGAGCTCTCAATTTTCTGTGGGACAGATTTATCCACTCCAGATGCTGAGCTGGAGCTGCTATAATTCCACCTGCCACATCTGGCTCTTTGGCACGCCAGGCCAGAAGCTTCAAAGTGGCCTCTCTGCACTGTACGTGGTTCGACTGCTGGCTGCTGCTTTATCTCCTTGGATGTAATTTTCTTTTGATTCACCTATAATTCTGAAGAATTGATGCATTTGTATCCATTTTGAATAAGGTTCCATACAAATGTTTCATTTGATCTCTGAGCAGATCCTTTTATTTCCTCTTATGTGGCCTCGCCTTTAATTCAGGCATAAGCCTTGGAGCCACTTGGAACCACGGAGCCTGATTCTTTGCACAAGCAGTTGTGTTTGCTCCAAGTGCCCCGATTCTTGTTCCTGGAGGGGGAGCAAAGAGGGAGGGGCGGCAGGGGAGCCGTTCACGCAGCTGTATTTGAAAGGAGCTCACTGGTTTTTGCTTATGCCTCTCACATTTAGTTGCCACCTTAGTATTTATGCCCCCAATTTTCTCAAACAATTGGGTTCATTTAGGTGGCACGGATTATGAAGCCTGAAGTATTATGACAGAGCACCCCTGTTCAAAGTGTGCTCCGCACAACATTCATCAGTGAAATGCTCTGAAAATCCTCCCCACATCACAGTGCACATTAAAAGATTAAATGTTCTGAGAAGTCCCGCAGCTTACAAAAATCTACACAGCTGATTCTCTTAGGCAGAGTTTCCCAAATTTGTTTGAATATAACCCCCCTTTTTTTCATGGAACACCCAGTAGCCTCCCATCAGAGCCCAGTCTGTAGTTGCTGCTGCAAAAGAATGTTCTGGATTTCCCTTGATGAGCACCCCAGCACTGCATAGCGCGAGGCTCCGGCAGTCACGCTGGGGAGCCAAGCACTCAATGCCAGTGCCATTGTCCAAAACAACTGAGGCTGAAATAGTGACCGATTTTCCTTGAGTTTCTCAAGCATCAGCACAAAAACGTAAACAAAACAAAAACACCAGAAACCTGGCTCCAATATGTAGTTATGGTTGTGTGGGGCCCCCACTTTCCTGGATGTAAAATGAGCAAATTCAGTTATTCCCAGGGGGCCCCAAACGTCCAGGACATGAAGCACTTTTCCAATCTGCCAAGACCTGCTGATAACCACACAGCATGTCTCCTCTCTAGTGCATGAGCCCAAAGGCCCACCAGCACCCATGGGTCTGTGAAGTTTGGTTTTCTCCCTTCCCTAGTCAGAAATTCTATAGAATTTAGAAAACTTCTAGGTGCTCCAGCAGACAGTGGGTGTGCCAGTTCTTAATTCCGGTTGTTTGGGCCAAAAACTTTCCTGGATTTCTGCAGAGCCTTTATGAATATGAATGACTATGACACCAAGTGGAGCTTCCCTCCTTCTAGGGGTGACATTTTGTAATTGAGAATGGCGTTCCACTACATATAAGTTAAAGCAGCCTGGAAAACACTTACTCATGGTGCACAATGGCCCAACATAATTTGGTTTTATACTAGTAGTAAAATAAAATATAATGAATCCTTGGGGGGAAAAAGAAATTAGAAAACTTTTCAGATGAAGATGAATTTATATTTAGACTCAATATGATATAACATTAAGTTGTCAGGACAGTAACTATAAATTACTTGTCTATTTCTAAAATCATTGGAGTTTGAGGGGGATTTAAATGTTTCAGTTATCCATTACTATATTTATTAGAAAAATGATACATTATATTTTATGAAGTTGGGGTTAAGGGCTACATATCTCTATTCCTAACAACTTTTGAGCTATTTATATGACTGATATTTATCTGACTTGTCATTGGTTCTCTCCTATCAATTTTCTATTTCTTCTATATACCACTTCAAATTAGTAGACCCTGAGAAAACTTGAAGTATCAGGAATATTTTTAAAGGGGTTACTGCATTGAACTACATGACTGATGATACTTGTTTCAACATATGGGTTATATCAGTCTCCAGCCAAACCTTTTAATCATTTTTACAAAGTGATAATAACTGATGTTTTTAAGATCAATTTTCTATTTACACCGTGAACCCCAGCAGTAAAGTTTGGGCACTATAAATTCACAACCCCTAACTCTTCCACAAGGAGCTGGAAGGCAAGAAACGTAGCATCAAACTAACAATGTAGATGCTGTGTGAGCCATTATTACAACCACCCAAGTGAATACGTTCCCAGATCACAGCTGATAATGAAAATACCTTCTATGTACTTTATGGTTTAGAAAATATAAGTCAGACTGCCTCGGTCCAAATCACATCTCCACCATTTACTAGCGGTGGGGCATTGGGTAAGTTGCTTAACCTCTCTGTGCCTCAGGTCTCTCATCTATAAAATGGAGACAATAATAGCACTCTCCCACAGGGTTATTGTAATGACTAAAGAGTTAATAAATAGCACAAAATAAGCATTAAATGTTTGCTTTTGCTGCTATTGCTGCTACAATCATCATATCAGCTGATTTTCAAAAGAACTCTAGGAGACAAGTGGATATTATCATAAAGCTATGACTTTGGGAAATGAGATTCAGAAGAGTTCAGTGATCTGTTGAAGGTGACACAGTTAATAAGTGGCAAAATGATGTCTAAGAAATGGTTCTTCTGACCAAGAGCACCCCTATCACTTGCAGGTCCAGGATAAGTGTACAAGTGACAGCCACACACCATAAGTCTTAAACGTTATAAATCAAGCTAACAAACATTTAAATGCAGTATGTTCTAACTTTCTATCTTGCAAGCATATCTTCACAATGACAAAATGGAAAAACATATGTAAAACTAAAATGCATATATACACACATTTGCACAGGTTAAATATCAGACAGCAAGTTAATATTGTGCATGTCATGGGCCAGAAATATTTGGGCTAGTAATAAAGATATGTACACTGTAAGTATATGCAACCCTAAAGTTTCTTTTTCTTGCATTCATTTCAGCAAAATCACTGATTGTGTTTTATAATTAAGATGTTCACATAACTTACATTCCATTTTCAGTAATAGCAAATAGACAACTTTTCTTGAGCCACATTATTTTCAAGTAATTTTTAAAATTCATTTTAATTTGAAAAATGTTTTAGTAGTAAATGAAATTATCAGTAAAAACATGTTAAAGTATGTTAGATACAGAAATGCATCATAATTTTATGTATCATTATAATGAAGTCAGATGTGGAAATCATCTTCATTGCAGAAAATATTATGAAAAGTTTACCATTTGCTTTTTATTTGAGAATTTTCTATGATTTTGCCTAACTCTCCCAATGAATCTGTTATCTTGTCTGAACGAAATCCAATTCTTTTTAACATAATTTATTTAGCTTTCCCTTTGTGAGTCTAAGGGTAGTCCTAAGGTCAAATTTTATATTTTCTATCAAGATGTTTCCTTTTTAGACAGATCTGGAAAATATAATACATAATCTTTGAAGTGTTCTAAGAATCTCATTAAGTGGTAGAATGTACAGAGTATCAGTGAGGAGGGAACAATTCTGAAAAGAAGTACAGGAATCTGCATCGGTGATCCCTGGAGTCTACTCCTGAATAATATACTGATTATAAATAGGGTGAAAATGCACAAGGCCAGATGAGGAAAAACAAGATACTATCTGCTGAATAATTTTTAGATTTCAGTGTTGGAAGAAGTTCACGTTCTGCCCAGATAAAATGAGGGAGATTGTTGATGACTTCGTTCATTTAGTACAGAGTCCAGAAATTTCTCACCTAAGTAGTAGAGCTAAAATAGCATTAGAGTAAAATCTACTCTAGATGAACCCTTTAAATTTTTTAAATTAAGTTCCCCAGAAAATCAATATGGTCTTCACTTAGCTTAAGTAATTGATTGAACAGAATACTATACTACTTAAAGAAAAAAAAATGCTCAACAATGTAAGAGTCACAATAGTTAGCACTCAATCAAAATATACAAGACATATCAAGAACCAGAAAAGAAAGTGATGATAGAAATAAAATAAATCAATAGAAACAGAAATGGCAGAGATAAAAAAAATTAGCAAAAAAGATGTTAAAACAGCTATTACAAAAATGCCCAAGAATTTATAATTAATAAATAAATGAAAGGTTTTTAAAGAAATAAATAAAAATTCTCTCACTGAAATAGATTTTTGAAATGAAAATTTTACTGGATGAAGTTATCAACAGATTAGATACTGCAGAATAAAGCCAATAAGCTTGATGACAGAGCAATATAAATTATCCAAAATGAAACATGGAAAAAGCCCTCCCCCCCAAAAAAAGGGAATTTCAGTAACCGTGACACTATAACAAGTAGTGTACCTAAAGTGCCAAGGAAAGGCAGAAAATATTTGAAGAAATAATGATTAGAAACTTTCAAACTTTATGAAAGCACTAAATCCAATGGTCTAAGAATCTCAACAAACCTCAAGCATGATAAACAAAAAGAAAATCATATCAAGACTTTATTATATAATTAAATGGCTAAAAACTAGTGAAGGAGAGAAAATCTTCAAGGACCATGTGAAAAAAGACATAAACAGAAAAGCAGAGATATAAATGACTGCATGCTTCCTAACAAAAATAATAAAAGCTAGAAGATAATGCAATGACATCTTTAGAGTTCAGAAAGAAAAAACTGTCAACCTATAATTCTATATCCAGTGAAAATAACCATCAGAAATTAAGGTAAAATAAAAACTTTACAAAAACACCTCTTTCAGAATGAAATCACTATCTGAAATAGACATCTGAACTACCATGTTTGTTTCAGCACTATTGTTTCACAATAGCCAAAATATAAAAACAGGTAAGTGCCTATCAACGGATGAATGTATAAAGAAAACTGTGGTATATATTTATAACGAAATATTATTTGGCCTTTAAAAAGAACAAAATCCTGCCATTCACAACAACATGGATGCACCTCGAGGGAATTGTGCTAAGATAAATAAAATAAGCTAAACAGACAGAAATAGACAAATACTACATGACATTACTTACATGTGAAATAAAAAAAAAAAGTTGGACTCATAGAACCAGAGTAGGGGAAAAGGGGAGAGATTGGGGGTATAAACTTTCAATTATAAGATAAATAAGTTCAAAGGATCTAATGTAGAGTATGGTGACTAGAGTTGATAATACTGTATTGTATAATTGAAATTTTCTATGAGAGTAGATCCTAAGCATTCTTCCCCTCTCCCCCCCACAAAATGATGGATGTGTTAATTAATTAACTTAATGGTGAGAACCTTTTCACTGAATGGGGTGGAGGGGTCACTGAAATTAACTGAGCATGCATTGAGAGACCCTAGAAAATTCTACAGTTTGGGGAATCCAGAGAAGTTCTCCAAAAGGATGTGAAGGTATGAATTTTAAGTGGGGATTTGATGAACGAGAAGGTATTAAGTAGAATGACCTTTGACTCAAACTGAAAAAGAGGGGGGTAAAATAAGGGATCGTCCAAAGATTTTAACTAAAAAGTCATGTTTGGGAAGGGGAAAGAAAAAGAAAAGGAAAGAAATCTCAGCAAGAAAATGACCATTTGGTTGGCATTCAGGGGAAATGGCCTATAAACAGTACAATATATCTGGGGATCAGATTAGCAGATAAAAGAGGGGGGGATAGAAATGCATGCAGAGGAGAAGATCACAAAAGTATTTTGTGCCAAATTAAGGAACTGAGATTTTTTTTCTTAAGGGCAGTAGGAAACTATTGAGAGAATTAAACTTGGAAGTAAGTGGTCAGATGTATGTTTTGACATGGTCTTGTTTTCCTAATGCCTGCTGGAGTCTGTGGCCAGGCCAATTCCTTCAAACCCCAGTGAGAGAACTCTATGTGGAGAATGGGTTTGAGAGGAGCAACAGTAGAGGCCAGATGACCAGCAGCGCGGCTGCTTGCAGTCCCCCAGGTGAACGCTGACCTGGCCTTAGGGGTGCCAGGCAGTGCGAAGAAGTGATTGGATAGCTGCATGTGCCCACACCTCCTCGGCTTAGCCCAAAGGTCCTGCCAGTGCAACCTCCACCCTGCAAGTATTTTACCACCTTCACAGAAGACATCATCCCCATTCTTCACGCCCCAGATTCCCAAGGATTATCTCTCCCTTTTGGGGAAATCACAAAACCAAAACAGCCTCCTATTTAAAAGAACAAGAGCCTTGGGAGGGGGGTGGATCAAGGTTGGGGTGCCGGAAAGTGGCCAGAGGGAAACCCTCACCAGATGGTACTGTTGGAGCCAGCATCCCCTTATCCAATTGCCCACATGCCCTAAGGATAAAGTGGGGAGGAAGATGGACAGATTTCTTTTTGGTGCTCCTTCCTCTTCCCTCATCTCAGACTCATCCAGGGTCTCTTTTTCAGGTGTTTCTCATCTCACCAGGAGCCCTGGTCAGCCTCGGAACACGTCCCTGTCTTTCAAACAAAGGCCTGGAAAAGAAATGGCAAGAACCACTCAACTGAATCCTTTGGTGAGTGGATAGAGTCTCATTTTCCTCGTGGAGGAGGGCTCATTAAGACCTGACATTCAGCGAAGGCCGCGTGTTTACCAAAAACCAAAGAAAAAAAAGAATCGACAAAAGCCAGCTGCGGAAAGAGGCGCGTCCATCCCATGTCAAACCACAATCCTGGAAATGAATGTTTAATTCATAAAGTAAATTAGGAGAGATTACTTGTGCAAGTAGCTGCAATGTCCTTAAAATTATTCTTTAACCGAGGAAAAGTTTTTTGACCTTTGGAGAAAATGCTTGCTTCTAGCTATGACTAAAAAGAGATTTCCTTCTTTCTCTGTTGTGTTAAGAATCTTTTTTTCTTATAAAGAAGGCACCACAGTGATTTATAACTGTCATAAAAGCCTGGAATCCTTTTGAGGTTAAGCTACTCAGCTATTCAACTTTTACTACAGAAACTTTGAAATTCAAAAAGAAAAAATAATGTAAGTTTTTGAAGGACATGTGTTGCTGTAGGTGATCCTGTTAATTAAAAGTGATTGCCTGCTAGGAAATCATACTTTAAAAAGTTTCATGAATTTATTAGAACCCCGAAGGTATCTTTGTATGCACGGAGCTTTACATGCCATTTATGCAATTTTGTTTCAGATCTGCTGAAAGTCTCGCTGACACTCCCAGAGCAGGGAACAGCATGGCTAGTGTGCATGTGTGTTTTGGGCTAATTGAATTATGTGAAAATACATACTAATGAAGCGTCAGCGGAGGTGTTGCTGTGTAGGCTCTGCCTCTAATTTCTTCTAAATTAGGAGCATCTTTTTGGAACAGGTTCATGTTTCAGGAAAGGCTGCCATCTCAAGAAAAATAGCACGCCGCCTAATATTGTGATTCGTTTCTTCTGCGTGCTTAAAAAGCTCTCTGCACACCTGATGTGCCCGTAGGAAGGGAGACATGTGAAAGGCATTTTTTATTTTTAAAAAAATGCTCGACTCTGGAAGGACCAACGATGTGTAATTATCCAATAAAATTAATGAGCAAATTATTAATCTCTTAAGACATTTTGGGTTTTCTCCCTTTAATACCCTTTGAAGGATGACTGTGTTTGCTTTGGTTTGGTTTTAATGAAGACGATTATTTAATGGCCTTATTCCGATTACTTCTCTGTACGTCTGTTTAAAAATAGTGCCTCGTCATCACATTTGTTGCTGTATTCTGTGATCCAGGGTGCCGGTGGCGGAGAAATTCGCTATGGAAGCGCTGTAGCTGTTTTGCACAGAAAGCCACAGAATGGGCCTCTGTTTGCAGTAGAGGTGGGCAGGCATTGAAGTCCTCCAAGCGGCCTGCGGGCTGCGGGCCGCAGCAATCTGCTCACTGCCCAAAGGGAGTGTGGAGCCCTGTGCTCCTCAGAGGCCTTCAGGCCACAGGCCGCAGAAAGCCGCTGGTTTGCTCCTCTGCAGTGTGGCTGTCCTGCACTGTGTGGCTGGTCGTAGGAGATGGGCGTGGCCTGAGAAGGAGGCAAAGGTGGGGCACAGGCACACCCTAAAGAAAACTGCCTTGATGCCTGCTAGGTCTCTGGGCCAAAAAGGAAGCTTTTGGAGGTAGAAAACCGTGAGAAAAAAACGTGGGCTTGCCTTGCTGTGCTCTGACGTGACTGTTCACAGCACACAGACAAACCTTAGAAATAAAATGTGACCTGAGACCACGTGGGAGACTGTCCACTCGGCTAAAACACCAAAGGCCTGGGAAACAGCTTGAGGACCAAGAGCCATAGAAAGTAACCAGTAGGGGGAAATCAGATATATATGGTTTAAAACTGCATGTGTACACTGAGTGGCCAGATTATTATAATCTCTGAACGTATAATCTGAACACTATATATATATTTTAGAGGCCCAGTGCATGAATTCATGCATGGGTAGGGTCTGGCCAAAGGGAGGAGACATGAGCAGTTGGCCAGCCTGCCTGCTGATCAAAATCCTGGTCAAGGGGATGATTTGCATATTAGCCTTCTATTATGTAGGATGTACACTGAGTGGCCAGATTACTATGCTTTCAAAGATCATAATAATCTGGCCACTCAGTATATATAAAATATATAATTACATAGATTAGTCAGTATATATATGTAATTTGTATGATCACAGACTTATTCTTTGCTATAAAACAAACACTAGTATCGACAGAAATGGTGCGACAGCACCACTGTTGCAATTCTTCATGGTCACACACCTGCGCCGTGCCATCTGTACTTCGGTAGAACCTTACAGCAATTCTCCTGCCTTCCCACTTGTGGTGTCTCCATAAATCCCTATTTTTTTAAGGACAGTCCCATTTCCGTGTATTTTATAAGCGTTGTAAATCAGAGATCAAGTGAACTCAATTCCAAGTGCCTGTTCTGCTACTTACTAACATGTCACCAACCCTCAGTCTACTGTTGGTTTCCAAATAGGTAAAAGGAGCATAAAAACACACACACTGAGCCTGTCCTGCCTATCCCGTTAGGTGGATGAGATTACCAAAGCCTTGTCGGAAAGGCTTTGAAGATTTAAAGTCAGCTGACAGCGTCATCATAGAGCTGAGTGCTTATCTATCCGGTCTTACACCTCTTCTTTAGAACCCGACATAGACCTTCACACTTAGTTGTCAAGCTCAGTCACTGCCTGCCTGGCTCCTGAAAGACAAACTGTCAGCCAGGGAAGCAGGCATACCCTGGAAATCAGACTCTGGGATGGAGATTGGCTTGCCAGTGTGTGTTAGCAGTGCCCTCAGGAACAACACCTAGGGAAGGAATGGGAAGGAAGGAGGCAGAAACTGGCAGAGGGACGAGGTGATGCTATCTCAGTGTAGTCCTCAACCAGTCCTGCTAGAGCTCCGAAGCTGGGGTGACCCTTTGGAGGTGCTCCTAGTTGGCATGCTGGGGTCATAGCTTTATCCTCCTTTTTTGAACAGTCACGGGATTCGGGTTATTGGGGAGGGAGTTTTCTTCAGCAGACCATTGGCTGGGGTCTTCTGGCTGGGGAATAGGTCCTCTACTCCTGCACGGAGACCTGGGTGGTGCCCAACACAATGCCCACCACACTGATCTTTGGCTCTTGGTTGTTTACTTCTGGAATATGCTCAGCACACTGTCCTACTGGAAGAACATGTTGATTTCCGTGGTGGCCTTCAGAAGTTAGCTAGGAGTTAGAACACCCAGGCTCTGGGGATGATCTGCCCTGATAGAACTAGCTGAGCATCTCTAAGATTGGGTGGTGGGTCCCTCTCTCTCTTTTCAGTCTCCCTTTAGTGTTATATGGGGGAACTTTCAAGATCTGCCTCTTCAAACCATCCTCTCCTAACTTCCCCCAAAAACCTAGACTTCATCCTCTGGACCACCATTGCTAGGACTCAAAGTTCACACTCAGGGTCTGTAGTCATCTCTGTCTACCTACTCATCCACTCCAGGCTCCGGATGCCAGCCCCAATCAGATATATACATATTTACCTACACATATTCATGTTCTTGCATGGGAAAATGCCAGAACAATAAACAGTAAAAGTTAACATTAATTATTTCTTAGAATTAGAATAATAGGTATTTTCTAAGTTTTCTGTAATGAACATGGACTATTCATGAAACTAGGACAAAACATTGCTTGGAAAAATAAGTCTAATAAAAATCCATTATAACTATTTATACACGTCTTTTAATAATATCAGATTGGTTGTATAATCGTGTGAATGTACCTAACCCTTTTACATATTGTTCTTTTTGTTGTTATTTTTTAGAAAGAACACGGGTGAAGTACTCTTCTACAAATAAAGTCTATAAGCTTTAAAAAAATAAACAAAGAATTATATTAAAATGCTAAGTAATTGTTTTTTTCTGGATTGCAATTAGTAGTTATTTGTAGCTATATTATTTTATGTATATTCTAAATTTTATAAGATATTCCTCTTAAAATAAAAGGATTAATTTTATGATTTCAAACATATGAAATAAAAAGTGACTGTGTTTTTCTTTTTGCCATGTTTTGTATTTATTTTCACGTTGTTTCATGTGCATATTTTGTTTCCTCAAGGGGACTGCAGATTCCTAGTGTGTCTTCTAGTTGTCTTATTGCCTTCGGAGTATTTTATATATACGTTAAAATTTGCATGCTCACCCACGGCACTCTCATCCACCCAAAGAAAGGAATGAGAAGCCTGCTCTGTCCAAATCTTGACTCTTACCACTGCACCTCTTCTGCAAATATAAGTATCTGCTCACAAGATGGCGTGAAACAATTTAAATTGGTCAAAATCAAGACAGAACCCTGAGTCACCCTTATTGTCCTGGTGCTCACTAGGAATGCTCTGGAAAGTTCATCTGTGTCCATTTTGACCAGGGTTCCTTCCCATCCCCTGCCTCTGGACACAGGCTACACACATCGAACTGGCATCTCTGCAGTGGGAAGAACAAAGCCATTTCTCGATACTGGCAAGCTGGCCAATTTCATCATCCATCGATCATTTGCTTTTTCCAGTGCGGTCCTGAGGTGCTTTTCTGGGGAGCTGAGCAGGAGAGCAGGATTTGCTCGGTCAGGCATGACATCTGTGGAAAAACTGCTCAAGGTATTTCATCAATAAAGGAAGGCCACTTGCCTTTGCAACAGCATGCATTGCAAAACAAAGGAAAAGCAGGCCTAGGGTTTCCATCAATTTGGGCTTGTCAGGGAGAGTTTTTAACGCCCTTGCTAAGCTGTGAATGCTTCTCCACCAGCATAACCGTCATACTAGAGGAAAGGGGGGGGCAGAAGAGAGCTGAGTGACTCGTCCTCACTGCAGACTCAGTCCGGAGCTGTCCCTCCATCTGGAGCAGCAGCTTGGAGGAGGAGGCAGTGTGGGACCCCAGGTCTGGAATATGTGAAGAGACAGACAATATTTCACTGCT
Organism: Antrozous pallidus; assembly: GCA_027563665.1. NCBI lineage: Eukaryota > Metazoa > Chordata > Mammalia > Chiroptera > Vespertilionidae > Antrozous > Antrozous pallidus. The sequence goes on along the minus strand of CM050527.1, from coordinate 28,841,051 downwards.
CTTTTTATTGCTGCAAGCCCCAAACTCTGAAGTATTGATAAAGGGCCAGAATAGATGGAATAAGGCCTGCGGAGTAAAAGGACTTTGAACCATAGTTGTTAAATTTACAGATAACTCAAGTAAACCCTTTAGTTAAAGATGAAGAGAAGAAATGAGACCTGGGTCCACTGTGTACACATAATGCCCCTCAGGAGAAAAGGCTCTTCTGAACAGTCATGTTTCCCCACCAGGGGCTCAGTCATCATCCCAGTAAAGGCCCCGTCAGGGGAGACACCACAAGGCCTGCATCAGAGAAGCAGGTGGCTGGTCTCCTTGCATATGTGGCCAGATCACTCACTGTCTTACTTTGCATCTCATATTCCAATAAACCTCAATAGTACAGTAAGTATAATGTGTTTCTTAGTCACTCATATATAGGGCTTAAGCCAGAGGGAGGAAGAATGTATGCATGCTCCTTTCAACTCCTTCCCCTGAAAATGACAGAACTAGAACAACGGAAATCACAGTATCTTTCCATGTTTTGCTTTTAATTCCTTATATCATCATCTCAAATTGACTGTCAGCATCTTGAAGGTAGGAACCACATCTTCTACATATTTGTCTCCCCTGTAGCACCTACCTAATCCAGTGCTGTGTGCTTCATGCTTATGAAATCCATGGACACTAGCATGTGAATAGCATGTTTTAATCTTCACAGCACTTTTCCGTCAGGGCACATCTCACTATGATCTGCTGAGCCTAGAGCAGGAAGTTGATGCCCCCAGGGGTTGACCTGTCCTGTGTCATAGGGAAAGTATGACAGAATTGGAACCAGAACTCAGGTTCTACTTTTGCTCAGATTTTTATACTGGGCCTTGATATTATGAGTTTCCCACTTGGAAGATACAAAAATAGTGAGAAAGAGGTGCTGAGAAGCTGATTGAGAAGTTATTTCAAGACTTGGGCAGAGGCTGGTTCTGCAAGTGTCCAAATCATCATGTCAAGTCAAAATAGAGATGTGTTTGTGTGTTTGACATGAACTATCCATCGATGAGGGTGAGTTCAGACTTTCTGAATGCCAAAGGAACTCAGACATCACAATAAATTCTTTGAGGATAATGAAATGAACATGTCAAACCAGAATGATCTCATCTAAATATTATACCTGACTGGGGTAGTTCTCGCATGAATGTCCCAAGTTAATTTCATAGATATTTAACAGATTACCTCCTTACTAATCCTGCTAGGAACATCTGAAGTATAGAACTATACTCTTACTGTAAAGCCACTGTAAAGAATTTCATTAGCCCTAGTTGGTTTGGCTCAGTGGATAGAGCATCTGTCTTTAAACTGAAAGGACCCTGGTTCGATTTCAGCCAAGGGCACATGGGTGACTCAGTCCCCAGGAGGGGGTGTGAAGGAGGCAGCCAATCAATGATTCTTTCTCATTGTTGCTGTTTCTACCTCTCTGCCTCTCTCTTCTCTGAAATCAATTAAAAAAATTTTTTTTAAAGAATTTAATTGTGGTATTCTTTAATTTCCTGAAAGAATGAAATTCTACAAGGGAAGTGACAGTCTCTTCTTGACCAAATTCTAGTCAGGCTCAATCTTGGCCTAAAAGACTTGAACAAACACATTGTTTCTCAAAGCTGGAGGCCACATCCCTAAGATGACCCCGGCTCCGGTTAAAGTACCTGCCTAAGAAAACTCAAGCCACCAAAAGAATTTACTGTTTGTTCCAGTCAACACCTGAAGATAGGGCCCCGTCTCCTAGTTTTTAAGGGGGTAGTGAGTAAACACCAGTTAGTAAATGCAGATGGGTTTCACGTGGACCAACCTCCCACTTTTTGTGAAATTTTCCTTCCATGACTCTACTGAACCCCCATTCACTCCTCCATGTACCCCCTCATTCTCTTTTTCAAACACCCATCTCCTCTGTGCTTATTGAAGCTGACGTCCAGTCACACTGGATTTTTTCTGTACGCCAGTAGTTGTTGCCAATTAAAATCTGTCCTTCCCAAATTAACTAGCGTCCAGCTCCGTTGATCTCTGATGGAAATGCTGCTTCTGCATTTCCAGTGTCCGTGCAACGTTTGTTCATAGCTCCCTTTGGATGAGTACTTGTAAAAGCAATGAATGAACTCGCAGAGTTCACTCAGCTCACAACACCCATTCACCTCATCCACAACCCCGAAGGCTTCACTTCTTTTCCAGGTTGGCACCTGGCACATGACCTTGGAATTCCACACCTCACTTTTCCCCAAGTGCCACTGCATGGGCTTGGGCTGACTCCTGCCCGTGACCTGACCCTTGGACACATCTGGACTGGCCCAACGGTTCTTTCCTTCCCCAAAACACATGCTTTACTAAGATGTCCATGTCTCCCAGAATGGCTTCAGTGTGAGTTTGCAGAGAGAAGGGGTGTTCCCGGCATTATCTCTTGCTGAAGGTTGTGGGTTCCAAATTTGAATCTGAGCTTGAGCTTCCCTCGGGTTCAAGTTGCAATGAGCACTGGCAAAAATGTGACCTCCAAGTTCAAGAATAAAGACTCCAGGGGGTTCTTAGCTATCAAGTTGCCCTTACAAAAGATTCTGTTGAGTCGAGTGTAAAAGAATCGGAGTCTAAAGGATTCAATTTCTCTTGAAATATCTTGGTGAAGAGGGCACTTATTTAGCAATAGGTATCTGGAGTCTCACTCATCTCAAAATGTTTAAAAAAGGGATGAAGATATTTTCCCAATATCACAATCTTGCTTTTTCTCCTCTCCTTTTTCTCCCTGAACTGAGTCTGAAAAGCTACTCTAAATATAGGAGTAAGCAAAAGAAGGTTTACAATTTTCATATGAAAAAAGACATGCAGGTTATAACTATTATGATAACTTTATTAACTCAAAAGAAGGTCATAATGCAACTGTAAACATATTTTTGCCTATTCCTATATTCTGAGGCTTATGAAAAGTTATACTAAATATTCCTAGGAACCAACATTATCAGATAAAATTTATTCATAGCAATGAATAAGAACTTAATTTCAAATCTCATTACTTAAAAAAAAAAGCGACAACAAGAAAAAAATAAAATTACCTAGTCATGTTATCATTCCTAAAACATGTGTCTGGTTAGAACTTGAAGTGAGTATAATTTCTTTTTAATGCTGTCTGTTGCAAAAGGTTTTGCCTGTAGCTATAAATATTTCTTACTGTCAACTCAAGAGAGTTCCAGAGGCCCCTGAGTTTTCTGACCAAATATGGGACCCTCCTATGGTCAGACCTATCATTTCCCTTCACAATTTCACTGCCTGGCACGTTGCTGGGAAATGTGAGGCACCTGAGCTCTCCCTGCAGGCGCCACTATAACACCCTAATCCCAACAATTAAGAAATACCAAATTATTACATGTTTCCTCTCTACTGAAGACTGAACTGGACTCTCGATTCCAATAATTACAGGCTGTTGTTGTTATTCCTTGTGATTAAGCCCCTATCCCAGTGGTCGGCAAACTCATTAGTCAACAGAGCAGCAAACCTCGGCTCGCGAGCCACCGCAGTTTGCCGAGCACTGAACTAGGAAATATAGTAGAGAGAGAAACTCTCTACCCATAAGAAGTTTATGCACTCTGGGATTGGGGATAAGACTTGCACAGATGAGAGAATTTGTAAGCAAGATAATAATAACAATCATCATAATAAAAATAATAATATCAATAGTTACTATTCATCATGTATTCACTAGTGAGAGGAATTGTTCTAAGAGCTTTACATGTATGATGTCATTTTATTCTGAAAACTGTCTTACAGGACAGATACTCCCCAGTCACTCAAGAGAATACTCAAGGAGAATCGTTTTAAGACCTTGCCTAACATCACGCAGCTGGAGAGTGAAAACCTCTATCTACCCAGAACCTGAATGCCAAACCTGGACCCACCACTGCCTCTAAACAAGTGTGGGCCCACGTAAAGGTTCAAGTGCGTGCGTGCGTGTACGTAAAAATATCTACGTAATCATTACAGACACAGCAGTTTGCTGATTCTGTCCAAATAGAACCATTACTTCAACATCTTTGTTGCATCTTAATCTGTATTTGATTCGAAAATATGTATCAGGCACTGGTTCCATGCACATGAAGAAGAGATAAGGCAGGGTCTCTGTCCACCAGGTGGGTGAGAAAGGCTGAGCATGCTCTTGCAGTGAAAGGAAGGTGATGGTCACACACTGCTGGGGGCTTACAAACATTTTCCTAAAAGACAGATTAATTGGGCTGGGCTAGACGTTCGCAGGGATGGGAACTTGGGAGAATGAAATGGCATCATCTGTGTATGTCTATATGTAATCTGAGATAAGCCCCTCCATATCCCAATTTAGTTGTTAATTTTTTTCTTCATCTTATTTTCCTGGAGGTCATCTCAATGACCTCACTCACCAACATGGAAAAGGCAGTGGGTCAGGACAAAAGAGGAAGAAAGACTTTCATCCAAAACCGATGCTGGGCCAGCTGTGAGAGCAGGAAGCGCGTCAGATATGGGCAAATTCGGGGCAGCAGCTCCCACAAAATCGGCATCAGGTTCATAATTATCTCACAACAGCGCACAGCTCCTCTGTTCAAGTCCTCTCCTGCCTCCCAGCCGGCTCTCCCTCGGCACACACTGCCAGTTAGAACGTTACCCCAGTGATTCCTGAAACCTCACTCCTTCCAAATAATCCTTTCATCACGTGAGAATGTTGGCAAATTCCCCTTTGTCTCTCCCTCTCTGACCATGAAGCTTTCAAAACAGCCTCTTTTCAGGTCATCCATTTTTTTATTGTTTAAAGTATTACAAATAGTAGAATATATGTCTCCTTTTTTCTCCCCATTGTCTTCCCCCTGCCCCACCCCCGTCATCCTTTTTTTTTTTTTACAACCATCCCCCCGCCCTCCACCATTTAAATGCATTCTAACATAATATCAGAACAACAGAGAGGTCTTCTAAAGAGATAAAAGCAAAAAGCAAATCCACCACCAACAAAACAACAGCAATAAAAATAGATTTTACTAAAAGCCAAATCTAAATAAGCCAGGCAAGCTCATTCAAGACTTGAAAAGCCAGAGTTTGTATTGCCCTCAACCGCAATTCCTTCCAATGAACCACTGTATTTATATCTTAGCTCTTAGGCCCCTCCCCTCTCTCCTCTACCCTTGTTCTCACAAACACACATTCCTCCTGCACGCCCACCACTCACCTTCATCACTGTTGCAGCTCTCCCCGATTCCTCCACCTTCCTAACTGCACCGTCCTTAATATTAAATTTTGCTTCCAACACCATGTGTCTCTACTCTGCTTTCAGGGACCCTGTACTTTAGTTAAAGGCCCCTTCCTTCTTTGATGGGGCCCAGGTCCGCTTGGGGAATAAAAGAGGAAGGCTAATAGAAACATCATAAAAACAGAAGAGGTTATTGAAGGTGTGCTTTCACTAAATAAATACACCCCCAACACATACATAGAGAAGATAAATTAGTATGTGGCTCTGGAAGAGGAATGAAACAAATTTGGAGAGTGGGGGACATCAAAGAAAAACTCACTGTCTTGGGGCAGATTCGAGAGCTGTGCACAAGTAACTTAAACTGCAGAAGCAGGAGGGGCAGGGACTCATTAGGTATTCCTCTCCAATCAGAGTCTTAAACCTCTGGATCCCTGACCCATGCTGTGGACATCTGTATTTCAATGGGGGAGTCAGCATACCTGCTTATGTTAACACATGAAGAGCACATCGGAGTCAACGTGTATTGAGCTGTGCCAGGTGCTCCGCTAGACCTGGACAGCCGGGTAGAAGATAAACAGACAATAACCAGTGGAGGCAGTAGCATGTTGGGTATATTCCCATTTTCTCATGTCTCCAAACAGAAATCGATCTCTGGGCAAGTGCATTATCCAGCAAGCCTCAAAGAAGGGCTTTTGTCAGCCTCCCTCTTAAAAAGAAAAAATGGAGACAGTATGCATGGTCATTGGGGCGCCCTAAACAATGGTGGATGGAAAGTAACATTAATGGTCACAGTTAAGGAAATACTTGAATGATGCTGATAACTGTCCTGAAGAGAGGCTGAAGTAAGCCACAGACAGAAATAAGATAAGGCGATCTTTCTCTGAAGTCCAGGAGGAAAGCCTACGTTATGTAAACCACACTCAGGGTAGTAGCAAGTAAATAAAATACGCACTTTGTTTACACTTAGGAGTTTAGTTTTTGGCCTTCAGTGGGTAACATTATACTCTACTAATTTTAAAAAATGCTGCAGTTAATTATACCAACTGGTTACTATAAATAAATTAAGAAGCAGTTGGTAAAACACTGATTACTTAGTAAAGAATTACATTTTTGAGGAACAAATACAAATGAATGTTCTAAGTTGTGTTGAGTTCTGGTTCCCTAAATGATGCCGGAGAGCTGAGCGCTGAGCAGTAACAGCCACTGATCGGAAGATGACAAGCAGCTGAAAGGGAAGGTAACCATGGCCAACAAGCTATTGCATTTCTTTAGGAATAACCTTTTTCCCCTCCACTAATTTGTTAACTGAACTCTACACTGATTTATTCAATTAATATGGTCTTATCATGTCACTGGGAGGCAAGAATCTTTCATGAAATATCCTGGGGGTTTGAAGCAGTCTGGATTCTAATCAGAGATCTCCTATTTTCTTACCCAGGGATCTTGAGAAAGTTAGATAACCTCACCATTCCCCAGATGCAAAACTGATAGCACTGAGACCTTAGAAGTGTGTTTGTAGGTTCTAGCAGGGACACATGGAGTGCAGATGGAGGGAGGGGACACCTGCTTAGCCATCCAGAGAAGCTGAATCAACCTGGGAGATCAGTGGAATGACAGATGTCATTTAAGTGTCCAAACTGGCAGCTCGTAGACAAATAAGTGCTTGAGTTCAAATGCACAGCATAGTGATTCTGGCCAACAGCACTGTATTATAAACTTCTTCTTCTTGCCGAGAGACTAGATCTTATCTGTTCTGATCACACAAAAAATTTACAATTGTAGGTTGTAGTAGAGGTGTTAGCCTTAGCTGCCATGATGGAAAACAGGTTGCATATCCTAACTTTATAAAAATTTTATACGTCAATTACATCTCAATAAAATATAAAATATGAATTCCTTTTTCTTTCAATATCTTTGTATGCTAAGTGCTATATTGTAAATATGTATCTGATATTTGGTGTGAGACAAAATTAGGTAAATGCTTTATTTACATCCAGCAGCAAACAAATTTGTCGATGAAATAGCCATGCAGTGGCCACATACCCTCGGAATCAGTTCAATTACTAAGCCATTTGTAGTACCATTTCTTATATTTTGATGCCAAAAAATTAGCCAAAGTAATCATTGTGACCACCATGTATACAATAGCAAACTACAAACTAAATGAAGTAAATAAATGAAAACAAAACATTAAACCAGCTTCTGAAGGGAACGGCCTGTTTACATGTAAAATCAAGAGTTGGCTGGGGAGAGGTCAATGGAGGAAACAGAAGACATATGTTATACTTTAAACAATAAGTAATTTAAATTTTAAAAAAAAGAGTGGGCGGGTGGTGTATGAGTAAGATCTGAAGGACTCATTCTTTTTAACGAGCTACTTATAAAATGACTTTATTGAATCATTTAACTTTTAAACTGAGGTATCTTTGAGACATTACACCTGACTATTTGTTGTCATGGAGACACAATTATAAACTCTAAGTCCTAATTGCCAATAGTGACTTCTTTTATCCCCAGCTGGTCCCAAACTGTACCCTGTCCTTTAGGATGAAGATCTCACCTCTTTAACTCACCCTGGCCCTCCCGCTGGCCTGCGAAGTGTCAGTTCTAATGAGAAGGCCTGAGATTCTTCCATGAGCACAGGAGAATGGAGGGCCCCCTATTAAATGCCATTCACAGCTCTAAATAGCCTTTCAGATTAGTGGCCGTGGTTCCTCAACAGCGGGTCCCACACTGGTGTGTGTGCAAACCTCTTTCAAGGTCAGTGATCCATGCAACTCGAGTGGTAACGGGATCCGACCCTTACTGTCAAAATCTGCACCTGTTAGGCTCGGAACAATGGGTCATTCTGAAGTCAGGCACTGCAACTTGCTCTTTTCCAGACCAGTGAAAAGAATATCCCATTTTTCTTGGAACTTGGTGACTGCCACGCAAAATACTTTGGCACTAGATGCAAAATAGCATGCAAGCCGTGAAAACAATGCTATTAGAGATGTAACACCCCGGACCTGCTGGCCTCACATTTTGAGAATCATGCACATGAATCACGTCTTCCTTATACTTCAGTGGACTGTAAATTACACTCACATAAATGACTTGGAAGAGGAGCATAAATGTATATGTGCATACACAGCAGGGGGAGGGGAAAAGTATTAATTCAATATGTGTGAAGAAGATATTGACTCATAATTTGAAGTGCTGGGTCCCAGTCTCACAGCAGCTGTGTGACTGTTGGTAAGTCAAGTCATTATACTTTCTATGGAATGGAAAGTTTCAATCTCAGAGCATTGTCCGAGCTCAGAAAATGGACTTCCCTCTGCCTTGCTTTCAGTTTCATCATCTATTAGGGCTTTGGATTAAATAATTTCTAAGGTGCCTTTTAGTTCTAAAATTCTATTATTCTATTCAATTTTTTGCTTTAAATTATTCTGTGATTCAATGTAGTCTTAATAGATAAAGCTATACACTTTTTACTTCTCAGCAGAATGGTGCCAACAGAGTGCAGCATCAATTAAAACGTGTATCAAGTAGCCATCTGAACATGTATTTCCTAATTTTTCAAAAATAGAATTGATTATTTGTGTCATTTTAAATTGGCTTAAGAAGCCATCAGCTTCAACCACCTGGCCCTGAGGTATATGTAAACAGAATAATCTTACAATAGTAATTTTGAGAAATGAAGATTACACACCTTCCCTTCATAATTGGCATTCGTTTGTAGTCACATTCCAGCACAGACTGGCTGGTTCTTCACAACCCCTTTCCCTTTTTCCTCCTGGTAACACAGTTAGACTACATTTCCCAATCTCCCTTGCAGTTGGGCACTGCCATGTGACTTAGTTTGGGCCAATAGAATATGGGTGAGAGTAATGTGTGCCACTTCCAGTTCTGGCCCATTAAGTCCTCCAATGTGTAGTTCTCCACCATCTGCTTGTTTAATGGAGAGCATTCCAGTATTTTCAAGGAGGTGAGGCCGCAAGATCAAAGGTTCCTATGTTCCCAGGTCAGAGCTTTGAGGAGAGCTACCCAAGAAATCTGCCTGACAAGAAACATTCATATAGGATTGTTGTTGGGAGTTATTACCAGAATTAAATAACTTTGATTAATGTTTTTCATGTGGAAAATTACTTTGATGCAATCGTAGCCTCTAAGTATATCCCTAAGCAAACCACCTCTGAGGGCAGAGAATAGATGCTCACAGAGCAAGCTAAAATGTTCCAGACATGCTGTTTGCTGAAATAGTCTAACACACATAGGGAGAAGCAAGGAGAAAGAGGGGGGATAAAAGAAGGATTGGGACCATACTAACTAATCCTGGGCCACTCGAAGTTCAGATGCTCTGCCTCTCTCTCTGCTTCAGCACCTCCCCTGTTCTGATGTGGTTATGAGGGCCAGAGCTGAGGTTCAAATGACACAGAGCCTCAGGATCTCATGAACCCCCTCCTGATACCCTATGGGAGCCCTTTGCTCCCTGCTCCTTGGGAACCACTTGATTCAACAAAGTCAACCACAGGAAACATTGAGGCCCAAGCCTTGGCGTCCAAAAACTGCGAGATGAAAGCAGAAAGAAAATACGAAGGGCCCCAAGTCATTTCAAACAGGCCTGTCATTCTCCCGGGCTCGGAAAAAGGGCCCAGAGAACATGTGTGCCATGCAGCCCTTTTGCCAAAAGCTAATGTCCCACCAATTAACAAGGAAGCAGTCCCTTCCTGTCCTGAAATAGGAGGTATTATTTTCTGCCCCATCATTAGCATTGTGAAACCCTTCAGAAACTCTTCCATCCTCTGTAGCCACTTTCCTCAAGACAAATCGAACTATAATAAATGATGTTTGGTATACTGAGAACACAATGGCAATCACCAAAACACTCCTAAAGTATTCTAAGTTTAGCTAGTTACTATTAAGATGAAAATGAGCAGCTTTTAAGAAATTATCAGCCCTCTGTAAGAGTTTGCTCAGGTATTTAAACTTATACCATTGGGGTGACCTTCTTTAAGAAAAACTTTATTTTTTAAAGATCTCACTTTTGAAAATTTAACAAAAATATGCAATCATGTGACACATATTCTCAGGTTGCCTTAAAGCAGCCTATAGAAGTGAGAAACCTGGAGCTTAAGCTTAATTCATTCCTGGTAAATCCACCTCTGACGGAGGCATGCTTGAGTTGCAGATTCGTTCTAGAAGTATTTGGGGTCCTGTGTATTTCTACAAAGAAAGTTGAAGAGAATGTGCCTGGAAAAGATAGAGTCTAGAAATATAAAAACTGCATTTCCACACTCCCAAGCAATTAAACGCACAGCTGAAAATGGATGTTTCAATAACATTCTGTTCACAGCTCTTCATTATTCCTCAGAAATATCCAAATAACCAGATGAGGCAAATAATCCGTTTGAGGGTTAGGGTGGAAGGTTGACTACTAGCAAACAGCCTTTGTATTCTGCTTTATGATGCTGAGGTACCACACACACACACACACACACACACACACACACACACACGCGCGCGCGCGCACATATATAAGGCTCATGAATTAGCCTGAGGACAAAATGTCCGGCCTGCAAGAAAAATCCACATCCCATGCCTGCTTTCCCTCACTCCATGTCCACTCACAAGCATCAGGCACATGTGAAGGAGGCCACGCACAGTGGGCCAGATCATCTTTCTGGTGTTTTGTCCTGGCTCTTACTTTATGGGAATCCTCAGAGTCAGCACAACCATGAGGAGCTGGACAAAGAGCCAACTTAGTTCCCTCCCCTCATGGCTCTCCCGTTTCCTTCTGTCCCTGGATGGGGATGGTGGTGAAAGCTGAGAGATAAGCTGGAGATGGACAAACTTGGGTGCCTTTGACTTTTGGCTGATAAGAGTTCTTCACATCAAAAAAGCAAACGGAATAAAAGAACAGATCGCTTTTTTTCCAAAATCAGATGTAAGTCCCACATTCAGTCAAGAGATCACTTTGTCTTCCCATTGGCCAACCTCTATACACGTGAACATCTGGGGGAGCTGTCTGTCTGCACTCAGTTTTGAACCAGATGTTGGACATCATGTCGACATGGCCTCTACCACCATCCTTCATTTTCACCTCCAACTATTTACCTGATCCTTCCAAGAGACTTGGTGCAAGAGTCCTTGCTAACTGGGTGGAGCATGGCGGGGGGTGTGAGGTGAGACACACCACGGTGCTGTGCTGGACACAAGCCTGGCACTGGGGCCGCCCTGCGTAGCTGTCTCTTTCCTTCCAACAGCCACAGCGTTGCACTCTCCTGGCAGAGCATCAGTCCTCCACGGGGCATCTATGGTCAGGACAGCTCATCCCCCTCAGAGGCTATGGGTTCCTTCCACGGAGTGCAGCCATGAGTGGACTCCGGGTCACGCGGGCGGCCACATGTTCAGCTCCTCGCTGGCTGCTCACCCCGGACGCAGGGAAACCAGTCTCTGTGTTGGAGCCAGAGGAACACAATCACCTCCTTATCCATTTTTTCAGCAGCCCTTTCCCTTGCAAATCTCTGCTAATACGCACAGCTTATCTTTATTTGCCAGGTAGCTCCTTTCTCTTCAGAGAGACCCGGAGGCCTCACCAAGGGAACCGGCGAGAAAAGCACTTTCTACACAGTGGCAAGGAGACAGCACTTTTCTGTCTAAAAATACACAGACGTGCTTCTCCTTCGTGGGTGCTGACTTGTTATGGATAGTTAGCCAACAGCTTTGAAGAAATTCTAAAGAGAACTTGTGTGGCCTGTAGGGATAGGAGTTTCCCATTTAACTGTTCTGGGTTCTGGTCCATCTTCCACCAAATGAGCAGAACACCGTGTTGCAAAAGAAACTTTAAGGCCAGCTGGTCTACCCCCATCTCAGAGCAGCGTTCACCTCACCTTTCAAAATTCTTAGATGAAAGGAGCTTAATAAGCATTTCTCTTTGTTTGGTTGTCTTCTCATAAGCCAGGAGTGAAAGCCCTTATTCAGATACTAGAACTCCCTTTTTCTGGAGCCCACTTCTTGACTTTTATGCCATTTCAATGCTAAAAGTGCCCATTCCCTTCAAAACCGGTTTGGCTCAGTGGATAGAGCGTCAGCCTGCGAACTGAAAGGTCTCAGGTTCGATTCCGGTCAAGGGCATGTACCTTGGCTACGGGCACATCCCCAGTAGGGGATGTGCAGGAGGCAGCTGATCAATATTTCTCTCTCATTGATGTTTCTGACTTTCTATCCCTCTTCCTTCCTCTCTGTAAAAAATCAATAAAATATATTTTAAAAAAATAAAATAAAAGTGCCCCTTCCCCAACGAGGTAGCTCCTAAGCAATAGATTAGCAGCTCAGTTGTATTTTATTTGATGGAACTTTAGTTAGAGTCCCTTGGAATACACAAACCACAGTTGTGCAACAATACATGTTAAAAGGCATAGCAATTCACTACCCCTAATCGGTAAATCTGTCCATAATTTAAAGACTGGACAAGGTAAGTTTTGCTCCTGTAACAAAAACCAGTAAAAGTCCTACTCTCTGCCCCCACTTCATGGGGAGCTCTCAGGAAGCACACTCCCAAAGTTGGGGTAGTTACAGGAAAGCAACCCCCGACCCCGGCAACACTTTGCAAATTTCCCAAACAAAAGTCTTTCCCTTTTTAGAAAAATAGTTTCTATTCTGCTAGGGTAGCTATCAATGGCTTCAAAAATCAGAAATGGTTCCTGGATCTATTGAACTGTGAGGTGCACAGGGATTGGTGGTGTGATGATGATGATGATGACAATGACAAGGACAGCAGCAGGAACTTATTTAGCACTGGCAAGGTGCCAGCGACTTTGCTACATCCTTTATGAGTATCAATTAACATATTCCTCACAGCAACCTGTGAGGCAGGTACTATCAAAAACCTTATTCTATACATGAAAAAAAAAAACTCAGTTACAAACTCAAGAGTGTTTGCTGGATAACTGCCCAAAGTCACACCTCTAGGTAGTGGCCAAGATGGGTTTGAAACATAAGTTTTTCTGATTCTGGAACCTGTGACCGGAACCATCATGATAATACAGCCTAGTGCATGACAGATGCTTAATACACGTATGCTGAACACACCGAGATGTAACAGAACTTGATGGGGTGCTTCTCTCCCTACTTCAAATTTCTATGTTACTTGCAAAGCACCTCTTGTTACAGAACATAATTATGATTATTATGCTGATAATAGTCTTGGCACTCCAAACTAGACTACAAGCACCTTGAGGGCAAAACAATATATTCTTCATAATGTTAATAGATACTGTACTTCATGTTTTATATATATTTTTCAATCTTTATAATCACTCTGAAAAGAATATATTATTATCCCCATTTTTTTCAGATGAGGAAACAAATGCAGAGGTGAATGAAAGTCACAAAGCAGCAGTAGGATATCCATACACCCTCTGTCTGCCTCAAAAAGCCAACGCAGTCCCCACTCTGACCCATGGCCACCTTTGTCATCTGTGTGTCCTTAAGGTGGCACAGAATACAACATCTGTAGCCAACATGAGTCATGTATTCACCTTTAGATATGTGCAAAATATGAATCACTTTTATTTTTTAATTTTGCTTGGCTGAGAGCACTTACATTATCCAGGTCTTGCCATTAATGTATCCTGATCCAGGAAATTTGGGTCTTATTATCTTAGTTTCTCTTCCTCCATAGCTCTGTCTCCTTGCTAGCCTCATGAAAATCAGCGGACTCTTGTAGAAGTGGCAAAAAGAGAAGCAGGGATGTCACACTCCTTGTCCTTTCTGCTTCTCTATCTCATTTGCTCGGCCAGTCTACAGGAAGCCAGCAGAGGGGGTCAGGGAGATTGGAGGTCAGAGCCTGTTTATGTGAGAGGACTAGACATCGGAGGCATCCCTCCACATTTCCTGTCCGGTCTACTCCACACCCTAGGACTAGCACTGCATCGCTGCTAACATTTACATCTGTTGGTTGGGCCAACAGTGTCATCGATGGCTGTGATGTCCTTGGGAAGCCAGGCCAATTCCTCTGGTAACCCCAGCTTCCAGAGGCAATCCAGTGTCTCCCCAGGTCCAAACACTGTCATGTGCTACCTCCACTTCGGGGTTAGCGTGTTCCCACAAAACCCACTACATCTCCTGGCTGTCTTGTTCCACTTTGCAAGCCCGAAGGAGAATGTCTAGCAAAAGGGAAGGATGTTTTTTGACTTGGACTGTAAAGATGTACCATTTTATTCTCCTTGGGGTATTGACCAAACAGTGGCTGCTTTTGAGCGGAGCTTCAAGAATTAAAGTGGAAGCAGTTGGGGGGGGGGGGGGGGGGATAACTATACAAACACTGGGTGTGAGTTATACATAATAATTAGCTTGTGAAATGAACTGTGTTCCAAATTAATGCCTGCCTAAACTCTCAGGCGGGCTTCGAGCAGGTAACAGATCACCTTGGGAGGTGCCAGATTCTGCACACTTTACATTTGAAAATTCATATCATCGGAGCCAAACCCTATGAGGCACGGTCTAGTACTATCCCCCTGTTACCAGCGAGCAAACGGAGACTCCAATAAGTTGAGTTTCTTGCCCAGAGTCACACAGACAATCGCAGAGCCAAGATTTAAACTCAGATGGTCAGCATTCAAATCCTGCTTTTCAGACAAAGGAACAAGAGGACTACGGTAATCCCTCAGACAATTCGGTCCACTCAGAACTGTAATTTTTAGAGAAGTAAACTTTGGGATCCTGGTGAATTATGGCACCACCTCTCTGGAAAATTGTATTGAGAAGGTGCAGGAATCCTTCCTCAAGGGTAGAATCTCAAGTAAATCTGGAGTAATTCACATTGTGGCCGGTAGATGGCAGAAAGGGACAAGAAAAGGACCGGAAACCCCAGCAGGGCTCTCAGCTGGCTCCCAGTCTGTGGGACAAAATGCATCTTGCACACACTATGGTTTGTTTAAAGTAACAAGTCCTTCCTCAAAACGAGCTAGCTCCTGGTAGAAACTGTCATTGTCTGACCTTCTCCAGTCACTGTGTCCTAGTGCTGCAAGGAGGAACAGCCTCAGGGGAGCCCACAGGGCGTTTCCTCTATAAAACTGTCATCAGGCTCTGGCCAGTGCTGACCAAGCCACCCCGGCCCCACCTCTCTTTCTGCTGCAGGAAATCTTGGGGCTGTGCAAGTGATAACGTCTGGAAAGCACCTGGCAAAGTCAGAAGACCTCTACCCCTGCTGAATTAAGGCAAAAGTTAGCCGTGAGCTCTTCCCATAAAGGTACATTAGTACCTATTGTGTGCCGGGTCCAACTTAATGTCTGCTATTTACCTCTTCCTGCTTCCCCAGCTGCTTGCTGTTGCAAAAGGAGCTAGGAAAGAAGTTAGTTCTGAGGACTCATTTTCTGAAAAGCTCTGTTATGAAAATAGAAGAAACAAAGATGTCTTGGAGACTTTAAAAAGTATTACCAACATCCTCCCCTGACCCTACTCCCCCCCAGAGAATTTGACTGCCGTCTTAGATAAAAAAGATATTTCTAAGTATTAAAACTCAGAACCTATAAAGGACAATGTATTACCACATTTTCATCTTCTGAACTGCAAAAAGCACTTCAAAAATCAAAAGTAAAGAACTGCGAAACACATGACAAAGACGAATATTCTTAAATGCAAATATGCTAAGAACGCTCATAAATCAATAAAATTTCTATATCAATAACTTTTCTAAAGCCAATAAACTGGGCAGGTGACAGGAAGAGGCGGTTCCCAGAGCAGTTTGGTTATTCAGGTAGCATGCTTATCTTCAGTGCTATATATTTTGGGGGCACGGGGGGTCTATAATTAAACATATGAAGTGATACAAATATAATGATTATCTTTAAGTTTGGCAAACGAACCAGCATCACAAGTATTTTCTTGAGCAATAAAATGGCTCAAGAGTGGTCCCTATACAGAAAGTAGTGTTTCAGGGGCAATGTGGATGAAATAACACACCTCACAAGTCCACAGTTATGCTGCACCACTCATGTGGCAGAGATGGTGACTACAGGCTCTAAGGAGAAAAGTCCACACTTTTGTTGCAAAGTAACCCATTGTCTAAGGTAGGGATCTCTACAAGCAAATAGAAGCTCGTGTCACTACGCTCGCATACAGGAGTCAAGGTTCCATGGGCCTCCTGGCACAGCACTCACGCATACCGAGGAGGAATACGCATCCCTTGCAGCAGCCAAGGGAGGAGGCACAAATGGGGGAAGGCAGACTGGGATCCAAATTCAACATAATCTCCCTCCCGAAACAGCTTCCCAGGTCTACGCTGGGAGAACTCACCCTGGAAGAGCTCGGTCAGCACGGAAGTTGTACACATTCGTGGCTGTCCACTTACCTGGGTTTGTTGTGTTGGCCCGCCATCCATTCATTTCTCAAGATTTTCTTTAGATCGCTGCCATTCCC
Source organism: Antrozous pallidus (assembly GCA_027563665.1). Classification (NCBI taxonomy): domain Eukaryota; kingdom Metazoa; phylum Chordata; class Mammalia; order Chiroptera; family Vespertilionidae; genus Antrozous; species Antrozous pallidus. The sequence continues at coordinate 28,824,433 of CM050527.1, read as the reverse complement.
CTTTTTGACTCCTCTCATGGGGTGCAAGCCAACTGCAGATTTGGAGAACAAAACAAGTGGACTTGAAAAAAATCTATATAGCTCCTTTGAATGACACAATTCTAGAGCTTTGTTCCACGTCTCCTCCACACCACTTTGTGCTCAAGAAAGGCAACTGATGGAGGACACAGCAACAAGGCTAGCCCTGTTACTAACATTTGTGGAAGGGAACTGAGTGAAGCTAAGGCCACCGAGACCCCTGATACTGGGAGGGCTTCTGTGGAAGCGGGAGACAGCCTGGAAAAAGCTGGCACTCGGTTGGCCATATTTTATGACTCTTCAGGACTAAATCCCATCAGCTGTTGCTCTTCATGGGGTATCCTTCCTATCTTTGGTTTAAACCAAATCAGATCCACAAAAAGTTGGTTTGGTTCTCAATCTTTACCTTCTTTTTAAGGTTCTGGATCTAAGTAATTAATCTAAGTCCATATCACTTCATATAAGGAGTTGGCCCCAAAAGACACTGGGTAAAAAGTTTGTATTTGTTTAAAAATCAACAATAAGAAAATAAACAACCTGACCAAAAGATATACTTGGAGTTGGTGTTTAACTTCAACAAAGAAGATATAACAGGTGGCAGATTAGCATATTAAAAAATTCCCCACCTAACAGGTCATCAGGAAATGCAAATTGAACAACAAGGAGATACCACTACACATGGATTAGAATGGCCAAAACCCAGAACACTGACAGCACCAAAAGCTGGCATCCCCCCTGGCAAGGGTGTGGAGCAACAGGAACTCTCATTCACTGCTGCTGGGTGCAACCACGTTGGAGGGCAGCTTGGGAGTTTCTTACAAAATTAAGCATATTCTACCATGTGATTCAGCAATCACACTCCTTGGTATTTACTTATGCCCACACAAAAACCTGAATATGGGTATTTATAGAAATTTTATTCATAAGTGTCAAAACCTGAAAGTAACTAATAAGTTCGTGGCACATTCAGACAATGGAATATTACTCAGCACTGAGGGAAAAAAAACCAAGAAAGAAAACAAGAAAGATAGAAAGGAAGAAATTAATTAAAATAAAGAAATGAGCTATAAAGCCAGGAAAAGACATAGGGAAAAATTAAATGTATATTACTATGAAAAAGAACTTTAAAAAGTTACATACCATATGACATTCTGGCAAAAGCAAAACCATAGAGACAGTAAAGAGATCAGTAGTTCTTAGGAGTTGCAGGGGGAGGGAGAGATGATGGGCAGAGCACAGGATACTTAGGGCAGTGAAACTACTATATATGATCCTATACTGAAGGGTACATGTCATCATACTTTGTCCAACCCCACAGAATGTACACCACCAAGAGTGAGCCCTAATGTAAACTATGGACTGTGGGTGATGATGATGTGTCAATGTAGGCTCATCAGTTTTAACAAATGTACCGCTCTGATGATGTTGAAAATGGGGGAAGCTATGCATGTCTGAGGCAGGATGTATATGGAACTCTCTGTGTCTTCCATTTCATTTTGCTGTAAACCTAAAACTACTCTAAAGAAATACATTTTTAAAAATTTATAGTTGGTGAAGGTCATCCAAGAAGAGAACAGGAGACAAGTCCCTGGCTATCTCCTTAAAGATGAAAGAATACTTTTCAAAACACAGCCTGCTGTTCACTTGCAGAAAAGTATGGCCAACTCTCAAAATCCTTCAGACACACTTCTGTTCAGCTCCTTCCAGATGTCTTACTAATTCTAAAATTAAGTGCAGGGTTTTAGGGGTGAGGATTATATTTCTGTTCATGGCTGTTCATTTTTTAAAGAACCTTCCTCTTCTTCTCAATAACCATAAACATTTCCAACTTAAATCTTGAGTTAAAAGATTAACTACCATAAAAAAAAAAGCATCCCAAAGAATAGCCACTTAAATTTAGCAATTTCTGCACTTTCCTTTGGATTTTTCCGAAAGGTTTGCGCATCTTTTCTGGCCCTACTCTTAGCTCCAGTCTCTCCCAGCCGTCAATATATGCCTTAGCAGACAGTTCTTTCTAAGGGCAGGTCAGGCAGGAAAAGCTTCCATCAGCTCAGCAGGAAATGAAAGACTCATGTCCTACCTACCTCCTTGCTTGACCAGCACTCTGCCCCACCCCAACATGGAAAATACCGCATAGTTTCAGAAAGAAATAAGGATATGTTGGCTGAGAAATACTTCAAGGGAAAGTGAAGGAAGGTTTGGGAGCACTCATATTAACAGACAGCCATTCTGAAATCTGGCTTGACTGAGCCCTTAGAAGGAACAAAGGGACATCAGCAGAGAAATATGAAAAGTATGGTGATAAATTTAAATCCTAACACACTTTGCAAGAGGCTTAGCTGAGTTGCATTTAGTTTACTAACAATTGTTGAGTGCCATTTTAGCAAATGCCCAGTGCTATTTCTATGGTGCTGGCAACTATAAGACTCCATGCAATATGAATGCACATTATAATTCATATTGCATGGAAGCACTGATCTAGGAGAGAAGTAACGAAGGCCTAAACTAGGCTTCGAAAGTTTGACTTCATCTTCAAAATTTCGCATTTACGAATTATCCACATTTGGGAGTTAGAGGATTGAAACGGGGAGAAGAAGAGAGAGCCACAGTGCCAACAGAGTAAAACACACCCTTGGGTCTGAATGATACGTTTCGAATGATGTCTTAGGTGCCTCATTTCAGTTCATTTGCTTTTGCTCATTCCCAGATTATCAGAAAATGTTGACCCTCTCTTCTCTCAAAGAAAAAAATTATTCATGACACTTATTAAAACAGTAAGGCAGACTTCATCGAGGAACAATTAGGATTTTTGTAGGTTTTTCATTAGGGTTTTGTAATAGGAGAGAACTTCTGAAACTCTCCATGCCTGCCTTAGCTTGTTTGGCAATCAAATAGAGTACTGGCCTGCGGACTGAAGGGTCCCGGGTTCGATTCCGGTCAAGGGCACATGCTGGGGTCCTGGGCTTGATTCCCAGCAAGGGGCGTGCAGGAGGCAGCCAATCAATGATTCTCTCTCATCATTGATGTTTCACTCTCTCTTTTCTCTCCCTTCCTCTCTGAAATCAATAAAAATATATTAAAATTCTCCATTGCCCATGTCACAAGCAGACCACTTAAATGAGAATCTTGCTGGAACACAGGCACCAGCATTCTTTTAGACCTCTCCAGGTGAGTCAAGGAGGCCATGAATGCAACACTCCGAATGCAATGTAGAAAAGTGGGATGTGTAGGAGCAAAGGGGTTGGGGTTTATGGTCTGTGGATAGAAAATTACTAAGAGGAAACATCAGGAATAAGGGGGATTCTGGCTAAATCAACCTAATAAGGTTCTTGCTCTAGGCCAGTGGTTGGCAAACTCATTAGTCAACAGAGCCAAATATCAACAGTACAATGATTGAAATTTCTTTTGAGAGCCAAATTTTTTTAATTAAACTTCTTCTAACACCACTTCTTCAAAATAGACTCGACCAGGCCGTGATATTTTGTGGGAGAGCCACACGCAAGGGGCCAAAGAGCCACATGTGGCTTGCGAGCTGTAGTTTGCCAACCAGGGTTCTAGGCAGACCTGGGACAGTAGGGAATGAGGAAATGAGTCCTATATGGGAGGTGATCAATAGCCAGGAAGGAGGAGTTGTGTTAAATCAACTGGACTGGATTCTTGTTCAAGACAGACATGGAAGTCCAAAAGTGGAGGAGGCCTCATTGGGAAAGGAAATCAGAGGAGTTTGACGCAAGTTTGGTGAAGGAGGGACTGTCACTTCCAAACCTCAAACTGTCTTGAGAATAAAGAAGCAGAGAAATTACCATCAGTTAAGGCTCAACTATATGTGGACCTAACTTCATACAAACATTCACCCCTCTCTTTAGACTGAACAACCACCTGGGAGGCAAGTGAAGAGAGAGCAGGCACTGGGGCCCCACTCTGTAGGCCCCTCGCTCCTCAATCTCCTGTCTTCCACACTGAACTGGGTTCAAGGAACTCTGGGTCAAATGCAGTTCCACAGGCTCCTTTGCAGGCCCCGCACCTGCTCCAGCCTCCCTGGCAGCTCACCCGCTTGCCCCCTCCTAGTATGGCGTGGCTCCAGAGAGACTCCCTCACCTTCCCCCCGACACTGAGTTTTCCAGCTCTTTAATTCTGCCTTATTCTCCTCTGTTCTTACAACCAAGGTCTTTGCTGCTTTCATTGTGTTGTCAGGTTTCACTTTGATGCCTAAATTAATACTAATGGGATGGCCTCTTGGCTGTTGGCTAACTTTTCTTTCTGCTCAGTTTCTCCAGGTTGAATATTTCTCCATACGGGCTGTGTGCTCATCTGGCTGCTCTTTCTTGAGTTCATTTTAAAGAAGCAGAGCATGCACACATGGTTTGCCACTCTAGAACTGGGTAAGTCGAGGGTTGGGGAGAGAGGTAGGAAAGGAAATTGCACCCAACATCTGCCTAATTAGCCTTCTGGATGTGAAGCTGAGGGTCATTACTGGCTTTAGCTTCAAATGTGAGCTCTACAAATCTCTCTCTTTCTCTCTTTACTCCTTAGAGACCTAACCTTTCCCCCAGATAATCAATAACCTCCGAGGCGGCAGAGGACAGGCAGCCTGGCCCTGACTAATGGTCTGGACCTCTGCTGGCTAAAGATAACATCTTGACCTAAGTTATGTTTCAGTTCCTCAGCCCTAAGGTGGAACGATCCCTGGCTACTTTCCCATGGGTTGGGACAGAGGGACACAGGAACAGACCTCAGAGCTGTCCACAAGGCCTGGAAAAATGATTCATTACTCAAACCTCCAACCAATCAGCTCCCAGCACGACACTGAATTCCTGACCTACAGCATCGCATGATGTTGCCCTACATGATCTGTACCTACACTCGGAGTTCCAGTTTCTGAGCATTAACTTCCCATTTCCTGGGTGGCACCATTCCTAATAAAATAGTCAAACTTTCACCACTGCAATTCTCGTGGTTCGTGTGTGGCCTTGCTAGCATCCGGTGGATGAACTCTGTTTGATAACACCCCGCCCAAACTGCAGATGGTGGGTTCAGTGCTTTTGTGGACTGAATGAGTCTGCCTTTCCAACTTGCTAGTGTTTATTTAATAATTCTTCTATGGGCCAATCCCTGTTGTTTGAGGAGCTCAGGAAAGGCTCTGCTAAACTCAAAAACTTTTGTAATAGCCTGATACTACCTGAAGTTCTATCTCTTTAAAGAGAAGAAGTTTTTGAAGGTTTTTGTTGGTTTGTTTGTATGTTTTGTTTTTTTCAAATTTGAACCAAAAGGATGATCACAAACTGCTCCTGGGGGCATCACATATGAAGACAATGATTGGTGCCCTTTTGGATGGGGGACTCTTGACAGAGCAAGATAAAGGAGGAACTGACAAGTCCTGAAGTGAGGGTAGATGGACAGCTAGATGGGGAACTAAGGACCATTTCACAACTTTGCCTGGAAGCAGCTGAGCTGGAAAACTCTTAGGCACTACCACCTACCCCCTAATATCATATCTCATAGTTTCTTTTCCTCCCTAAGCAGCCCATATTCAACAAGCATTTGTCAAGAGCCTAAAGTTCTGGCCAGAGTACAAAGAGAAAGAAATGAAACAGAAAGGCAAAAGTTAATCAGTCATCGAAACTCAATACCCCTTAGCCACCCCAAAATACAGCCATGCAGACCTTGCCTTTAAACTTTAAGCATAAAGTAGAGACAAAGACATAGAGGGGGCAAATATATATATACACATATACTCACATAGAGTAATACAAACTGAGTATGATATACATATGTGTTTCTCCCCAAATGTGTCTCTTTATACCTTAGACTATAAACTTATTACATACACACACACACACACACACACACACACACACACACACACACACGATGTTCACTACATAGAAACTAGTCAAATTAATAACCTCCCCATCATTACTGATCTGAGCCCCATGGGCTAGTCCAGCTTGGTTCTCTCTTAGATTTCTTGACCATCCAAGATCTATCCCTCAACTCTCTTATCTTTTTCCTCATAATTTTACCTTTTGTGTTTTTTCTTGTTTGGGTTTTTGTTTATTTGTTTTGAGTGTGCTTGGCTTTGTTTTCTTCTTTAAGATTTTTTTTCCCCCACTTGGTCTTACTAATTTGAATCTTAACAGTGTTCATTCTCTCCTTCAAACTCTGTACTGAGTATTTTAGTTTACAAATCCCAGCTTTTAGTTGGAAAGTGTTTTTGTTTTGTTTGCTTATTTATCCTTGAATTCCCTTAAGTAGTCTTATTTTCTTCATTAAAGTCAGCAAATACCTTCCAGGCTTCTCTACTTGTTTGTCTGATCTTCACCTGTTTGGCTGAGAGTGTCCTTATCCATGTCATCTCTCTCTCTCCACTCTTTGGAGCCTCTCCCAGATGCTGGAATTCTCCTGGAGCCTAAGGCCTTCATTGCTCTGATTTGTCTGCCAGCCCCACAGTTGAGTTAGGGCTGACAAACAGGTTTAGAGTTGAGAAGTGGGATGAAATCAGGTTGCTAGTGGCCCCAAATCCTCTAGAAATCTCTGGGAACTGAGCATTGAAACGATAACTCGTCTGTATTTTCAAGCATCTCAAACGTAGGGGCAATGGTCTGGAGTTGGGTGACCCTGCACATGTTCGGCACTCAGGCTTCCCTTCCTTGTCTGTAAAATGAGATTCGGCCATACTGCCCCACTTGCCTCCCAGGTGTGTTATAAGGATCAAGCGAAACAGTAACCACTAACTGCAGACATGGAGCTGTCTTTGTGATTGCTATTATTCCTAGTCCTGGCTCCTTTTCTTTCTTTGACTAAAAGTTACAAAATTGGAAGAGTCAAGCACTTGAGAAAAATGACAAAATACCTCCAGCTTCTGGAACCCTACCAGCAAAACAATCAGAATACGTTTTTCAGAAAACTACTAACTTTCCTGTTCAGCACAAACTGTAGACCAGGAGAAGGCAGGAGAAACTCACAGAAGCCTGCTCCCTCCCTACGTACAAAATGGGAGGTGTGGCTTAGTTGGTTGGGAATTTCTGGTTCAAGCCCTGTGTTGCAGGCTGGATCCCTGGTGTCAGGAGGCGGGGATAGGGGCAACGGATTGATGTCTCTCTCTCTCCATCTCCCTTTCTCTCTCAGTAAAAATCAATTTTTAAAAAATCTTTTTAAAAATAGGAGGGACTATGGGAGAGAGGAGAGGATAGTAATTAAAGGGATCAGAGAGACTACAGCTCACCAGTTACCATTTCCTTGATCTTGGGCAAGCTGTCTTATCTTTCTAAACCTACTTTCTCATTTCTAAAATGGACTAATAATATACTAACTTTGTCATGGGAGTTTAGTGAAGATAAAGTGGAATAATAACATGTCCTACATAAAATTTGTGACATATAGTAAGTACCAAATAAATGGGATTAAAGTGAATATATACACATATCCCTTTCCAGACTGTTTATGCTACATGTGTTTGATTTTCACAGGCGGACTGGCCTTTTCTCAGTGTTATCATTTATACTGCCCCTCCCATGACTAGCAGTTGAAGGGAGGAATAATCCCTCTCTTGAGTTTTAAGTGGCAGGCCTTCTTCAGTGGGCTTGAATAATGAGTTTTCCTCTGTCAAGAATAAAAATAAAGTAAAATTAACATTCCCATCAGCTGGTGCCCCAGAGAGACTGGCAACTGTCACGCGCCATCGTGAGGACACTGACAAGCAGGGACAGAGTGCCCGGGGCAGCACGGCGTCTAATTATGGAACCTTTAATTCACTGGCCCCTTTTGGCAGGGAAGGGCCCCAGCACAGATTGGTGCGGACAAATAAAGCTTCTGCATCTTAGCACTTGGCTCGACAGCCAAGAAGGCTTAGGAACACCTGCTCGGCGCTAAGCACCAAGCATTAGAGGAATCAAAAGAAATTACAGAGGTGGTCCCTGCCCTTGAAGAGCTTATGGTCGGCTCCATCAACTTGTTTCTACGTTCTGGCCTTTATATATATTTGGGTTTTACAGAAACTCATTTTAAAAACTTTACACTAGTCATCCTTTTCCATTTCAAAGTTCAGGTGACTGTGAGGCCTGGAGAGTTTGTGTGACTTGCTCATGCAAACAATTCTATTTGTTAAGGGTACAGTGTAACAAAAGTATCATTTCCAAGTACAGACCTACTGGAGTTCTTAAAAACCATACTGAGTTCCTTTGAGTGCTTCAGGCATGCTGATGCGACATGTGACTAAGTTTTTAATCACATCTTCTTCTTCCTTTTTGCCAACACTCAGAGTCAGAAGAAAACTGGCTTAAGTGAAGAAAGGGAAGCCTCCAGGTGGCGGGGAATATATGGACCACTGGGTCTCAGGCAATAGCAGCCACCAGGCAGTTCCATCCTTCCCCTCATCCTTCCCCTCATCCTTCCACCTCATCCTTCCCCTCATCCTTCCCCTCATCCTTCCCCTCATCCTTCCCCTCATCCTTCCCCTCATCCTTCCCCTCATCCTTCCCCTCATCCTTCCCCCTCATCCTTCCCCTCAGCCTTCCCCCTCATCCTTCCCCTCATCCTTCCCCCTCATCCTTCCCCTCATCCTTCCCCTCATCCTTCCCCCTCATCCTTCCCCTCATCCTTCTCCTCATCCTTCCCCTCATCCTTCTCCTCATCCTTCCCCCTCATCCTTCCCCTCATCCTTCCCCTCATCCTCCCTCTCATCCTTCCCCTCATCCTTCCCCCTCATCCTCCCCCTCATCCTTCCCCCTCATCCTCCCCCTCATTCTCCCCCTCATCCTTCCCCTCATCCTCCCTCTCATCCTCCCTCTCATCCTTCCCCTCATCCTTCCCCCTCATCCTTCCCCTCATCCTTCCCCTCATCCTCCCCTCATCCTTCCCCTCATCCTTCTCCTCATCCTTCCCCCTCATCCTCCCCCTCATCCTCCCCCTCATCCTTCCCCTCATCCTTCCCCTCATCCTTCTCCTCATCCTTCCCCCTCATCCTTCCCCTCATCCTCCCTCTCATCCTTCCTCTGGTGGAGGAACCGCATGGAGCTGCTCCCCACCGAGACCCTACAGAGGACCATCCCTGAATGAGCCAGGGAAAGAAGGGCAAGCCCCCTGAAGTTGGCTCCATTTGAGGAACTTTTTGGGCTGAAGAATTAGAAAAAGATAATTTTATTGCAGAAACTCATCCAAAGCCTTCCACAGGTTTTACTTCATTTCATCCAAATGTCCAGACCAACATTAACTGCTGGTCCTCAGAACTCCCCAGATCGCCTCTAACTGGACTGTAATGAAATTCTCGAAGCAATGAATGATTCCTGCAAGTGGTCAGACGTGGTTTCCTCACTTACTTGTTCTGTTCCTTTAGACAGGTTACCCAGCCACCCCCATCCATCAAAGCTTCCTTGTCTGCAAAGTCAGGATCACAGTTCCTCCTCAGAGGACGGGACATTGCTATGCAGGAGTAAAGGAGGAGACGGTCAGGAATGGCATCCACCTCTGGTCCTGAGTTTCCAGGTGACCTCCCTGTGGTGACCTCCTTTGAAAGAGGTTCAGTTTTGGGCTCCTCAACAAAAGTGTGCAGAGATGTTCAGAGCAAAAGCACTAACCTACATATTCACATAGCACAACAGGGTAGCCATGAAATTATTCCATTTCCAGCCACGTGGAGAATGTTTAAAATCACTTATGTGAGCAAAACAGGAAGAAACAGTAGTACTGCAAGGTCTTGCAATTTTTGTGTAAAGAAGGAAGAAGTATAACCAGGTTATCATTTTTTTCCAAATAATTTAAACGACAAACAAAAAGTCCATTTTGACGTTCAAAGGTGAAAAATAATTTTTTCTCTATATTTCCTGTTGTATTTCCCGTTAGGATGTAAAATCTTGGAAATAACACTTTGGTTTTCCTAAGTGTGTTCACTTTATTCAAAGCAAATTAGTCAGAGAATCACAACCTGCATAAATCCATCAGCACCGGGGCCCAGGGATCTCAGAACACGGCTGGGCTGAATCCTGAGATAAATCTTCATGCCAGAAACCCTATTATTTAGAAGGACAGAGAAAAAACAACAATCGGACGGAGATGACATCAGGCTGGTGAGAACATTGCACTCTTCTTCCTTGTGCATCAGAAGAAGCTAACATCTGCTCATTGTTGGCTAACAGGACAATACCGGAGCCTGGGAAACGTCTGGTTGGCTCCAACACACGTACTCTTCTGCCCTCTGGGGAAAATTCCCTCCTCACTCCATGGCTTCAGAATGACCATTGGCATGGGCGCGCAAACACCTTCTGGAGATGGCGTGGAAATATCATTCAGTGAGTTGAGAACGGATAAGGATGTGTTTTTACACTTGGATAAGTAGGTTCTGCTTGGAGCATGGTGAACCCTTCTGTCAACAGGTCCTTTCTCAGTTCTTAGCCTCTGACTTATTTAAGGACATTACAGAGAGTACTTAATGGTCGGGCAGGCAGGAGTGTGCAGTTAGGTAGAAGAAATTGGCAAGAGTACAAGACAGATAAAACTGAAGAGATGAGGCAAGGCGAGAGGAAACATCTGGAGCCCCTGGCAAGGGTCCTTTTAGGCTCCTCGCCTGAAGTAGCTCCCTATTTACCCTCTTCATTGTTGGCCAGAGTCTTGTTTTTCCTGCTCTTGCAGATTTCTCTAAAAACAAGTAGGATGACAGCAAACACTGGCAATTTGCTTTTAAGACTCACAAGTTCCCTTAAATCTCACAGGGCAGATTCTACTTAAATAATTTGCAGCTAAACTTTACATAAACTGCTCTGACACATACCAGGGAAACTAGTCAGGATTTTCCTGGGTTGTTCAGACCTGGTTACAGGTCTCAGGGAAAGCCCTGCAGCCATGTGCCTCAGGTCTGACAATGCTGCCTGTTGTATTCGGGAGCCAGTACATATACCTGCAAGGTTCAGAGAAAAGAATAAAGAACTTATTTATTTTATGATGGTAAGAACACTTTTCCCTCTAACAAATGGTTAAGTGTGTAATACTTACTATTAACCATAGACACAGTGCTTTACAGCAGATTTTTGGAACTTAATTACTTTACTTACCTGAAATGTTATTCCCCAGCGATTAGCAACTCTCCAATTCCCTCTCACTCCAGCCTCTGGCCACCACCAATCCTCTCTTTGATTCCATGCATGTGACTATTTTAGACACCTCATATAAGTGGAATCCGGTAGTATTTATCCATCTGTGACTGATGTTATTTCGCCTAGCAAAATGTCCTCATCCAAGGTTCATCCATGTGATTTAGATTATGGATGTTTCGATCCGTAGAATCAAGCCACTTTCATTCCCTACCACAGCTTTCTGAGCACAGGTAGGCCCTCCCATGCTCATCCAGCAGGTGGCCCTCATTGCAGAGTCAGGCTCCAATGCCAACCCTCAGTTTCCATGGAGAGATTCCACAGAAGTGAGAAGTTCAGTTGACATACCACAGACATTGCTATATTGCTATAGAGAAAAAGCTTCAGGTGCCTTTTGACTTGTCTCTTTTTTTCCCCACTTTCTTAAAAAGGAAAAATCTAGATATTTTTGGAAGCCTTGTCTCTTCCCTCCAATTCACTTTCTGTGGACATTTCAGTCCTAATGTGTCAATCCCTAACATATATAAACATAGGTCTTTGGTGGCCAAATTAATGAAGTGAACACCTTATAACAGCAAGAAGAAGAAGAAGGTACTCCTGGGGATTTCAACTGCAGATATTATCACATTATGCTTAATTACACATAGGTCCAAGAAAAATTTTAGACCTACATATCTCTTCCATATATTTCAAGACATTTTCTTACAAAATATACCCTACCCCACAAACAATGGCTATTCATAAGTCATTGAACCAAAGCAGGTCTCAGCAAATTCCCAACTATCTGTCTCATTGGAATGTCAGCATTTAAAGGAGGCCAGAAATAAGTTACATTAGCTTACACCTGAAAATCTGTTTTGGACATCAGAGATACTAACTTTAGTCCTATCTGTTGAAATATCTCTTGAGCCCAATTCTTCCTTTGTACAAGTATCATTATCATAGAGTAGGTAATTCTGTGCAAATAGATTTTATGGCTGAAAATTGAGTAATGTCAATAAAATATGTCAGTCTTCCTCTTTAATCAATCAAAATGCCTGAGAAATTACAAAAGTATTAAATAACTATTAAGTTATCTTCTTTCTCTACTCAGTCACAGTCACTTTAGAAAACTGGCATTTTTATTAAAACAATATTACTTTACTCAGAAATGGGTGGAAATTGTGGAGATGGAAGAACAGGCTGGATAGGATCCCAGTAGGACTGATGATGTACCCGGTGGGCACAGATAAGCTAGGACTTCCCAGTCAGATGCAAACCCCATTTACGAACAGCTCCCCGTACTGACTGCTTACCCGAAGTATGCAATGGTACTGATACACATTATTTCACTGAATACTAACCTTAAACCTACAAGATAGACACTGTTCACATTTTGAGATGAAAAAAAGTGAACCCTAGTGAGGCTACGCAGCTTGGCCAGTTAGTAAGTGACAGAGCCAGGATTTGTACCATAATAGCAGTGGTTCTCATCACAGCAGCAGACATCTCCAAGGCCAAAGCTATCTTCATGACACTGAGACATTTTTACTGTCATTCTCTCATTAGTATACAGTTTAGTTTTCCAGAAGCTTCATGCTGCGTGCTGATGGCAGCACTGAGGCTAACAGTATGTGGGTTTGTGTATTCTTGTCCTTAAAAAATTTAATGATTTTAATTTGTAACATGTGTTCATAGAAACAAACCCACATAAACAAAGCTCTCTGGGGTCTTCAGCAGTTTTTAAGAGCATGTAAAGCAGCCCTGCAGCCAGAGTTTGAGAAACGGAGCATCATATTTTACCACCTTCCAAGAACACTTCAGATTTCAAGTAGCCCAGTAAAAAAAACCTGGTAACTGCTCTGGCTGGTCGCTCAGTGGTTAGAGCATCGGCCCACAGATCAAAGGGTTGTGTGTTCCCAGTCAAGGGCATGTACCTCAGTTGCATGCTCGATCCCCAGCCCAGTTGGAGCGTGTGGGAGGCAAGCAATTGATGTCTCTCCCTCTCTCTCTCTCTCTCTCTCTCTCTCTCTCTCACTCTCTCTGTCAACACCTCCTCCATCCCTTCTACTCTCTAAAAAAATCAATGGGAAAAATATTCTCAGGTGAGAATTTAAAAAAAAAAGAGAGACCAACTGTCAAAAATGGTGAGTGTGGAGAAGATATGAATCATGGACCCTCCACTTCAACAGCTCTGCTGAGAACCATGGGTTTATCCTGAGTGGATCCTGCCTCCCTGTGAGCCTTGTTTTCCCCTTGCGAGGAGAGAAGGGGTTTCTCTACAAAGTTGATAATGATCCTTGTAATGGTGTCATTCTATGATTAAATATTTTCAGGTGTGACCATTATTTCCCCCCTGAAAAAGCAATAGAACGGTGCCAATGTGTTCATGGCACTATTCTATGATACCGTATTTAAATAAAATTGAGTAAATTTTGCAAACAAGAATTACAAGTATTGTTCTTTACATTTTTCCAGATAAAACACAGATGTTAATATGTGTCTGGTGTTCAACTCATTTTCTTGAGAATTCTGATTAATCATAGGAACATAATCTAATCCTAGACTGATTTCCCAAAGGGATTAGTCAACATTTATTTTAATGCCTTTTAAATCTTTGGGTTCATAAAATCTTACATCTTTCAATTTGAACCAAATCTTGATTTCCTAGAAATCCAGGTTAATGTCAACAATCCCTGAGTCCTTAACAAGTAGCTGATAATTTGTGGAAATTTGAAGCAGATTGATTTTTAGTGATCATGGCTTTCCCACATGGAGAGCCATATATTTTTAGCTTTGTTGATTTACATATTTTAATGAGGAAAACAAAAACATTTTTCAGTTAGTCATCAAATATTTATTGAGTACTTTCTGTTTTATGGTTCTATAATATTAATAGGCTAATTTATTCAATTCAGCCAATCTCTTGAATCTAAATGGTGGAAATTATTCCTTTGTTTTTTTCCTCCAGACCATCATTATTTACAGAGATTGCATTTATATTCATTCATTCATTCTCCAGTGTATTTCCACTCCAGCTTCTATCAAGCTGTCCAAAAATGGCATTAGCCACAAATAAACATTTACCATCATCACCATCAACATTGTCACTGATGGAGCATAGTGATCTGGGAACTCCCTGAATGGAATATGCTAAGGAGGCATTTAGGTCTGTCTTGTTCATTCATGTTCCTCTATTCAGGGAGGAAGAAGGGTGAGAATACCAGGGAAAAGAAGACAAATACATAGCCAGGCCTTTCCTACACTGTTTTCAGAAATAGCCTCTAAAGGTCCTCCTTTAAGAATGGGTAAAAGCCTGGAAGAGGAGGGGAAAGTAAAAAGAAAAACACATAAAGATGCAGAAAAGAAAGAATTTGCAAATCATTTGAACAGAGAATCCTAAGAGAGGACCATGGCTGAGGGGAGAGAGGAGAAGGAAAAGGTATAGAAGGAAACTTGGGAAGGACGCTGCCCTGAATGCTGGCTGATCAGCGGCTTCCTGGGAGTGGACGAATGGACGGCATCAGTCACAGAGCTAAATTCCCAGTGTCTGAATGCCAGTGTCGATCTGCTCATTCAAACTGAGAATGAGAATTCTTTGGTGTAATTATAACACCACACCCCCAGAAATCTTATTTTAGACTTCTACAACTCTCTTACATAGACTTTTAAATAATTTTAAATAGAAGCTAAGTCTAAAATCAATTCTTCCAGGTGATTTGATGCAGTGGTCTAAACACTTGAAAAAATATTGCAGGCATCGTTCCTGACATGCTATGTTTTAATGTTTGCCATATTCCATAAACGTTAACCCCAAAAAATCCAAGTCTTTACCATAGACCCTAAAGTCTCACATAAATTTCAAGGAAAGAAGGTGTGTGTGTGTGTGTGTGTGTGTGTGTGTGTGTGTGTGTGTGTGTGTAGAGGTTGGTGCAGAAGGTGACCTATTCAGTGAGTCCTTTCAAGGCTGAGGACTCACAGTGACTTCGTATTTGGACTGATCTCTATCTGCCTCTGGTATTATGGGAGGAAAAGTACACTTCCCAAAGTGATAGGTCTGTGTGAGGGGAATGAGAGCATCAATGACCAGGGATCACCTGACACTAATTCAAAGTGATGTCAAAGGGGGAGGATTATGACTATTTTTATATCCTGAAGGTAAACAAGCTAATAATTTATGTTCAAAAGGATGAGCCTTCTGGGGGGGTGGGTAATATATCTGTAAGACAACTTGTTGTATTCCTCCAGTTCATTCAGACCCAGCTCCCACACCATGTGAGGAAGAGTGCGGGAAGTGGGCTGTGGGCGTTTCGTTGGGCTTCAGTTCTGTGGCGGCAGCAGGTGTCTCAAGGCTGAGGACTCACAGGAGAAGACCATGATGGCAGAGAACACAAGAGCTTCCTCACGGGCGTACAGTAGGTTCTCAATCGATATTTGTGAAATAAATTAACTCTTGATACATTGGTTGTTAATGTTCTTTTTTTAAGAATTTAAAAACTTGAAATCTATGTGCGAGTGTATACACACACACACACACACATATATATGTACAAACAAAGGAAATTTTCTGCCATTCTTAGTTTCCCCCATTGTGTGAATAGAGACGTAGATATTTTTATATGGTTTTAACTGAGTATGTGCTAATTACAACTGGAAAGTTGTTTCATGGATCTGAGTTTCTTCCCCTGAAATGTTCTTCCTGTGCTCCAGGAGGCCTTTCATTCATGCATGCATTCCTGGCTGCCTCTCAGTGGGGTGCAAGGCTACCTCCCAAGCCTGTGGCTTGCAGAGGCTTCTCAATGGAAACTGTCTCTCCAGAGAATGAAGAGAAGAGGTTATTTCATTTGTCTTAGGACTGCCTGACTAAGAATTGCTCTTGGGTGCATTTAGCCAAAATGATCCACAGCCTTTTCCTCCTTCTTTGAAGCTAAGTGAGTTTTAAGAGTGTGATCACCCTCTCTCCTCCACTCACCTCCTGCCCCCAAATATACATACACACACCTACACACCTACACACCTACACACACACACACACACACACACACACTATTGTTGCCTAAGGCAAGGTCCAACTAATTGCCTCTGGGAATATCCCTTCAAATATTTGTCTTTCCCTCAGAAATATTCTCACCTGACTTTGCCATTAGGAGCATAATAATTAATTTTCCTGTCTTCTTGGCTGTGAGTCTTTTATAGTCTTTATTTTTTATTTAATGTGGTCTTAAACCCACAGTGATCCACACTATATTCATTTAAAAAGAAAGGAAACATTAGCATTTCCATTTTGGATTGTATATATTCTTAGAAATTCTTCAGCAATTGTTATTTCCATCCCATGTGACTTCAGCAAGTCGTGTCCTGAATCTCACCCTACAGCTGTCACAACTTCCCCGAAGGCCCAACAGTGTCCCTGGGGTGGAAAGAACTTAATGTGATTCCAAATCTGCCTGTTTGAAGATAGACATCACCATCTAATTACCAACCATGGCAAGAATGAATTTGCGGAAGCATAGGTCATCCAGGTAAGACAGACAACCACAACTTTCTAAATTACAATTAGCTCACTAACACTGCAAAATTCCCATAATGACCAGAAGAGTCAAACATGCTACCTCTTATTGTACTGTTCTCAGTGTCTTCCCTCCTCCATTCTCTCTTCTATGACCTGTCAGCATGGCTCTCAGAAGCCAAACAAAATGGTGATGGTGGGGACTGTCAAAAACCACACAAGATAAGGAGATGAAGTCATTGACAACACACTGCTTAAATGCAAGGGTTCACAACAATCATCATAGCTTCTCTGAAAAGTGTATAAAATGGTATTGTGAGCTAAGCATGTTGCATGTGTGTTTGCCTTACATGACCATTACAAGATGCACTGTCTTCTCTTCAAGGCAAAGTCTTAAAAACCCACTGTGCTTAGTTATTTAATTAATGATAAATACTTAAAATACTAAAGGAGCCTTTTATTTCAGAGAATCTTAAAGGTAGACGGATGTTCAGAACTCATCTGGTTCTCCATTTGCTTTTGCTGGACCCACAATGAGATATTCCAATTATGTGGACTGGGCTGGAGCCCGGGTATGTATTCATTTAAAATAACCCAGATTTATTCTGATATCCAGCTAATGTGGGCAAATTTAGTCCAAACATCATATTTTTTTACACAAGAAACACAGAAACTAAATGAATTATTAATGAGACATTTAACTCTCTGGAGACTAAGTAATTTCATTATTCTACAAACATTTATCATGGGCTGTGCTCTATATTAGGCAACAACTGATGACAAACAAGACGTGACCTTTGTCCTCAATCACCTTACCTAGTCAAAACAAATCATCATTCTCTGATCATTAAATGAGTTAACACATAGTAAACGCATGACCAACTAAGGATGTGATAGAGATATGTGTAATTAGGATTGACTCCTCTACATTTGGACCCTGGAATTCTATGTAAAATAGACACCTCTTGCATTGGTTTTTCTTTTCAGGAAATTGTGGCAACTATTTTAACATGTGATGGAGCACTCTCAGGATTCCGTACCACCAATTTGGGAAGAGTGAGGCATAACCTCTGTGTTTTGGCTGAACTACCCACCCATGGGTTGTCCTAACTCAGTTGACCTTTGTCAAGATACTTGCTCTTTAAGGTACAGGAGGGCAAATGAAGAGATCGTGAGCTTCTACTTCTTCTATGTCCCCTGCTGCCCAGCTGCAGAGGACATACGGTAACAACAACCTTTGTGTGTTGAGATTCTAAACCTGCATTTCCTTTCCAACGAGTCAATGTTCTGGCAGAGTGCTGACATTCCCACTGCCCTATTTCCACAACCCTGATCCAGCCTCTACAGTGGACACTATGCTGCTCTGAGTGTAGGACTGGACAGCACTGGGCAGTGCAGGTGCATTTCCTCCATGACAGAGTGCTCAAGATCAGGACAGACAGTCACTTTCCCCTAACTACACCCAAACACTGCCAGCCAACTCAGGGGCTCACTGATGCCTCAGGCAATCCTGTTCTCCAACTTTGCTTCTCAACTCCATAGAAAACCAAATTTTCAGTTTTTGAAGTTTATTTAGATTCTTTCCCATTTGGGGCAGAATTTTACTAATAAATGCCTAAAGGGCAGCTCCACAGTTATGAGTGATTTTTCATTGCCAGAATAAACACTCACTAACTAGTTATATAAATATATCCTTGACTGGCTCAGGAAAAATTCATTTTATTGTTAAGAACAATAGGAATACCTTACTTAGGCTATATCACTAATATTTTGATAACAGCATAGCATCCTAAAGGATAATGATCATTCTCTTCTACAAATTATCCTTCTGTCCTATTTTCTGAGAAAATTATTGAAACTGGTGGACCATGAGTCTCACTTAAAACTGCCTCTGATTGGCATGTTTATATGAAAAGAACATACATACAAATATAGACATGAGACACACACCCTCCCCCCCAAAGATGAATCACTTAATGGGTTCCAAGCTTCCGTTATTCCACAGTTGACCTTGCTCACTCTCTTATTCTTATCTGTATCCAGGATCAATTAAATAGAAATGAAATTACCCCAGATGAGGATATGGTGGAAACTTTAGTTTCATGACAAGGAGTCCTTTCACAGCATTTTAACCATGCATTTCCTCTTGGAGTCTGATTGTGGAGAGAGACAATCTTCCTGGGCAACAATGCCTCCATCCCACCAGCCTCTCGGAGCCAAAGTCTTATATCAGGTTCACTCTCAAACACCATGGACCAAGCATCTGTGGCCATCTTTCATGCTCTTTTCCTGTTTATTGCCTTAAAACTGGGAAATGGCTCACTGAACAAAGGCAGTTCCCCAAGGCCAAGCAGTGTGCAACACGCTAATAAATATTCAAACCAATGTCTTTCAAATGTCATTGTGAATCACCTTCCCCTCCTTCCTTCCCATGGTTCAGTCATCTTGCTGGCTCTGAGTTTTTCCCCTTTTGTCTCAGGCCTCAGCTGCCTTCAGATTACTGCCTATGACTGCGATTGTCTTTGTCTCCTTTATCCGCTTCACTGTGTCTCATTTTCCTAAAGTATCTGGCACCCACTTTTCCACAACATTGTTCCTTTGTTCCAGGGAAAAAAATAATCTGGGGAAGCAGCAGAAACACAGTTCCAAAGGCCACGGGTGACATCCTCTCCCACCTGATCTTTATTCATATCTGGGTTTTAATTGCATTTTTTCCCCATTTCTCAAGCACTATCCACCTCCCTTCCTCCCTGACAGGAAGGAGCATTTTATTTCTCATTCAAAACGCTTTCCTACTGATCTCTATTCTTCAGAAGCTCCAGAGGCCCCTTGTTACCTGTTGGTTTTTCTCGCATTGGTTGATCTGTTGGCCTTGCTGTAGTTTATTACCTTTTCAACCCTCCCCTCCCCCCGCCCCTCTTTCCAAACTTAGGCCAGAACTTACAACCTGCTGTCTTTTCTCATCTTCACTATCATTATCTTCAGACCAAGTCTTCCCAAAATGGATTTTTTTTCTTCTTTTTTTTCTTTTTACCAACCCCGTTGCTCTTTAAAGAAACAAAGAGGAGAATTATGTGATGGTTTCCGCCATCGGAGCTGGAGTCGGAGCGTCTGTGGCTTTGTTTGAACGAGAGCTTCAAATCCAAAGCTAAACCTTGACTTAACACACAAACTCAATTGACGAGAGGAGTACCGTGTTCAAGCCCACCAATTGGCCGAGGATACAATCAGAGGGTTATTGGCAGGTATCTTCTTATCTCCCTGGTGCACAGACAAAACTCAATTCATTAAAATAATAAAAAAAGATCTCGGTCCCTCATGTGAGCGGCATGTGATTTTCCATGAACGGTCGGCTCAGAAGGCATCGTGCCTATTATACATTCCATTTATAAATCAAACACCCCTCGTCCTGCGGCTGCACGCTGACATGTCAGCGAGGTTTGGGTCAGCCGCACACTCTTCCACGTGAACAGCAGATTAAGGCAAAGAGACAGGGAAGCGGCTCTTTTTTCCCCCCCTTTTCCACCAGTAATAGGCAGCTTGAACGTTCAAATTGGGCTGAGACTCCAAAACCAAAGTCCCATGAACCATAGAAGCAAAGAGACTTGAGATAAAAGCCAGGATCTGTCTGTTCCCTTGGAGCCTTCACCTTTCTTTCTCTCCCCTTCATCATGTTCATTGCAGAGTAAAGTATGTGCATGTGTGTGTGAATTAAAGAATACGTCCAGGAAAAGATGGGATAAAATCTTACCCAAGAAAAGACTTTGGTTTCTAAAGCCTGTGGAGGTGGTGGGAGGCCTGGGAATCTGGGGCTCTGTGCAGGCCGGGAAGTGAAAACGGAAAGAAGAGTTTCGGGTTGTCAAGCAGAGAACCACCGAGGGCGTTGCAGAGTTCCCCACCATGAAGGGAGCGTGCTCCAAGTCAGCCAGCCATGTGTTCCAGTCACTTTGCAGTTCCTCAGTGCATGTGGAACCAGTTTCACCATGTAGCCTCCCATCTATGTCAAAAGCACGAGATTCCTCAAGACCTGCTGGGGAGGAGATTTTGTTAAGTAAATTTCCCGCAGAACAGGTATGTCAAAACTTCCCAATCTCTTCTCCCTTGTCCCCACCCCCATCACTCATACCTCTATTATCTTTAGTCTATAATAATAAAAAAACAAAACTGGAGGGGAGGCAAAGAAGAAGAAATCTGCTTGTAACTTGCATTTCCTTTGGATTCCTTTTTTTTTTTTTTTTAAACCTATTGTACTAGACAAGAACCAGGAAAGAAATGAGTTGAGGGGATCTAGAAAGATCCTTTTTTTTTTTCTTTTTGATCTATAAAAAATTGTGAAGTTCTGAAATTGCACATTATCTTTGGGAAATGACCACATATTAGGCGTATTGATTCTACTAATGAGGGAAAGTCAAAGGGGTGATGAGATATTGAAAAGTAGTGATAACATAATTTATAACCTATTTTTTGCTCCCCATACTTTGAGGAATATGGAATAAAAATTTCAGTAAACCCCCCCTAAAAAGAAAAAGAATAAAGATAATTAAAGTAGAACTACATTCGTTATTTTCATTGAAATAAATATTGTAGAAACAATTAGACCACCGCACGGCATATTATTAAGATTTCCATCCCAAAGACCATAAAATAAATCTCTAAAATTCAGGTAGATTTTAAGATAAATGGGTTGTATCAAAAATGTTTCTTTGTAGAGTTTAATTGTCCTAATAAAAGTTTTTAACAATCTTTGATTGACATTAGAACCAGTATTTAGTATTAGTTTTCAAAAAGCATACAGAGATTATAAACAAGGTAAGCCACTTTTCAAAGGATGGGGTCCAGATAGATGAATCTAAAAAAAAATCCTCAGATAATTGAAAACCACTGAGGTAGTTACTTGTCCCATGTACAATTCAAGGGCTTTAAATAATGGTAAAGTGCCATGGCTTGAACACGGAGTTGACATTCTGTGTGACTTTTACCTGGTTCCCCCTTGGGCATGGCATTTGCCAGAGGTGGTGGAACTGAGGAAGGAAAAGCTAGTTGTCCTCTCACTGTAGGTCAGCTCCCCGTGATCATATCACTGGCACGGTGTAGCACGCCTTTTCATTTAAGGCCTTCCAATCTCACATAACTCTTCTTATGGAAGGCAATGCTTATTGCTGTTTTCATTAAATACAGCAATAGAACTGAGAATATTTTTCTTAGATGGTGTATAATTTTGATCCACTGAACATTCATTCGTTAGTCTGATATTGTTTTCTGTAGAGTTTCTAATGTTTTAATTAACTGTGATTAGATGGCTTGTTTTCGAGGTCGTTATTCATCTGATTTTGCTAAGTCGGTTTCTTTCTTAACTGGTGACATAAAACAAGCAGTGGTCCTCGTAACAGGACAAAACCCAGTGGATTAACACTTAAAGTCGTTAATTTGCTTAGAAGCAATATTTAGAAACAGACTATATGTCCCATTCACTCACAAGTGTGCACCAACTAGTGAAGAAGCATTTATCCCTAAAATGTCATCTATATGTACATTACCAGTATAGAATGCAACATCAATGATGTTTTTTACTTTAGAAAGTTGTGTGGCCTTTATCCAGCTATTTTCTTTGTCCAGTAACTTAAGTCTATCTCTTTCTTTTAAGTTCTTATTTGCCAACCTATTGTACACACTGATAAAGCTTTTTTTAAAAATCAGAATTAGTTTATGTTGTTAATCTAGTAATAAAGCATTTAGATTAAGTGCATATGCCCAGAATCATACCATGTTACAAGTGCAGGATGCCTTAGAAAGCTTCTATTCTAAACTTTTCCATTAACAAATGGGAAAACTACAGTGCAAGAGGTGAGACACTCGATAGCCCAGCTTGGCTAAGAATCCAGTCTCCTGACGTGTGTTCTAGTGCTGTTCACGTTAAATCATGCTACCCTCATAGGCTAATTAAGAAGGTCTGATTGAACCCTAGCTGGTTTGGCTCAGTGGATAGAGTGTTGGCCTGCAGAATGAAGGGTCCCAGGTTTGATTTTGGTCAAGGACACAAGCCTGAGTTGCAGGCTCAATCCTCAGTAGCGGGTGTGCATGAGGCAGCCGATCAGTGATTCTTTCTCCTCATTGATATTTCTCTCTCTCCCCATCTCTTCTTCTCTAAAATCAATATATATATATATATATATATATATATATATATATATATATATATATATATATTAAAGGTCTGATTAAGATAGGGAGAAACTGTCTCTTGACTAAGAAATCTGATCCACCCACTTAAAACCAACCTCCAATATGAGCAGAGGAGCCCACAAAGAGTCAATAGAGTGCAAGGGACGGAAGTTGATCTGTAAATTATATAAAGGAAGGCACTTTGGGGATTGCTAAAGGCCCAGCCAATCAAGATTGCTAACATGCAGAGGGGTGGGAAGAATCCTAGCTGTAAATGCCAACATTTATAATATATTTAGAGGAAGAAAGTTTTTCATGTCTACATATTTTGGGTAAGATGATACCTGAGCCAAAAAAGAAACATCAGTTTCAGTAACAACACAGACCTCTTTCTCAGTTCAGTGTAACTAATCACTCCCTAAGAGCCACAGACCCACTGTGTATTTCATATCACATTTGCTGTGTTCTCTCTCCTGGTAGAAAATTATTCCTGAGATTTTAAAATGTCAACTAAGCTTATAAACCCCTACATAGTTTACTAAAAATGGAAAATCAAATGAGCAATTTTTGTGTTGCCACTGACTTATTTCAAACTTTATATTTATCAAAGTTATATGTTCTTAGCCTAAAATTCAAATAGTTTTATTTTAAAAATAACAGTCCTCTGACCCCAGAACTATTATTCAAAAACAATCTCTCTCAATTCTTTTAGTTATTTAATATGTGTTAATATTATCTTTCAATAACAGGTTTACTTGTAATTTCCAAGATTAGGCGGCATTACATTTGTCCTCTCACCATAAAAATTAAGGGTTTAGCTTTTCTTCAACACTGTTGCACTCAACATCATCATAAGTATTGTCATACATATATATGTATATACATAGATATATACATACATATGTATGTGTGTGTGTATCCTATCAAATAAGAAAGTAATATGCAAATTGACTGGACCTCCAATCAAGTTACACCCACAGCCACACCCATCAGCCAATCAGGAGCAAATTATGCAAATAAACCTCTACCAAGATGGCTGCAGCCACTGAGAACTGAAGGGAGGCTTGGGTTTCCCTAGCAATGGAGGAAGCTAATCCGCCTGCCCTTGCAGGCCTAGGCCTCCACTCAATGCTACAAAGTTTCAGCTAAAAAAGATATATCCCAACAGAAATGGTGGCAGCCACAGAGCTGGAGAGAGCAGAGGCTAGGGTTTCCCTGGTGATGGAGGAAGCCAAGCTTTTACAGCCCTAGCACCTAGGCCTCCACTCTAGGCTACAAAGTTTCAATTATAGAATTTAAATAAACCATAATTGAAACTTTGTAGCCTAGAGTGGAGGCCTAGGAGCTAGGGCTACAGAAGCTTGGCTTCCTTCATCACCAGAGAAACCCTAGCCTCTGAAGAATATATATATATATTCTTCCCCTCGCCATTCCTCTAATACAGGTATATATCAACTTTTGATTAGTTCATAGTCATTGTTTATAGTATTACTAGGGGCCTGATGCACAAATTTGTGCATGGGTAGGTCCCTTGGCCTGGCAGATGATCAGGGCTGATGGAGGCCATCCCACCCAGTCTGATCAGGCCAATTGGGGCTAGCTGACAGGCATGGGAGGTTGGCTATGGGAGCACACTGACAAACAAGGGGCAGCTCCTACATTGACCAGTTGACTTGTCATGACAGTCGCTTAGATGAGCTACCTTATTAAGTAATTCTTTTTTCCTCAGATTTCACTTCTCTTAGCTCTAGCTGTGTTTTTTGATTATGGTTTGGCAGGGAGTTGTTGTGATATAGTTGTCATAGTATATGCGTAAGTTTGGTCAAAGCTATTGATAAGGTCATCACTTCAGCTGAATTCATACATGATAAACACTGTACATGTTAAATGTAACTACCTATACAAAATATTTCCAGAAATATCACACTATGAATTGGCATTAAAACAAATACTTACTGTGTATATAGAAAAAAGAGAGTATTGGATCATAAATTTATTACTGGTAAAGCAAACATTTGTCATTGGTTGAATGACAGCAAGTCAATATCTTCTTGCAAAGCATAACCAAGTGCTTTGTGTGAGACCAAAGAAAAAAGATATCCATGAGTAGAAAAACTATGTTATGTTGGT
Source organism: Antrozous pallidus (assembly GCA_027563665.1). Taxonomy (NCBI): domain Eukaryota; kingdom Metazoa; phylum Chordata; class Mammalia; order Chiroptera; family Vespertilionidae; genus Antrozous; species Antrozous pallidus. The sequence continues at coordinate 28,799,551 of CM050527.1, read as the reverse complement.
TAATGAGAATGTGGAAATGACTCCTTATCACAGCAATTAAGACCAGAAAGTACACCAAATCCCTCAGTAAAAAAGAAAGAAATTTCAAAGCAACAAGGGACTGATGTGACTGATTCAGACATCCCACAAGACTAACATTAAGTAATTGTGTCATTCGATTGCAGAGATTTTTCTTTCTCTAGTTGTACGTAAAATAATGACTTATTTTATAATTGATAGCATATTAAAGCCAACAAAATATGGAGTAATATGCTATGATTACATTTATGTTTTATGCCCTACATCCTACCTTTCCTAGAATCCTAGGTCACTGTTTTCTCCCTGTGTATGTGCCCTAGACCAGAGGTTGCCAACCGGTGGTCCACAGACCACTGGTGGTCCGTGAGGTCCCCAAAAGGTTGGTGACCACTGTCCTAGACACCACATCATTCTCCTTGATTTATTTCCTTGTTTTAGTATACCACATCCCCTAGTTTTTCTGGTCAAGGGTTCATAGAAGTAATGTTTTTGATACCTCACTTGTCAGAGGATATCCTTACTCTGAATGATAGTTTGGCAGGATATAAAATTCCAGGTTGAAATCATTTACCTTCAGAATTTTTAAGACACTATTACATTCTCTTCTAACTCCCAGTGTTGTTATTATTAACTCAAATGCCATCTGACATTCTATGTATATGACTTGGTCTCAACTCCCCAACCCCTGGAAGCCTTATGATTTTCTCCTTATCGCTAGTGTGCTAAAACTTTATGGTGATCTCTCATAGATCTGTTTTCATCCATTATGCTATGTTATCAGTGGGTGCATTCAATTCGTAATGAGGAAATTTTTATGAATTGCTTCTCTGGCCATTTCTATTCCTTGTACTTGTCTATTTTCTCTTTCTGGAACTCCTATTATTTACATTCTAGAGCCCCAGTGCACAAAATTCATGCATGGGGGTGGGGGGCTTGTCCCTCAGCCCGGCCCGCACGCTCTTGTAATCCAGGACCCTTCGGGGGATGTCCAACTGCCAATCAGACATCCCTCTTGCAGACATACTTCTTGCAATCCAGGACCACTGGCTCCTAACCACTTATCTACCTGCCTGCCTGATTGCCCCTAACCACTCGCCTGACTGGTCGCCCCTAACCACTCGCCTACCTGTCTGATTGCCCCTAACTACTCTGTCTGCCTGATCACCCCTAACTGCCTCTGTCTTAGCCCCTGCCACCGTGGCTTCATCTGGAAGGACATCCAGAATAACATCCAGAAGGTCATTCGACTGTCCAGTCTAATTAGCATATTATGCTTTTATTATTATAGAGGGGAATTTCTAGACTGACTCTCCATATTTTAAAAATCCACTTAATCGATTTTAAATGAATTTAATCTATTTTCTAGCTTGTCGAGTTGTTCAACTTTATTGACATTTTCACTATTCTATCTTTCTTCTTCATGTTTTCATTTTAAATCATATTTTAATGTCAAGGCTTCTTTTAAAACCTCTGAATATTCTTTTTTATAGTATTATGTCTTTGTTTCATACATATAATGACTTTTCTTATACTTTTGAGGCTAGTTTTTCCCCCTCACAATTTTCTTTTCTGAACACAGTTCCTATTTCTTCCAAATTTCTGTTTCTATTGTTTGGTCTGTCTTTCGTAGAGGTTTCCCTTGAATGTATGTATGGTCATCTGCTCATACTTTAAAATGGAGAACTAAAAAGCTGCTTGGAAGCTGTGAGTGATGGATTTCATTATAAGGTAGGACTTCGCTCAGCCCTTTCATTACTGGATCCTTGAGTGTCTGTATTTATAGGTGTATGGTCTTGAGCTAGTCAGATTTCTCAGAGAAGGGACATTCAATCTCCTATCTGGCTTCTGGCATTTTGGGAGCGTGGTAAGAGATTAAAGTTGGGGTTCTCCCCTTTTATTGTGACCACCCTGTTTTTAGAAGGTTCTCTCTGCCCTCAGTTGTGCCTGTGTCTTCCAGTCCAGACATCTTCCAGTTCACCTCTCCTAAAAGGAAATCTCTTTTTAAATTCTGGTGTGGAGGAATGGAAAAGGGAGACAACTGCTCACCTATACAGCATGAGAACACGGACGTGGGCTTAACTGCTTCTTTAACTGCCTAGCAAACAATTCTGTTCTCAGCCCCAACTACATCTTCACTTTTAAAGACACCTCGCACTGCCAATTCCTGAGCCTTTAGAGATTTAAACTACATTGCTTCTGTGCTTTTTCCACTGTAAGCTTTCTGTTTTCATGGCCTGGCACTTATCCATTGCCTTTCTAACTCTTGTTTTTATCTCATCTCATGTTAGTCTTGTCCCTGAGGACCTATGCTTTTCAAAACACCTTTACTTTCATTTTAGTATGATTTTATGGGGAAGCCATGGTAATCACAAATGTTTGATTCATCAATTAGTTAAAACACTGACCCCATTAAACTAGGATGTGACTATAATTTCTTTCTTAGAATTATAAATATAGGTCTAACCGGTTTGGCTCAGTGGATAGAGCATTGACCTGCGGACTGAAAGGTCCCAGGTTCGATTCTGGTCAAGGGCATGTACCTTAGTTGCGGGCACATCGCCAGTGGGAGGTGTGCAAGAGGCAGCTGATTGATGTTTCTCTCTCATCAGTGTTTCTAACTCTCTATCCCTCTCCATTCCTCTCTGTAAAAAATCAATAATATATATTTTTTAAAAGAATTATACATAAAACAGAACTTGAAAGTATTAGAAACAAGCTTCTATCATAAAAATGTGTTCAAACAACATCAGCGATAGAGAAGTGCTCATATAAAACCTATGCTTATGTAGGTTGTTCAATACATGCTCTGGCCAAAAAGACATTCTCTATAGGTGCAACAAAGCATTAACTTTCATACTAGATAGTAATTTTTGAAAAGTAAATGTTTTTTCTCTTATCTATGTCTATAAGAAATTTTTATGACAAGATATAAGTGGTTTTCTGTCACTACCAAATGAAGAAAGGCCCTCAGGGAGAAATATAGTCAAGGTTGGGGAGTTGAGTCTCAACAATACATTGAAGTGGACTGTCAACTGAGTTGGATCGCCTGTGATAACCATCTCCCCGAGAACCATGCCACTCCACACTTGCTGTGTAGCAGCCATAGGCCTCAAAGGGCATTGACCTCACTGACATCTCCAAGGAGGGAGGAAGTCAAGGGTGTCCCATGCCCTGCCACAGGATCAAGTGGCTGAGGCCATAAGACTATCAGCACATGGCATTCCTCTGGCCACAAGGGTTGGCACTAGGCTCAGGTCACTTGCCAGATAATTGAGGAAGGCATTCTTTTTCCTTGAGCATTTTCAAAAGAGCAAATAGCTCGGCTACTTTTGGCAGCTTCTCTTGACCTGCAAAGAAAGCCAGCTTTGGTTGAAGACAACACGTTGGATGGCAGAGCAGAGAGACAGGAAGACCAACACTAGATGCTTGACAAACAAACCCAGAGGCCTGACTACCTCTGTATTTTTCATTATATGAATCAATGCACGCCTTTATTTTTGAAATTGGATTAAGTTGGGTTTTTCTTTACTGATAGAGCTCATCACAGGCCAATATTATCTAGATTGCCTACCACAATTATATATTTCATTTGTGAAAAAAAATGTTAAAATGGATCGGACACTAACATTCAAATCTTACTGATAAAATGCATTTATGACCTGGGCTTATTTGCTGTTTAGTGAACTCCTCATCTTCACCAATTGTCTTTATTAGGTAAAACAACAATTATGTAAATATGTATCTTTGCCTAGAGACGCCATTTTTTCCTCTTTCCTTGATTTGTAGTTCTGTGGGTATGACTTTCAATAGTCATTTACTACATCACCAAAATGAGAACTGCCACGTCATAAGCATGAGGAAAAGAGGAAAAAAATGATCATATTCCAACAAAACATCTTATTTAAATTCAGAAAATACAGATGAAGATTACCTAGAGAATTACTCAAAAGCATTTTTTAACTTTACTCTCCTAAAGATTAATAGGTTATTGATTAAATAACACTAAGATAACGCAGCTAAAATTGTAGCTGTTCTAGTATCTAAATAATGCAGACTTCTGTAGAAAAATCAAGCCAGAGGAAAATTAATATACTTTGCAAATTTATTTTATAACCTTCGGTAATTTAGATAATTGTCAACTGTTATTTTGAAACAAAATAAGAACCATAATAAGAATAATAAACATAAAATAATAATGCTAAGGACACAGTTCTTAATTTCTTTTCTTTTCTTCTCTGTCCACACTCAGGTTCACAGCTTTAAATACCATCTGTACACCAATGATCACCAGTTTTAAATCTCCAGACCTGACCTCTCTGCAATCTCAACTTCTTTATCAAAAGCACCTTTATGACATCTCCATCTGGATGTCTGATTGACCTTTCAAATCCGCATGTCCAAAACTCAACTCTTGGTCTTCCCCCTCAAAATGTGCTTTACCTAATGTTCCCTATCCCAGTGAAAGACAACTTCATTTTTCCAGTTGCTCAGGACGAAACATTGAGTCATCATCCTTGACATATCTCTGTTTCTCAAACACACCTAATTGATCAGTAAATTCTTCTTGTTGCCTGTACTATCAAAACATATCCAGAATCTGATCACGTCTTTCCACTACCAATTCTACTGACCAGTGCTGAGTCACTATCATCTCTTGCTTGGGTAACTGCAAAAGCCTAACTGGGGACTGTGCTTGCTGCTTTGACTGCCTAAAAGAATGATCCCTTTAAATATGAAGTCAGATCCACTGGCTTCCTATTTTCACTCAAAATAGAAACCAGCCCTGAATGGTTTGACTCAGTGGATAGAGCGTCCACCTGTGTACTCAAGGATCCCAGGTTTGATTGCGGTCAAGGGCATGTACCTTGGTTACGGGCACATCCGCAGTAGAGGGTGTGTGAGAGGTAGCTTATTGATGTTTCTAACTCTCTTTCCCTCTCCCTTCCTCTCTGTAAAAAATCAATTATAATTACCTCTCTGAACTGGTCCTCTATGTCTTCTCTGACTTCATATCCTCTACTCTTTCCCCCTTGATCACTCAGCTCTAGCCACACTGGGCATGCCTTTACCTTAGGAACTTTCTTCACTGTTTTCTTCTACTTCCCTTTTAGATGTCATGAGATTACATTTGAATAAAACTTATAAAGGTCCTATTCAAAATCATAAACTCTCTTCTCCACAACCACCTGTCCCAATTTCCTGTAATGATTATCTATTTTTCTAGTTTTTCCTTGGCAATGATCACTTTTGAACATTATCTGCACTTAGTTAGTTTTCTCGTTTATTGTCTCCTTTCCCACCAGAAGATAAGCACCATGCATTCAGGGGTCTTGGTTTGTTCACTTGTGTGTCTCAAACACCTTGATCTGTGCCTGAAACATTTATCTCCTGAATAAATAAATAAAAAGGTAGACCACTCTCTATGCCTTATTTGTTGATGACAAAAATGGAGTAACCCTAATCATGAAATTAGACCTGTTTTAGTTTTATAAAGGGCTTTATAATTTGCTTTATTTTCCATTGGATGGAAATGTAAATATTTTTGAAAATATAACTGATGTATGTTATATCTATTACTAATGGAAAAACATTATAAACAAGCTTTCACATCTCATATACCCACACATAACACATGTCTACAGATTTCCAATTGTGCCTATGGATTCCAGTCCCTGCACACTTCTCTCATTGTGCTTACTTGGGGCAGTCTAGGCAACTAGATTGTCTATATTCTTGGTTGGCTCTAACTTTGAGAGGCAGTTTATTTCTCCCCTAATTTTTACCCTAATAATTCCAACCTGCAAAATATTTATATAGATTTTATATAACCTATACCTTGTGTTGCCAATTTTTAACATTTTGCTAAACTTCCTTCCTTTCTCATGTATATGTTTTGTTTTTCCTGAACTTTCTGATACTATATTGCTGATATCATGACATTTCACCTATAAATACTTCATCAAGTATCACTTAAGAACAACAACATATTCCTATATCACAATGAAAGGACCATATTCAAGAAATTTAACATGAATATGTTATTATCCATATAGTTCACATTCAAATTTCCCAATAATGTTGTTTATAGCTTTGTTTTCTATACTTAAGATATAACCATGGACCGCGCACATCATATTTTTTTTGCCATATTTCTGCAATAGTTCCTTTTTCTGCTTTCCTCCTCCTCCTGCTTCTCCTCTTCCTCCTTTTTTGTCTGTCATGTTTCAAAGTGTCCAGGCCAGTAATCTCCTCTAGATCCAGGTTGAAGTTATTTAGCAAAACCTCTACCTTAAAGTTAAGACTTTTGATGCACGCTCTAATAGCTATAAAAGAAGCAGTATGCAAAGACCAGTCCACGCAGCCAGACATACCTGGGTTTGAATCCAGCTCTGTCACTCAGGTACTGTGAGAAATATTTAATCATTTTCCTGCCTCAGCTTCCCTATTTGTAAGATGGAGATGATCATGCTACACATCTCACAGAACTGTTATATAGATTAAATAGGTTAGCATATGGGAAGCACTTAGACTAGTACCTGACATGTGGCAGATGCTTTGTGTTAGCTCTATTTATAGTCTTAAAACAACCTTGACTAATTTCTTTTTTTTTCTTGACTAATTTCTATCCACTGAGACTCGGGGGGGTGGGGGGCGAGGGGTAGGAAACACGGGATAGAAGCTTTATACCTTCCCTGAGTACAGAGTAACTATCAAAAGCCTGACTTAGAATTTTATTAAGTCCCATTGTTGCTTTTGGAAGTTCTGAGTGTTTTTACCTCATCACCTTTTGACAAGTGGCCTTTATTGGAGATTCAAAAGGAAGAGTAAGGAGGGCATCTCCCTACACTTCACAAGGGAGGTTCAGAGAAGAGCTGTCTTCGCCTGACGGCCTCTAGAGGGCAGCAGAGGCACTAGCTCTGGGCTCCTTTGGAAGTGTGAGTGATCCCTACCTTCCCCCAGGCAGTCCTGTCCACAAATAACTGGGCAGGAGTTTGACTTTGCTCAGAATAAACAGGTGTGTGGTTGTTTACTTGGGGACATGAAGCAAATAACCACAAGTAATACCAACATATATTATTTTTTGGTAAGAAAGTGCATCTTAAATGTGACTGTTTTGAAAAACTAAATGTATCACAGTCATTGCACACCTTCTCCACACCACGGTAACATGAGGCTCTCCCGATGTGGTTCCAGCAGTTTAATTCTTAGCAAGCAGCTGGGCGCTGACATGACTTTGTGATATAACTGATAAAACTGTTGTCCTGGCAGCCCCCCCCCCCCCCGCCCCCAGGAGGGAACACCATCTCCTCCAAACAGAAGGGAGCACCTCTGCTTGCAGTTGCCCAGCAGATACATGGACTTTTCTACGTGGCTCCAACTTGAAGGCCTTTTAGGAAAGGTTTCTAACTCTCGGAAGTGAAGTTTTCTCCTATAGTTTAGCTATTCCACAGTATTGAAACAGAGCCCTCAAAAAAAAAAAAAAGTTGCAAGGCATTCCGAAATAGATTAAGCTACAAGTGCATCATTTCTAGTAATGCTATGAGCACCTTCTCTACATTCTGGCTGGGAGGCACTGAGTGATGGGTAGGAGCATGGGATCTGAAAGCAGACATAACCCGGACGTGAATCCCAGCTCCACAACTACCCAGCTGTGTGACGGTGAACAAGTTATGTCATCTCTCTGTGCCTCAAGTGTCCTCTTCTGTGAAATGGAGATGATACAAGTACCTACCTCGTAGGGGCTGTTTGGGGAATTTAAGGAGCTAACATACGTTAAATGTTTAAAACAGTCCCTTACATTTAATAAGCATCACAGAGGGGTTACCTTTTATTATCCAGAATCGCAGAATCTTCTGCCAGCACTCCAGCTTTCCCTCGACAGTCCCGATGGCACAGCGGAGACTAAGATTCGACGCACCTACAGAGCGTCATCCTCCCCAGGTATCTAAAAACAAAAAGAGCATTTCCCCCTTTATCCACAACTTACAGAAGACGGCTGTGCAGCGCCCCCATCCTCCAGCCTTCCCCTGTAAGTACTCCCACTCTGTCCAGGCGCTTTCTCTGCCTCTGCGTCACCTTTGGACCAACCATGTTCCAGCTGATTCCTTGATGTAGGTGGGGTTACCAGCTGTTTCCCTCCCGTCACCTGCTCCAGCGCAGCCATTCTTAACACGGATCACGTCGCTGGCCACCCACCACTGCACACAAACACTGCCTCTCTCTACTCAGTGGAAAGGGATAGCCAAGAAGTGTATGCACTCCCCATTTAAAAACAGGAAAATAAAGAGAATTCATTTAGAAAAAAATAAAGTTTACCAAAAAAAAAAAAAAAAAACAAAAACAGAATTTTGAAGCTGTTTCAGAGAACAGACCATGTTACTCCAAATCCAAACCAAGAAAATCCTGTTAGTGACCTGGTGAGGAAAATAAACTCTGTTTGAAAAACAGGGAGATTAAGAGGATGATGAGGGTGTAGAAAATCAGGTCAGCATTTTAAATTGGCATTATCATCATGTAAAAACGGGATCTGTGTGAATCCATCTTGTTAAGAAAGACTCGTGGAATTCTTTTTTACATAGTTCTATGAGAACTGGGCAATTTCTGTTGGTTAGATGGTTTGGGAGCGGTACATTCTACAAAGCACACCAATTGTCCAAAGTTTTAGTCTGTTCTGTGAGTTTACCTTAGGGACTTGGGTAGCTGAAGCTTAGTTTAACAAATAATTAATGAATTGGTCCTCAGACTACTCTTGGCATTTTTAGAAACAAATCAGATTGAAATGGTTTGTGTTACACGTATGAGCCCTGAGCTTTTGGGCAAGACTCAGTGGCCTCAACTGTCGCGTGGAGGTAACTGTATCTACATGCAGCAGAAAATGTAGGTGTCTCTGTCCCACCTTCTTCAGTAGGCACCTGCTACTCCTCTTTCGTAGTCAGTCCCCTATCCACACCCCAATACACTTTGCTACCCCTGTTGGTTGTTAATCAATGACTATATACTCCTGGATGGAAGTCAAGCTCCCTTTCCTAGCCCATGGCCCAGAGTTGCTCTGTGGGACAGATTGGAGGATTTGGCCTGAGATGCTCCCTCGCTTGCTTCAACTCCCTGTCCCTGGCCTGCTTCCCCCACTCCATACTGGTCTTTCCTAGAGCCACCTCGGGGACAAAACCCTGTATATGAACTTCATTTCAGTATCTGCTTCTGGGGACCTATGAATTCACATTTAACCCCCGCAAAGTTTTGAAAAGATGGACAAAGACAATGTATCTAAACACCCCCCCCCCCCCCCCCCAGCACAATGTCTGGCATGGAGGAAGCGCCACAGGAGTGTTAGCTACTGTTCTTATCTGAGGTTGGACCTGCAGAGCCAGGGAGAACCAAGGGAAATGTAACACAGGGACTTCACACAAACATAAAGCCACAAACACACAAACTCTTGAGATATGTTGAGGGAACTAAATAATCCACATAACTCCTTCCATTCTCATCACTAGTGGCACCCTAGGCCTTTATTACAAGGGAATGAATGCTTCCGGCTGAGTTGTGATACAAACAGGCTGCTACTGTGTGCTCCCGAGAGACCCACCACAGGCATTCAATTGAGTTAATAAGTATGGATACTGAAAGACTTAAATGTTCTCTCTCCCATCTGCTTTAATATATATATGTGTGTGTGTGTGTGTGTGTGGAAACTCTTTGGTTCGTCTTTAAGCGGGTTTCATGGAGTAGTTCCAAGGTTGCTTGCTTGAAGGTAAGCAGCAGGAGTCTTAAGAACTTAATTTTAAGAAATTCAAACAGCAAAAAATGCACTTTGTTCTTTGAGTTTCTTAAACCTATATTTCATATCCTTTCATGACAATTTGTCTTTTATGGATAAAACATACACAAATCACTGAGGGGAAAAAAGGCAGATGACCGGCGGTGACCAGGTTGTCCTGTTTTTAAATGGTATACACGGAGCATATTATTAAGATTTCTATGTGGTGGCATTTCTATCACAGCTCAGAAAAAAAGAATTTACCATTTCTTTATTATTCAGTTCAAATATAAGGGCAAAGAAACTTACTCACAGGATTTCTTTCTTTCTTTTTTTCCTTTTTTTTTTTTTTCCAGGTTTTCATTTATCAGCTTCTGGGGCGGTGGGGAAATGATATAGGCAAAATCCCTACGTGATAAAACCCAAACCAAAGTAACAGTGGCTTGGTGGGACCCTCTCAGTGAATTATTATGCTCCTAGGTCCTGAAAAAAATTATTCTTCTCCAGTTCTCTCATCTGACCCCACTACAGACGAGCTTTTGTCCACTTCACAGCACTGGTGCCATTAATGGTCTCCGCCAGGACAAATGGGACGTTCTTTCTCCTACCCTTGTTCACTTTAATCTGTGTGTTGCCTTTGTCCGACTCAACCTCTCTCTTCCTCCTCCTCCATAAACCTTTCTTGTCCTAATTTTGTCTGATCCTTTAGTATTTCTTTTTCAGTTGTATTATGTATATTAAAAATAAAAATGAAAACCACAATTAGAGTTGAGGGGGGAGAGAGCACCCAAATCTGAACACTATTATTTTATTGGATTTCCTCCCTACCACTCAATTTTTTTTTTCTTGCTGGTTTTTACATATTATAAATGGGACCCGGGATCCTTCTTTTTATATGAAATGTCTTATTTTAATTATTCCACATGTTGCTATAAAATCTTTATAACCTCCATCCTTAATTCCTTTTAATTATCTCATCTCTTTCTTTTTTATTCTCTCCTCAGTCTATTCTATTTCCCCAGGAAAATTCACTCCTTTCCCCGAACAAATCCACTAAAGAGCTGGAAACTACACCTCACATTGTCCTACTATGTCCAACTGCCCTGTTGTTGTAATGATATGAATACTATTTTTTAAAAAACCAACAAAGCAAAACAAAACCTCAGTGTCCCACCAAAATATTTATACCAAAATGCTGCTCACTCTGGAAGTTAATCTGGCAATTTAGATCAAAGATGTATTCTTTTGAAATACCTAAAACACATCTTTCTTCTAAATATTTCTCAATATTTTTTTTTCAGAGTTCCTATAAAAGTAACAGGTAGATGCAGGCATTTAATTACTAGATTAGCATCTTCTAAACTCTGTTCCAAGTAAGACAAGTGAAATATGAAGATGCTCATGTGATATACGAGTGATATTTTATTTCAAAAAGGGAAAGATTTCCATGACCAAAAACCAAAATACAAGTTGGGAAACCTTAAATTTAAAAATTTCAGAGATTTCTTTTGTCTTTACTATAAGAATTTCCAGAGCCTTGAATATATTAATCCCAACACCTAGCACAGTTGGTAGACGCTCAGTAAATACTTGCTTAATACATGAATACACTTTGTGAAGCTCCAGCAAATAGTATTACATTGAACATTTCGCCAAGAAAAGCATTTTTTTAATTAGAGTTACTTAAACAACTATTTAAAAGATGTTTGTTAGAACATTGTATAGACCAACTAAAAACTTCAAATGGTCCTAAAGTGGGGATTGGTCAAATGAATTAAGGTGCAATAGAAGACCATTGAGTCATGAAAAATGATGATATAGGTCAATGTTTAATGATACTAAAAGATGTCAATGACATGTGGGAAAAGTAGATTATAGAACAGCATGAAATTTTGTATGCTATCTATCCAAATAGATGTGTAGATGTGTCACATAAAGTATATGCAGGGTGGGACAAAGGTAGATTTACAGTTGTGAGTATGTGAAACACAGTTTATTCTTGTATTATTATTTATTAATTATTGTATTATTTTCTACATGAGCAACCATAAACCTACTTTTACCCTATCGTATATATTTGAAAAATGAAGAAGTTTAGGGTAATTATCATTGAATGGTGCAATTATATGTGATTTTCACTTTGTACTTTATTTTTTATTGTTTATATCAATGAATTATTCAACAATGTAAATAAAGATTTAATTTGACAAAGATGCTCATTTCAATATAATAAAAAGAAAAACAGGTATCAATAGTATCTAACAATAAAGAACTAAAGCAGATTATAGTATATCGTAAAATATCACAATATGTAGAAACACATTTAATGTAATGGAAAGAGATTTACAACATATTTTTAAGTTGAAAAGAAGGTTGTAAAACAGGATATATAATATAATTTTGTTGTAAAACAGTTATATGTTCATGTTTGTACAGAAAGATCTATAACAAAAACTTCACACTGTCAATCGCTGAGTTGATATGTATTTTCTAAACTTCATCAAGTTCCTACATTGCTTATAGAACAATAAAGTCAGCAGACTTATCAATTTTTTCCATAGTTTGTTTTAACAAACTATGGAATCTGGGTAATATAAATAAATCACTTATGATCAAAGAAAATATAGGATTCAGTAATAGTACATGAGTAATTGCTTGCTAAAAATGGTAATGTTAGTAACACTACCAAAGATGCTTAATCTCTTTTTCAAAAATAATGAAATTGTGGTAAAAACAGAAATGAATTTTTTAAATGCCTTAAAGAAATAATAGTTTTACTTGCGTGAGGCCTTCTACTTCTTGAAACCTAGTAGTCTGAGGTACTAAGTGGTGTGGACAAGCACCTATGTCTACGACCAAGGACTAAAGGCAATCAAAACATTTAGCGTGAGGTTATTTAAAAACTCAATAATCTGCATTAAGAAATAATTACAGATGGAGAAACCAAGATGGTGGAATAGGTAAACACTCAAACTGCTGCCCCACACAACAATTTTAAGACTACAACTAAAAGACAAAACAGACATCATCCAGAACCACAGGAAGGCTAGCTGAGTGGAAATTCTACAACTAGAAGGAAAGAAGAAAGCACACTGAGATTCACAGGAACTGTGGAAGACAGAGGTATGGAGGTGCATGCATGGAGAGGGCTGGCAACTGAGTACACAGCTGGCTTTCTCAATCAGGAGGGAGACAAAAGCTCCCGACCTCTCTGAACTCCAGTTCCTGGCGAGACTCTGGGGACACAGACTCATATGGGAAAAACTGGACTGTCTGGCAGTGGTTGAAACTAGAGGGCGGCTTTCTCTCAGAGATGCTTGCAGCGATTACCAAGGGACACTGAGATTTAGGGAGCCTCTTAGGGCAGGGTTGATGGGAAGCCATAGATGTTTGCTCTGCCCTGAGATCCTGCCCCATGAAGCCATTGCTGGTTGCTCTGCCCTGAGACTCCACCCCATCCAAGCTGAGCACATAGGCTTTTGCATATGAATGGGTCCTTTGATTTCTAAACTTACCTAACAAACTGCAGCTGAGTCAGTAAGACGCAGAACTTCCAAAAGAAGGCCCAAGGCCCCACAGCAGTTTGCATTGCTTCACACCTGGTCTCATCTGGGCACCACCAAACCCCAAATAAAAAAGAAGAATCTGCCCATCTCTCCTTAACTCTTGCTAGGTGGCCTCAGGCAGAGGCTAAATTAGCACCTCCTTGGAGATCCAAGAGCCAGTGTACCCAGGGATCAGAGTGAGACCATCCAGATTACAACTCCTCAGATCCATAAGGGTCACACTTGGGGGGAGACTCAGTGAGCACCAAAGCCCCACTGAAGCAAGTCTTGTCTCATAAGGGTGTCTCTAGCACAGAAGTTCTCCCATCATAGATACAGCTGATCCTCACAGCCAATTGGCCTGGAGGTCAATTCCTCCCAGTGATACCAACAACAATCAAGGCTTAACTACAACAATACTGTGCACACGCCCACAAAGGGATACACCAAGAGTGTCCACTTCAGGTAACTGGAGAGGCTGATCCACTAGGCCCTATAGGACACCTAGCACACAAAGCCACTCTATCAACTCAGGAAACAGCCAAAATGAGGAAACAAAGAAACAGATCACAAATGAAAGAAATGGAGGAAAGCAAATAATTGGATATAGAGTTCAAAACCACAGTTATAAGGTTTTTCAAGAATTTCCTAGAAAAGGCCGATAAATTTAGTGAGACCCTCAAGGATATAAAAAAGGACCGACTAGAAATTAAGCATACACTGACTGAAATAAAAAATAATATACAGAGATCCAACAGCAGACTAGAGGATAGCAAGAATCAAGTCAAAGTTTTGAAATATGAAGAAGCAAAAAATACCCAAAAAGAATCTAAAAATATGAAGATAGCATAAGGAGCCTCTGGGACAACTTCAAGCATACCAACATCTGAATTATGGGAGTGCCAGAAGAAAATAGACAGCAAGATACTGAAAACCTATTGGAAGAAATAATGACAGAAAACTTCCCCCACCTGGTGAAAGAAATAGTCTTACAAGTTCAGAAAGTGCACAGAATCCCAAATAAAAGGAATCCAAAGAGGACCACACCAAGACACATCATAATTAAAATGCCAAGAGCAAAAGACAAAGAGAGAATAATAAAAACATCAAGAGAAAAACAGTTAATTACCTACAAGGGAGCACGCATACAATTGTCAGCGGATTTCTCAACAGAAACGATGCAGGCCAGACGGGAGCGGCAAGAAATATTCAAAGTGATGAATAGCCAGAACCTACAACAAGATTATTCTACCCACCGAACAAAGCTATCATTCAGAATTGAAGGTCAGATAAAGAGCATCACAGATAAGAAAAAGCTAAAGGAGTTTATCAACACTAAACCTACTGTATATGAAATGCTAAAAGGTATTCTTTAAGAAGAGGAAGAAGAAAAAGGTAAAGATAATAATTATGAACAACAATTACATATCTATCAACAAGTGAATCTAAAAATCAAGTGAATAAACATTCTGATGAACAGAATAAACTGGTGAATATAATAGAATCAATGCCATAGAAAGGGAGTGGATTGACAATTCTCAGGGGGGAAAAAGGTCGTGGGGGGTGCGGAAAGAGACTGGACAAAAATTGTACACCTATGGATGAGGACAGTGGCAGGGGGTGGGGCGTAAGGGCAGAGGGTGGGGTGGGAACTGGGTGGAGGGGAGATATGGCGGGGAGAAGAACAATTGTAATAATCTTAACAATAAAGATTTATTAAAAAGAAAAAAGAAATAATTACAATTAGTCTCTGTAATGCCATTCTTAACATTCATGTGTCTAAATTTCAGAAAATAATTTATGTAAAAGACAGTGGGGTGCACAGAGGACTGACAATTTCTACTTTGTCTGGAACATTAAAAAGAATACTATCTACAGCCTCCAACATTTAAAAAGAAGCAGTATTCTAACCTTTAAAAGGTCCTAATTTCAGATTTTTAAAAAATTCCCTTTAAGATTAGTCAGCTTAGCCTTCTCTGTATAAGTAGTATACTGTTGGTGTTTGTCTCACTTTGCTGCCAACTGGTGAGACTGTAGCAGGCACCAGAGTCGCTGAGTCTGGTAAAGAGCTCAGCGTAAGAAAGCAGCCCAGGACAAACAGCCACTATGTATATTTAGTCAACTATTCAGAAAGTTGTGAGAAAACAGTCCAAAGGATTTCATAGTGAACTAGGTCCGGCATTATATAGGGTGGGCAAAGGCAAGTTTTTTTTATTAAAGTCAGTTTAAATAATAAAACAGTAAAACTAAAATGACCTTAATGATATTTTTTTTCTGTTTCCCAAACCTCAGTCATTAATGTATTGTCCTCATACATTTTGTCACTTTTGCATAACACCTCTGCTATTATTTATCAAACATCTGTCTGTTAGGTCTCTCTGCCAGGCAATACTGTCTATGAATCAGAGTTTTGATAGGCTTCTCACCCAGATAATCATCCAGCCATCCAAAACCACCTGGCATATTTGTCATCTAGTCTAACATTCATTCATGGAGCCCGGTGTAACAAGCAATGTATTCAATTACCTAGCCCAATGGTCGGCAAACTCTATAGTCAACAGAGCCAAATATCAACAGTACAACGATTGAAATTTCTTTTGAGAGCCACATTTTTTAAACTTAAACCTCTTCTAACGCCACTTCTTCAAAATAGACTCGCCCAGGCCGTGGAATTTTGTGGAAGAGCCACCCTCAAGGGGCCAAAGAGCCATATGTAGCTCGCGAGCTGCAGTTTGCCGACCACTGACCTAACGTGTTCAGAATCTTGCTTGAAGAGGATGACAAAGCAATTGGACTTGAGAAACGATCGTTAATGCAAAGGAGATTCTGTTCATGGCCTGACTGTCTGTTTAATTAACTCTTAAGTATATAACTTCAAAGATGCTGAAGGCACCTGTCCTTTCTATTGCAATTTCCCATAAAATATTTTTTAAAATATGTTTTTACTGATTTTAGAGAGAGGAAAGGAAAGGGAGAGATAAATGTCAACCAATGCCTCGACTACAAAGCAGCAACCTTTTGGTGTATGGAAGGACACTCAACCGAGCCACACTGACCAGGGCCTTTTTTGTCTGTTTGTTTGTTTTTGTTGTTTGTTTTTTTACAATTCTCATATGACTCAACACTCTCTACCTTGTGTTTACCCATTAATACCACAAATATTTATTGAACACTTACCTTGCTTCAGGCATTGCCTGCAGCAGAACAGCCTAGTCACCTAGCCTTCGTGAGGAGTCTTACATTATAGTATATTTTTATAGCTTTCCAAGTATACATCATGTTTGCTCTTTTAAATTTTAAATCCCTGGTGGACATAATCTGGGTCTAGTTTAACTCTGACTTCTCCTCCAAAGCTTTGACCTGTGTGTACTTTTCAAAACAGTTCAAAACAATTGTTTAGGTCATGCCCTGGCTCTTCTGGGTGGAGCATAACCCTGTGCGCGTGCGCATGCACACACACACACACACACACACACACACACACAAAGATTGCAGGTTCGATTCCAGGTCAAGGCACATACCTACGTTGGGATTTGACCCTTTGACCCTTTCTGTCTCTCTAAAAATCAATTAAAACATATCCTTAAGTGAGGATTTCAAAAGTAACTGTTTTGAGTCTTAAATTATCTGTTTTTAAAAATAACATCTTGCCTAAATTCATATGTTATCAAGCAAACTACACATTTTCTTTACTAGCTTAAGATATTGTATTCAGCTTAAATTTAAACTATTTTCCTCCCAAAATAAACATTTCATGTTATAAACCTTTAACTCTTATTAGGAAAAAAACAACTAACCCAAATATCCTTTTTAAGTGTTGTGATAATAGTTTACAGTTAGGTGCTGGCAGTTGACCATTTTCGGCTTTCATATGGTTTCTTCTTGAAGTCACAGCTGCTGTCTTTTCCTCTCTGGTATTTTCTTTCTTAGAAAATAAATAAACTATTGTGATTATATTCAAATTCTATGTAAAGATTAAACCTATAAAACAGGTAGACTAAGGCTTTGCAGCTTTAAGTATGATTTGTTTTATTTATATATGTATGTATAATTATTTATATATTTATATATCCTATCTAATAAAAGAGTAATATGCAAATTGACCATAACTTTGCTACACCAATAAACCACGCCCACAAGCCACGCCCACAAGCAAATCAGGAGCAATATGCAAATTAACACCCAACCAAGATGGCCACTGCCCATGGCAGGGTGATCGCTGGGTTCCCTAGACTGGGAGGAAAAAGCCTCTTAAAGACTTGGACCAGGGCTGGGGCGGGGCCAGCCAGTGATAGCTGGATTGCAGGGCAACCACTGGCTGGGTTCCCAGCAATCAGCCATATCACAGGGTGATCGCTGGCTGGGGTCCCCTGACAGATGGCCCCTTGCCCAAGGATGAAAGCCTCGGCCAAATAACAAGTTTTCAAATTCATATCCCTCCTCTCCATCACCACTGTCACTGCCCTCATTCATGCCATCAGTAGGACATCCCCTGAGGGCTCCCAGTATGTGAGAGGAGGCAGGTTGGGCTGAGGGACCACCCACCCCCAGCGCACGAATTTCGTGCACTGGGTCTCTAGTCTCTATATATAAAAGGCTAATACGCTAAGTGTCTGCCCAACTGGTAGCTATGACAACACACTGACCGCCAGGGGTGGCTGGGCAGCTCCTGCTTTGAGCATCTGCCCTCTGGTGGTCATTGTGCATTATAGCTACCAAACAGCCAGATGGTTGCTTAAGCTTTTATATATGTAAATTTCTTTATTTTAAAATCTTTTTAAATGATCTTAGAGAGAGAGAAAAAAACATCTATGTGAGGAAAACTGATTGGCTGCCTCCTGCACACCCTCTACTGGGGATTGAGCCTGCAACCTGGACATGTGCCCTGACCCAGAATGAAACCAGCAACCTTTAGTGTGTAGGCTGGGGCTCAACCAACTGAGCCGCACTGGTCAGGGCCATCTCTTCTTTTGATGGAACTCTTCTGCTCTCACATAAAATCAGAGAGGATTCTAGAGGGAGCATAAAACACCAAAAATCTTGCTCCAGGCAAGCTGTTCAAAGCCATCAGCCTTTGGTAACAAAAATCAAATTCTGTGTCCATCCCATCCTTCCAGCTGTCAGATAAGCCGGCCTCCCCCAAATCAGAAACTTAGCCTGTTCTCAACAACATAGAAATATGCACTAAACTTTGTTACATTTACAAACGTTGTTACACTTAGTACCTCCTTTTGTTTTTGTTTTTGTTTTTTAATGGGGAAAAAGACTTTTCAGAGATTAAAAAAAAATAACTTGAGTCTAGATGAGAATCAAGAATGTCAGTAATGGGGCCTTGTAAATTTGATGCCTTTTTATTCCATTTTTAGTATCTTAGAACTATTATATTTCCTGAATGCTGAGGACAAACCCAGGTTAAGCTCTGTTTCTTAATCTCTCTCTTTTTCCCTCTAAACACAAAAGGATATGGCTGGTAGTTTAAGAAACGATAAAACTGACTCTCAAATAGCTATGTATGTACTTTTCTCGGGCTTCCGTATTCCTCCCACTGATATAAATAGTTTCTCCTTCCATGGTAACTCTGCCCCTATATGAAAACGCTGCAGTGCGGCGGAGAGGCTGGGTTAGGTCTGTAAAGTATGTGTTAGGGATGCTCTTGCTGCTCTTCAGCTTGAAGCAGAGGTTTCTTTATGGCCAAGTGAACACGTTTGCTCACTACTGAAACAGTAGAGCAACATAGGACACTCATCAGCATTGCAAGCCAACACTTATGGGTCAGGAAAATAACAATAATATACACCCCACCACCACCACCACCACCACCCTGCAAAGAACAAGAAAGTTTAGAAACGCTCTGGCTGGTTTGGCTCAGTGGATAGAGAGTCAGCCTGTGGACTGAAGGGTCCCAAGTTCAATTCTGGTCAAGGGCACATGCCTGGGTTGTGGGCTCGATCCCCAGTGCGGGGCGTGCAGGAGGCAGCTGATCAATGATTCTCATCATTGGTGTTTTTATCTCTCCCTCTTCCTTCCTCTCTGAAATCAATTAATTTTTTTTAAAGAAAATCTAGAAGCTAGGTCAAACATTACCAGTATAACATACCCTTAATATTAAAGTATCACCATGCATCAAACATTTATCACCTCTTTTAGAACTTCAGTCACTTAGAAAATGTTTCAGAATCTAACACATAGATATCATTTCTTCTTGAGTCAATGCCACTGAATGGGCAATAAGGGCAAGGGGCATAAAAGGAAACAAGAGAGCCCAATGAGTGACCCTTGGCTATCTCAAAATATTATTGCTATTGCAGTAATCCTGAAGTGGGGCCATAAGGGCGGAGGGGCCTAGGAAGGGAAATGCAGGGCGGTTAAATTGGAAACACAGAGATGGGAGAAATAACAAGATCTTGCTTGAGGAATACTCACAGGATGAAAGGTGGGAGGAAATGAACTGGAGGGACTGGATGGAGGTGATGTCAGTTGTCACCGTATTGTCTCGTGGCTCATAGTCCCCCTTCTTCTTCCTCTTCATGCACTCTGATCCCAGGTCCTGTTAATGAAAAGTTCTCAGATCCATATCCCTCCTCTCCATCACCACTGTCACTGCCCTCGTTCATGCCAGCCACATCCCTCCTCTGGGCTACCTACTGCATTAGACTCCATGTCTAATGGCACTCACCCTCCCTTAATTTACCCTACGTTCAGCCATGAAAAATGACCTTTCTAAAGCAACGACTGGGTCACATCTGCCAAATTCCTTCTCTGCCTCTACTGTGCCCCAACCCTATGCACACAGCTCGACAGGACCCTTCATCATGGGACCACTCCTGCTGCTCCAGCCTCACCTGCGACCCCCCACCTAGGGCTACCGCTCAGGCCAAACAGGAAGGCAGCAAGGTGCAGGGGTCCAGGGCATGGATGCATAGCTATAGCTACACAGCCTGCTTCGAGTCCACTCCCCACTGTTCACCTGAACAAGTTACTCCACTATGGTGATTCGGTGTCTTCATCTATAAAACGCTGTTAAGAGGATAAAGTGAGAACATAATTTAAAAGTACACCTGGGCTGAAACCGGTTTGGCTCAGTGGATAGAGCATTGGCCTGTGGACTCAAGGGTCCGAGGTTCAATTTCGGTCAAGGGCATGTACCTTGGTTGTGGGCACATCTCCAGTAGGGGGTGTGCAGGAGGTAGCTGATCAATGTTTCTAGCTTTCTATCCCTCTCCCTTCCTCTCTGTAAAAAATCAATAAAATAGATTTTAAAATAACAAACAAAATTGCACCTGGTACATAGTAAGAGCTGGGGGAGTGCTTATTAAGTAAAAGAAAAGTAATTCCTTGGATTGTCAAGTTCTCTCATATCCCAGTGAGTTTACATCTTCAGGTTCCTAAACCCATTTTTGGGGGGGAGGGGGGGGTGGACTCTTTCTCAGGGTCAATCCTTAATCTTCCTTCTGAAAGGAGCTAAAATGTCAGGTCTTCTGTGAAGCCCTTCCACCACACTTGGTTCGCTCCTCTATGAAAAGTTTGATTGTCATTTGTGTCCGTTTTCTGTGGCTGCTGGGGTGGATTACCACAGGCTGGGTGGCTTAGAACAGAAATGTATTCGTTCATGGAGCTGGACGCTGGAAGTCTGGAATCAGTATCCCTGCGCTGGCCTCAAGGAGTTGGCAGGGCCACACTGATTCATTCCAGAGGCTCCTCGGGGAACACCTGTTCCTTGTCTCCGGTGGTCTTTGCATTGCTGGGTGCGCAGCAAATGCTGCTCTAACCTTGCCTCTGTGGTAACACCGCTGCCTCCTTGTCTCACTGTCCAATCTCTTATAAAGACCCTTGTGCTTGCATTGGGGACACCACCTGATAATTCAGGACACTTATGCCACCTCGAGGTCTTCAACTGCACACATCTAAGGTAACCATATTAGGTAACATGTCCGGGTTCCAGGGATTAGGAACCAATAGCCTTAGGTGCCATTATACAGCCACTGCGTAGCTCTTTGCATGTACATTGGGCTCTTCACCTTTGTAGGACAGCGGTCTGTCTTGGTGTAGGCACATAATGCATAACCAATAACGGAAATGCACACAGAGCTATGCCCGTCCACGGTACCAGTCCACTGCCCACATTCATCCGTATTCCATCTTTGCTAAAGGCTTGATTTCTTAGGCCAGAGCTATTTTCTTCACGTGCCAAGTTGTGATTGGAAGGAAAATTCCCTCATGACTTAGATCAATTTCTAGTTTAGAGATATGAAGCAAAGGGGGTCTTCGGCTTTGTTAGCGCTTCCCGGGAGCTCCAGTGGGGCGAAGTAACGAAGAACTCCGTTCCTTCCAAACCGTGGGCAGAGCAAGCGGAAGAGATGGAGGGGCCCCGGCAGCTGGAGGTGACTTTCACGGAATGTGAGAATTCCGAGTGAGAGTGACAAGCATGAACTGCATTAAGAGTGCTGTCATCGGTCTGCCCAGGCTGGTTTGTTGCCATTCCTTGACCATTCGTTTTAAACAGTTTTCTTCATACTTGAAGTGCCTAAATTCATGGCTGTTGCTTGACTCTGCTCCCATCTCGAGTCCCTCTGTGTTCAGCACTGGCCTGTTTCTGAAAGGAGACTGCTCCTTTCCCCGTGTCCTTACATCAGTCACCTTCACCATAAGAACAAGTCTGCCTCAGCCACCACTGGCCTGGGAAGACAACTCAGCAGCTACGCTAATGTTTTTCTCAATGAGAGAAGAAAAAAATTACATACGATAAAAACGTAAACAATAGATTGCTTTGCACAATGAATCCTTGAAATGGTCAACTGTTTACTGTTTATAACTGTGTGCTTGCTTCCATATCATCTTTTCTTCTTTGTACTGCTTAAAGCTCCCAGAAATCAGAGGTAAAAACTAGACAGCCTCAAAATTTATCCAAGGGTGGCCTATGTAGACATGTACTCAGAAACGTGTTGGGTTTGAGAAATTTCTTTCATTCACATATTAATAGCCATCTATACATATAAAAGGCTAATATGCACAGGGTCCCCCGGGGAGTCCGACTGGGAGACCAGGAGTTCGACCGCTCGCTATGACATGCACTGACCACCAGTGGGCGGCACAGAACGAAGGAAGGCCTCGGAAGCCGGCAGCCAGGGAAGGAAGGCCCTGGCTGGCAACCAGAAGGCCCCGATTGGCCCTGATCACTGGCCAGGCCGAGGGACCCTACCCATGCACGAATTTCGTGCACTAGGCCTCTAATCTATAATAAAACAATGGCCAAAATCAACTTAGATAGTGTGCCTGGCATAAAGTTTATCTAACACAGTAGTCTGGCACCTGTCAGAGACTTTTCTGACTCCGTTAGTCTGTCCAGCTAGAGCTACTTACCCCCTAAAATCACCTGGAACCACACTCTCCATCTAGCTCTGCTCCAATCATGTCTTTCCTACCAATGGAACTTTGCACATGCTGTTCCCCCTGTTTGAATGCATGTCCCTCCATCTCTTCTCTGGTTTAAATTCTATTCATCCTTTGGATTTAGTTGAGGCATCACTGTCTCCAAAAAGCTTCCCTAGACTAGGTTAGACTCCCTTAAGAACGTGAGACCACCGACTGTTTCTATTTGTGTGATGATGTGATCCAAGTCTGCTTCCTCCACCGGAATGCACGGAGCTCTGCGAGGGCAGGGAGTGAGTCAGCTTTCGTTACCCTTCTATCAGCAGCCCATATCTCTGTTGCTGGGACACAGTAAGCATGTAACGAATATTTAAATGTTAAATGCACATGTGGTGGACTCCTATGCTAGTTCTGCCTGCCCCTGGCTTATGTAGGCAACTCACTTAACTTCACAGGGCCTTACTTTCCTGGTTGGTAAGAAAATGCCTCTTCTGGTTCCAACATTCTAGGATGTTTATGGTTCCTGCCTTCGGCCTATAAGACTGATGAGGCTCCAGCTAGGAAGAAAGTCGACACTGGCTGTTATCTGCTTGCCATGTATCTGTCCCACGTGGAACAGAAACCTGATGCCGAACAAGAAATTGGAATTGTCCTTAAACACCTTTGCTTCTTCCCCTAATGCCACTGCCTCCTTCTGGCTTTCTTCAACCTCCCATTTAAAATACTGCAAATGCTCCCTGAACTGGTGGTGGTCCTGTGTTCAGTGCTGTCCCCTTCCAATCTACCTGCGAGACGGCCAGTGGAACTGAGTCCATAGCACTGATGATAGCACCCCTCTGCTTGCACTAACACTTCCAGGGGCTCCCACAACATGCCTGGGACAAAACTTCCCCTGTTGCTGCCTCATCAGCTGTCCTCTCCTTGAGCACTTACACTCCGCTCAGACCTACTCAGGGGGCCCAACTACACACTGTTCTTGGAGGTCCCTGTCTTTGCACGTGGTTCTCTCTTCCTGGAAAACTGTTCTCATCTCCTGTACTTACAAAGCCCCATCCATCCTTCAGGCTCAGCTCAAGCATCCCTTGAGCGTGGCACCTTCCTCACTCTCCCGGCTGAGTGTGTCACTCACTGCCTGAGTTCCCACAGAACACGATGTGCAGGCCACCGTAACAACAGGAAGTGAACTGTATTTGTTGGCCCAGGGAGAGTCGCCTTAAGAGTGTGGGCCTCCAGGAAGCTAGCATTCAGACTTGAAGGTCAGATAAAGAACTTCACAGATAAGAAAGCTAAAGGAGTTCATCATCACCAAACCAGTATTATATGAAAAGCTGAAAGGTATTCTTTAAGAAGAGGAAGAAGAAGAAAAAGGAGGAAAAGGTGGCTGCTTCAAACTAAAGCATGTCTGGAACTGGAGAGCATTATGCTAAGTGAAATAAGCCGGTCAAAGAAAGATGAGTATCACATGATCTCACTCATTTGTGGAATAAAATGAACAACATAAACTTGATGAACAAAAACAGATCCAGAGACAGAGAGGCATTGACTGTCAAACCTCAGAGGGGAGGTAGGGGAGAGTGGGGGTAAGGGGTAGAGATCAATCAAAGGACTTGTATGCATGCATATAAGCCTAATCAATGGACACAGACACCAGGGAGGTGAGGGCATGAGTGGTGAGGGAGGAGGTTGAAAGGGGTAATGGGAGAGGAGGACACATATGTAATACCTTAATCAATAAAGAAATTAAAAAAAAAGTCAGTCAATTTCAGACTGAGTTGAGGTTGAAATCAAATTCTGCAACTGACTTGTGTGGTCTTGGAAATTATTCTGACTCTTAGTTGTCTAATTTTGGAAATGGGAGATATAACACCTAACTCACCGTTGTCGTTACAGATTAAATGAAATATTGTGATTTAATGCACTTAGTACAATGCCTGGCCCATAATTCTCGTTAGCGAATGGTAATTATTATTTGATTGTGAAAGTGTTGAATGCGAACAGCTACACTTTGTCCATCTTTCTGTCTGGCACATAGTGGGGTGCTCTCAGTGAATGGTTCTTAAAATGCATGAGTGAAATGGTATTTCTGATGTTACTTTTCTTTACAGGAAAGCTAGAGGCTTATTCATTTTAGGAATTTAAGTGTCAAAATGTCTACCGATCTCATGGCATATTCCAAATCACATTTTGCCTAACTAGTCTTGGCCTTACACGAGTAACAGAGTTTGAGAACAAACTTGAGTGTTACGTATTAGGGTTTTCTGCTGAACTCTTCACGCTTTTCATCTTCACTGTACGCGCATCAATTTCGGCCCTTACCTAATCCTATGGGCACAGATTACCCCCTTCTTTCTCATAGTGTCACACCAACAGCACGCCTGTGGACTAATGCTAATAAGCACTGCTGTATGTGCTTTGGGAGTTGTCAATTCCTCTAGGCGACTCCTAACCTGACTGACTTTTCCAAGATGACCGGCAAACTCTAGCTCAGGGCTCTGGCCACAGCCTGGCATTGCCAACAAGAGCCTTAAATTCCTGGGCTTATCCAACCTCTGCAGTCTCCTCCATGAGCCTGCGCCTTTCTCTTAGGGCCATGCACCTCCACCTTCCCTGGGGCGGGGCGGGGGGGGGGGGGCAGGCAGAGAGGACACCAAGTTCACACCCTACCCTCAGGACGACCCTGCAAGATTAAAGCCTCACAAGGTTAGACACCTTGAACCCTTAGCACATCCAACTTTCCTCCTGTCATTTCTCTTCCGGGTTCCCCGGTGACTTGTTTAGGACAGAAGAACGCGAGGCTGAGAAACACCTTTACCCCCTTCCAATTACCCAGGGCGGGTCCTCCTATGGGCCAGGCTGATTGTCGGGGGAGCCTCGGGCGCTGGTCCCCGCGGGCAGCCGGCCATCCCGCCCCCGGGGCAGGGAACGGCGTCCCGCGCTGCCCGGAGACGCAGCGGAGGCGCAGCCGTCTCCCGCCCTCCTTCCCGGAGCCGCCGGGGCTGCAGCTCTCGGGGGCGGCCACACCGGAAACGTCCCCGCGGGGAGCGCGCGGCCGCCGAGGGTCCTGCGCTCTGGGCGGGGCCGCGGGCCCGTCCCCCTCCCTCCCCGCCTCCGGGGTGCGCGAAGGCCGGGCGGGGCCGTCGTCCCTTCCGGGGAGCGGTGGCCGCCGCCGCCGCGTCCGCCGGGCGGCTCCCCACCCCGCCCCCCGCGGCTCGGGGTGACGCTTCTCCAATAACAGCTCGCGGGGAGCAGCTCGGGCTTCGGCCCGGCACCGCGCAGCCCTCCCTCCTTCCCTCCCTCCCTCCCGCCGCCACCATGCGGGCTGAGGGGGACGGCCTGGAGCGCTTTTGCAGCCCGGGCAAGGGCCGGGGGCTGCGCGCCCTGCAGCCCTTCCAGGTGGGGGACCTGCTCTTCTCCTGCCCGGCCTACGCCTGCGTGCTCACGGCCACCGAGCGGGGCACCCACTGCGAGCACTGCTTCGCCAGGTAGGCGGGCGGCGCGGGCGGGTGGGCGGGCGCGGGGGCGCCGAGCCGAGGCTCGGACCGCGGCGGGAGGAAGTGCGCGCGGCGCGCGGGATCCTAGCGCCGACCTGTCAGGTTGTGTGGCTTGGCGGGGGGGGGGGGGGGGGGGGGGGTGTTTGTCTAGGGGAGATCCAGTGGCGGCGGGCCGGTCATCTTAACCCCACGTGACGTAGGAAACAGGAGCCAAGTTCCCGCCGCACGCCCTGTGCCGCACGTTTTCGGAGTTGCCCACGTGGGACATGCCAACCTGGGAGGAGCAGGGTGCCGCCCGCACACGTGGGCTCGGCGCGGAGCCCGCCTTGTTCTATGCAAAGCCATGCCTCAGCATTGCCAAGGGGAGCCCGGGTTCAGGCAGCCGGGGTCTGTCACCTTTAACGCGTGCTTCCTGAGATGTGTGCCCGTCCCCGCAGCCAGCCCTGCCTCAGACTTGCTGTTTCCTCCAAGGAACTTGGTGACACTTCATATTCACGTAAAGCACAAGGCCCCGCTTCTTCCTTCTCGCGCTCTGCGCTTGGTGTTTGGAGAGGAGCCACGGGGGCGCTGACCACACACCTGGGGTTCTAATGGGCTGCACGGATGGGGCGCATCTAGACCTGGCTCAGAATCAGGAAGACAAAAATGTGTGGTTGAAAAATGGTGCTTAATGGTAGCATATCCTATGCATATATGTCTGTATTTGGATGCATGCATACACCAACACATAATGATAGCCTCAAGCCTTATGATAGTTTCAGTAGAAGTCACCGACACAACACCCTCTCTCACCTTTTGACAAGCGGGAAAACTGATGCCCAGAGAGGAAGTGACTGTGTATAAAGAGTCACATCGTGGTTAAAGGAATGAGATCTGGACTCTTCCGTTTGGCCCATTTCCCACCCGGTTAGGTGCTCGGTAAAATCAACAAGGCTGGAAGCATGGCGTTGGAGTGAGGTCTGTCCCTGGCCTCCCACTGCTCTCTGAGAAACGGACCCTGCTGTACTTTCTTCGAACCCCAGTTTCTTCATCTTTGAAGTGGAGATTCTTGGGCTAGATGGAGCGCACCCGAGTTCCTGCAGGTTCCTTTGGAGTCCAGGTCTCAAGTCTAGCGTACACTGCAGTACAACCTCCGAGACCGGTGCACGTTAAGGCATTGGAACAGAAGGGACAGAAGCTAAATACTGCAGTAATCTTGGCCAGACTCCCTAACAGAGCTGTCTTCCGCTTGGGGGAACCTGGAAAGGAACTAGATACAGAATCATGCGGTGGGCAGCGTAAGGGCTGTATGTGATGTGGCTCTTTGAATTGGTGAGCCAAGAGCTAAAGGGTCATGGCACCACTTTGCAACGTTTGAGTGAAGTGAGCATTGGGTTTTCCCAAAGTTAAAAAGGCTGCTGTGACTGGTCCCCTTGATCTTCTGAGCCTTACTGTGGCTCAGAGCCTGAAGCAGTGTGGGTGGCAGGAGTGGCAGGAGCAAAGCAGGATCACCCACCCCAGAAGGGGTCTCCCTCCCCTCATCAGGGGTCCTCGTGGTCCAGGGTGTGAGAGAAGACTGCGGGTGCCAGACACATAGTAGGTACTCAGCTGGTAGTTACCCATCCTCACCTCAAAATGTTAAAATGAAGGATCAAATATCTCTGGGCTGAGAAGGGAGAAGCGGGGCTGAGAGATGCTTTTCTTTAACTGTGAGTGTCCTCACTGTGTCTGCTGCACACACCCCCAACCTTAGAACACTGATGCACAGTCAGGGTCAACTTTGCATATGGGACCAAGTTTGCCCCCCCTCCCCTCACCATTTTCTGAATGACACTTGTCAGGTTCACTAATTGCTGCCTTAGGCCGGAACCAGAGCTGTCACTTGCATTAGGGTGGTTTCTCCCGCACTCCCCCACCTTTCTCTGTTGGCGAATGTGAACTGTCAACACCCACAGTTCACTTCCTCTCGTTTGAAGTCAGTTAAAATAACACACAAGACATCGGGATACGGTGGCACTAGAATGACATTAGAAATGTTTTCATACTCCACTCCAGTTCTGTCCAGTCTGGACAGAGTTAGTCAGATCATTCTCATAGATTTAGCACCATTTCCTCGGTCAACCGTTTGTGTATGACCCAGGACAAATCAGTCTGCCCAGTTGTCCTGGGGAAACCCCTGATGTCTTGTCTCCACGGCGCCTCCTGGGAGGAGGAACAGAATTCTCAAATATTGAAGCAAAGAGGGCAAACTCCAGTCCCCCCCCCCCCCCCTTAGAAAACTATTCCTTATCCTTTCTTGTGCTGGAAGTTTAATATAAACGAGAGTGCTTAAATGGGCCACTAGAGATTTTCCCTCTCATATTCATTGTATGAGGGCTTCACTTATTTTGGAGGAAAGTAAGTGATTTCTTCAGGAATAATTGTGTTCTACAAGGTGGGAAAACAAAACACACAGAAACCACAGGACGTTTCTTAGGTCACCAGGGATGGGACTGCAGCTGTCAGGACAGTTCCGACAAAGGGTCGTTTCTGAGAGTCCTACAATTGTGTCACATCTTCTCAGTTTGGGTAGGTGACACTTGGGAAGATGTGTATCTTGCCTCAGCTGCTACAAGGCAGCTTCTAAAAATATAAATGTCTTCTAATTGGGAGCTGTCCTTATCAGACCTCTTAGATACATTTTGTGAACACACCCACTCACATTCAAACATAGGTTTTTGGCATTGGCCAACTTTTTGTGGCAGCTTTTTGGATTGTTTTCCTTTTACATTATATTTCAAATTTGATATTTGACACGCTTTAACACTGGGCATTATCTCCGAAAGGGAAACGAGGGGAAAAATCACTGTAATCTAGTGAGTGTTCCATCTGAATTTTCACTTCCGTCGCAGGTCCTCAGGTGGGCAGACGTCCCCCTGTTGACCTTTTCTTTTTATTCTCTTGGCTTCTGGGTCCTTGAAGGGCAAGAATATTGTCTTTTGATCAGTTTGTTCAGATTATTGGGGGGAAGGTAGGAAGGCCCACTGAACTTCCTTGGAATAGAGCTGTTGGAACCCAGTTTCAAGGAATTTATATTATGTCTGGCTCACTCTGTGGTGCTTTTAAGCACTTGGCACCTTTGAAGTCTTAGAGGAGAGAGCAGAGAGGAGCCCTGGTATCCTTGCTGTGTGGAAAATTCTGTTTTCCTCCATTAAAATGTTTGCATAAGCAAAACGTTCAGATGGAGATGCTTTATTTCAGCTGTTATCAAGACTTATGGTCGGTCCCCGATGTGTTCAGTAGCAATGTCCGTCTCCCTCCCCCCGTTTTACAGAACGGTCGGAGCGATCGTAGCTGCTCTGCCCACAGAAGAGGTGTCGTCTGCAGGGCTGTTGTGATTGTACTCACTCCCAGAACATTTTCTGAGAATTGGAGTCTCCAAGGGGAGAAATGAGAAATGGCTTCGCATGGTCTCAGATTGCCTTGTCTTCCGAGGGAAAAATTGGACACAGGCTCCAATAGAGGATTTCACATGGTTTTTGTTTCTTTCCAATGGGCAGTAAGATTCAAAAATACAGACAACAGATTTCCTCTAAGAAGTTACATTGAAGAATACAAAATCCAGTCATCTGTATGTCAGATGAGATACTGTGCTGTCACTTTCAACGTTTCGCTATTTCAGGTTTTTCTTTTATTTAGAGACTGCAAAGGAGGGACTTTGGTTTGAATTCTGGCTTCATGCCCTCCTGGTGGTTTGTCTTTAGGTGAATAGCTTAACCTCTCTGAATTCCCAGATTCCTTCGTCTGTAAAATATGCCCATACATACACCCACCCACCACACTAGTCCCGAGACAGTGGACACCGGGTGCTCAGCACAGCCCCAACACAGAGCAAGTGGTCACACTGGCCTGGTGTCGGGCTCGAACTTGTTTGATGAGCTCTGCTGGCCAAGTGTTAAGTAGTCTGATCAAACATTGTGATTTCAGGGAGGATTGGGGTTTTGTGTGTGTGTGTGTGTGTGTGTGTGTGTGTGTGTGTGTGTGTGTGTGTTTTGTTTTTTTGTTTGTTTGTTTTTTTAAATATATTTTATTGATTTTTTACAGAGCGGAAGGGAGAGGGATAGAAAGTCAGAAACATCGATGAGAGAGAAACATCGATCAGTTGCCTCTTGCACACCCCTACTGGTCCATGCCCTTGACCGGAATCGAACCCGGGACCCTTCAGTCCACAGTCCGCCGCCCTATCCACTAAGTCAAACCAGTTTCGGCCGTTTTGTTTGTTTTTAATGGTGTTGGGGTTGGAGCGGGGGAAACTGAGAAGGAAATACTGGAAATGGCTGGCCATTGGGGTCATCATCCAGATGGCCCATGACCAGAGCTAGAAGAAGCAGCTCTCAAACTCAGGCCCCCGGAATAGTGCAGTATTTTTCAAAACCTAATGGAAATGACATAATAAACCTATATAGATAAAGCTTTTATTTTTCTTTTCTCTTTTTTCTTTATTGATTAAGGTATTACATAGGTGTCCTTATCCCCCTACTCCCTCCCTTTTCCCCCCTCCCCCGCTCATGCTCTCATTCCCCTGTGTCTGTGTCCATTGGTTAGGCTGATACACATGCATACAAGTCCTTTGGTTGCTCTCTCCCCCTTAACCCCCACCTGCCCTACCTTCCCTCTGAGGCTCGGTGGTGTGATCGATGCTTTTCTGTCTCTGGGTCCGTTTTTATTCACCAGTTTATGCTGGTTATTGTATTCCACAAGTGTGTGAGATCATGTGGTATTTATCTTTCTCTGACTGGCTTATTTCACTTAGCATAATGCTCTCCAGGTCCATCCATGCTGTTGCAAATGGTAAGAATTCCTTCTTTTTTTTACAGCAGTGTAGTATTGCATTGTGTAGATGTACCATAGTTTTCTAATCCATTCATCTGCTGATGGGCATTTAGGCTGTTTCCAAATCTTAGCTATGGTAAATTGCGCTGTTAGGAACATAGGGATGCATATATCTTTTCTGATTGGTGTTTCTAGTTTCTTGGGATATACTCCTAGAAGTGGGATCACTGGGTCAAATGGGAGTTCCATTTAAGGCTTTTTTTTATTATTATTGATTTTTTAGAGAGAGTAGAAGGGAGAGGGAGGGCGTGGAGGGAAGGAAGGAGGGAAAAACACAGAGAGAGAGAGAGAGAGAGAGAGAGAGAGAGAGAGAGAAATCAATTGGGGATTGAACCCACAAACTGGACAGATATCCTGACAAGGAATTGAACCAGCAGTTTTTCAGTGCACAGGACTCTCAACCCACTGAGCAATCCTGGCCAGGGGTAAAAAAATTTTTTTTTAAAGAGCCTTTTCTAGCTCTAAAGTGCTTAGACACTTCAATACACTTTTACTATGACATTAATCACATATTTGAAAAGGGGAATGGAGGAAAACAGAATTTTCCACACAGCAAGGATACCGGGGCTCCTCTCTGCTCTCTCCTCTAAGACTTCAAAGGTGCCAAGTGCTGTAACATGCGTAGTTTCCATATGCAGGGAGCATCATTTCTGTGTTAGCGTATAGAGGCTCTGTGCCCAAGCTGCCCGTTTGGAAACAATTTGAGATGAAAGAGAGAGAACAGCAGCAGGATGTCCTGAAGTGAAATGCAAACCCTGGTGAGTTAAAACCACCTTCTAGCACCTTTCCCTCCCAAAAGCAATTGCAGAAAATCCTCTCAATAAAAAATAAAAAAACCTGAAGATCTGTATAAAATGGCATTACTTTAACTCACATTGCTCTTTACAGCTCATAAAGCATTTCCACGCACATCCTTATTTTGATCCTCTCCAGGATGTAGGAGGAAACTGAATGTTAGGCAGGTTAAGTTGTTTCCTTGAATGCCACTTTCTTTTTATTGCCCTATTTGTATTGAATGTCTTCTAAGGGCCAGGCTTTGTGCTCTGCACGGATGGAGCCCCATCTTCCTATTGGAGTCTGAGCTTCCTCGCTCTGCCCCTTTTGGCCTGAATCGACTGTGGTTCACACCTGGACACCAGGACTTAATTGATCTCTGGTTTCTCCTTGAATGAATGTAATTTTTAAAAAAAGAAATATTTCATATTGATTTTAGAGAGGAAGGAAGAAGGAGAGAGAGAGAGAGAATCATTGATTGGCTGCCTCCTGCATGCCCTCTACTGGGAATTGAGCGTGAAACCCCAGGCATGTGCCCTGACCAGCAATACTGGTAGAACCTTGACTTCCTCATTCATAGGTCGATGCTCAACCACTGAGCCATGCTGGCCAGGCTGACTGAATGCTGTTTTTACCACTCTTTTGCTCCCTCTTCCCCCAAAAGGTAATTCAACAAACGAATGCATTATTTTTTTTAATTTTAACAAATAACTTGATTCAGCTGACTTGTGCTTATATCGTCTCCTGTTATGGTTTGGGAGATGTTTTTTATTATAGTGCTTTGGAATTTGCACAAGAGCTACATATATTCTTTTATATGTATCAATTATTCCATAATAAGTCATAAAAAGAACACTAGGATTTGGTCCTTTTGTGGGTTTGTAATAGTTTTTAATATTATGCTAGAACTAAGATGGGTTTGTCATCTTCGTCTTCAGACCTACCTACAAAGTTGGTTTCCATGCCTCTGGCAGGGCAGCCTCAGAGTAGAACCCTCTTCCTTTTCCTTAAACATTCCCGCCCTCCAGAACCTTTCTGTGCAAAGTGAAGTCAGTCAAGTTTGGAAACAGAATTTACGATGCAGCTATTCTACCTAGGAGGCCCTGCGTGGTGTTTCTGTGGGGTGAGCCGATTGCACACTGTCTGTCAGAGGGTTCTTTAAAAAATGCTGAGGAAGTCTTCAATTTCTCCGGAAAGATTCGGGGCTCCGTGCGACAGTTTGGCAGCAGCTGGTTTTCAGGAAGACTCAGAATTGAAGAGAAGCTGGGACTGCACAGTTGCCTGTTTTAGAACTTGAGATAGAGAATTATAAAGGAAGTTTCCATTTATGTTTGTGTTCTAGGTTTACCTCTTTTGCCTTTAGGTTAATACCCCCTTTATTTTTCTTGTCGATGTAAAGAAATACAAAATAATCACAATTTTAAGCCACTTTATTTCTTCTTCCCAGGGAGGCAATTGGTCATTATAAATATCCCTTATATTCCTGGAATCATTAATGACTTGTCACCTACCCACCACCTCTCCCCCCCTCCCCAATACACACAGATTTTTTGTAGACCTCAGGTGCAGAGTGGGTGAGGTATTCATATTTCGAAGTTCAGGGCATGCTTTCATCTGGCCTGTGCAAGGGCAATTTGATTTAAGAGAGTTTTCCCTGTGACTGATTCTCTAGTGCCATTTCTGCTCCTCTCACAGATAGCCCAGCCCCTCTCTACGTTTGCCTGCATGTCTCTGAGTGTGTGTGCACCTCCTGATCCTCACAGGGAGCCAGGCAGACCTAGAACAGGGCACACTGCGTGTACTTGACCGGAAGCAGATGTTGTACCCTCCTCTGGGCAGCCTGGTGGCTCTGAGACTTCCTGTGGGAGTGCCTAGAAGCGACCCCCTTGCCCCTGGCCCCTTACTCCTGGACAGCGGCCAGTTCTGGGACCAGAGGCCTGTCCCCTCTCAAGGGACTTGCATGCTCAGTCTCTGTACATCACCATCACCTTTCCCACCCACATCCCCAGCCCTCTCATCTTTGGATTTCTAGCAAATCTGCGGTAGTTTAGGGGTGCAGTCCTCCAGCAGGGAATTGTCTGAAGTAACTGCCTTTTCAGGGGTTGAACCCGCGACCTTGGCCTCATTAGCACAGGCGCTCTACCCAGTCACAAAGCCGCACACCTCACTTTGTGCAACTTCTGCTGACTCTGTTCCTACCACCCTCAGCGCCCTCCTTTTCAATTGCAAAGGCGTTCACACCAACACAATAGAACAGAAGGAAATCAGATCTCTTCAAGACCTCTCTGAAGGACAGAAATCTGCAATTTAGCAGGAAAATAATGCCAAAAAGTCTTGAGGGCACAGGAAACAACTTATCTTTCCAGCTCAAGCGTTTGCTGAGAATCCAGCTGTGTCTCTCAGATTCTTCTTCAATCAGAAATTTAAAAATAGTGTGGCGCTCCTTGTGCCAATTTATTAACGTAAAATCTGGTGGCTCTTGTCCACGAAGTGGAAGGTTTCCCTGATTAAATGGAAATATTGTATGCATATTAATAAAATGGATTAGCTTAGCTTTTACAGGAAGGAGTGCGTCGGAAAATTCCTAAGCGCTTATCTGTGGTAAATGTATAATGCCTGGAAATCAAAATGAGTGCTTGCCACGATAGCTGAGACAGCGGTGTGTAGCCGCGCGTGCACTGTGATGTACAGAGCCCGCAGGGCTCGTAGTGT
Organism: Antrozous pallidus; assembly: GCA_027563665.1. NCBI lineage: Eukaryota > Metazoa > Chordata > Mammalia > Chiroptera > Vespertilionidae > Antrozous > Antrozous pallidus. Next base: position 28,765,034 of record CM050527.1, on the reverse strand, counting down.
CCCCCGAGGAGAAAAGGAATAAGGCCAGCTCGAGGGAGAAGGGAATTTCACACCAGGGCTTGATGACACAGGCCTGTGGGGGAGGGAGGGTGGAGAGAAAGTCTGGCTGACCCCTGAGATACAGTTTTTCATCTGAGCCAAATTAAAAAAAAAAAAATGTCAAGGATTTGATGCCCTGGCTCTTGAGAAGAGTTAGTTTGCAATCGGTGACAAAAATGGAAAGACCTTGGACTTTTTCACTTGGGTCTGTGAGTACCAGGGAAGGAGTCTTCGGGGCTGTGGGTCCCGCCTGGGCTTATATTCTGTTGATTCTCCTCTCCCTGGGGTGATGTTAGTGTAAGAAACATGTGCCTTGTGCCACCTGCAAAGTCTCTTCTCTGTCAGTCACACAAATAGGTGGCAGAGCCGTCACCACCGAACCAGCCCAGAGTGGCCCTGTATCCTGTTTGATCTTTCCAGAGACATCAGACCTAAAACCGTTAAGTCAGGCGGTGGGAGTGTGGGGAGGGGAGGGAACGTTGACCTCCAGCTGTCCCCAGCAGGAACCAAAGTTTACCCCCACCCCTCAAGCCCCACAGAACCAAAGGACCTGGAACTTGAACACTGGAACCCTTTCAGATTCCAAGGGTCCCTTGTCCAGGAAGATCCTCCGGTGCTGACACCCCTTTCCCATAAATGGCCAAGTTCCAAGGTCCTCCAACTAAAACTCGTCCTACCAGCCTGTTCCCCCAGCCCCTTAAAAACCCTAAACCTAGTCCAGCGAGCAAGATGGGTCTGAGCCACCATTTTTCTCTCATCTCAGTGGGTGCCTTCTCGATCAGTAAACCTTTCCTTACTCCAAACGCTGACATTTTGAGTCTGGGCCATTCGCAGCATGGGACACAGGAACTTTGGTTCCATAGCAGTAACCATGCTGTTTACAGCGATGGAAGTAACGATGCTGTTTACAGCAACAGTAAGACATTGAGTTATGAGCAAATGGAACCCCCCTGAGAGTAGGATTCTGTTGTGTGGATGTATGCAACCAGTAATTTTATTTATGGAGCACTTGCTGGGGTTTAAATCCCTGGGAGAAAGCTGTGAAGAAAAGGGACAAAAATCCGAAACATTGCAGAGCCAGTGTCCAGTGCCTTGAACCGTGTATGCTTTCAGCGCATGCTGTGTTGAAGGCACTAAGGTTTGGGGTTGAGCTGTTCCCTTTATTTCATTAAAAACTGGTAATCCATGCATGTCATAAAGAAAATGCTGTCAAAGAAAATTCTGGTTCCCCATATACTCTATCTCGTTCATGACTTATGCAAACTAAGGGAGAACTTTGATCAGATAATATTAGGTCTGATGAAATTGTAACAGCCCCACGTTACGTTCAAGGACCAGCAGCTTTGGCTGGTTTTTGGAAGTTAATGAAATTTAGTCTACTCATACACCTGAGAAAATATTTCTAAGTGTCACTCTTAAAAACCTTTAGGGAGCCCTAGCTGGTTTGGCTCAGTAGATAAAGCGTCGGCCTGCGGACTGAAAAGTCCTGAGTTCGGTTTCGGTCAAGAGCACATGGCTGGGTTGCGGGCTCGATCCCCAGTAGGGGGCATACAGAAGGCAACAGATCAATGATTCTCCCTCATCATTGATGCTTCTATCTCTCTCTCCCTCTCCCTTCCTCTCTGAAATCAATAAATATATATATTTTTAAAAAACACATCTTTGGGTTTTGGGGTTTTTTTTTCCTCTGGTAAGCTTTCAGGCCCACAAGATAGTAGGAATTTAGAAATGATCTACTTATTTCACTCGATATGTTTCATTTACTTGGGCACATATTTGGGCCTTCTAAGACCCCCAGCTACTAAGTATTGCCTGGATACAGGGAGGGAAGAAAGAAGCCTACCTCTACCTTCTCTTCCTGTGCATCTCCAGAGAGTGGCCCCAGTGGCACTGCCCGATGGGAGCTTCAGGACTGGGCATCAGGTGAAGTGAGTCCAACTTCCTCTGCTGTGTCAGTGTCACAGTCCCAGCTTGCATGGTCATACACACATGCACACACACACACACACACACACACCCCCACACACACCCCGTATCCTTGGTAAATGTATAATGCCTATTCTCCCCTCTGTCCTTCTTTGTCTGGATGTCTCTCAGGTTCTGGGAAGTCTGTCCTGGTGTCTGCAGCCGGGATCAGCTCCCTTTGCCTTTGCTCCATTGCACCTTCCACACTTCCTTCGCCACACCTGCTCCTGGAGTACAGGAACCGGTTACCTCATCTTTGTAGCCCCGGCACTTAGCCCGAGGCCTAGCACACTCTCCCCTCGGTAAATACTGATTAAGTGAATAGTCTCATTTCTGTAACTTCTTTCACTAGTGGCTCTTCCGGCAGGCTTCACCGCCGACCTCAATATATAACTCTGTTCCTTTTGGAAATGAATCCTTGCCAATACCTGAAGAACCCCTCACTGGTTCCCGTTATCTTTAGGAGAAAATCCTGACAGTTCAGGTCCTCCCCATGAAGTGCCCACCTCATCCTCTCTAGAGTTCTCTCTCCCCGCTCTTTTCTGGGGGGTCTTCATTCCTTTCCCTTTATCTGTGTTGCTCTTCATTCCTCCTCTGCCGGTGTGTAACCTAGAACACCCTGTCCAGGTAAAACCTTATGCTGTAAGTTTGTTCATCCTCAACAGAGATCCCTCTCAACTTACATCTCTATTAACGAAGCTCCCTTTTAAATATTCCAGCCCACACATCTCTTAGTTTCATATGTATATAAAACCATTTTTCATTCTTCTATTTATATTGATTAAACACCCTACTGTCCCAGCACTGTGCTGTAACCCTGGCGATTCTAACATGGTCAGGACAGCGTTCTCTGTAGGTGCCCTCACTTTTGTGTCTTTTAACGCACGCAGTCCCAGGAGTAGCTTCCTACTGTCAGTTCAGTGTCATCTGAATTATCTTGCCTGATGTTTATATTAATCACTGTCATGAAGATAGGGCGTATTTCCTCAAAAAGCTCCATTTTTATAAAAATACCATTCCTCCAGAATCTGACACACTACCTTACACGTAGAAAATAATACTTTCTGAATAGAAAGGTAGATTAATGTACTTTGTCCCTGCCTCATGAACAAGGTTTTATAGTATAAAAAGGGTCCTGTAGCCCTAGCCGGTTTGGCTCAATGGATAGAGCGCCGGCCTGTGGACTCAAGGGTCCCAGGTTCGATTCTGGTCAAGGGCATGTACCTTGATTGCGGGCACAATCCCCAGTGGGAGGTGTGCAGGAGGCAGCTGATTGATGTTTCTCTCCCATCAATGTTGCTGACTGTCTCTCTCCCTTCCTCTCTGTTAAAAAATAAATAAAATATATTTTTAAAAGGGTCCTTTATTCAGAAATCAGTAAGGATTGGGAAAAAAAAATCTGCTTTTTTGCAATGGGTTTTTAGCCAGAACACGGGGATCGTGAAAGACTGATTTCAACATCATCGTTATTGGAGACCTAGATTCCCACGTGTCTGCCACTGCTGGCATCAGACCCATAGATGTGGGGGAACGACCAAAGAACCATGGGAAAGTTTGACGAGGAGGACGCTGCTGAGATGGGGAAGGGCTGCCGGAATCTTAGGCAAACTGAAGGTTGAACGTGAGCGAGGCATCACATTGACGGCTCCCTGTGGAAATTCGAGACCAGAAGGTATTATATGACCATCATTGATGCCCCAGGTCACAGAGACTTCACCAAAACCATGATGACAGGCTCATCCCACGCTGCCTCTGCCGACTTGATTGTTACTGCAGGTGCCGGTGAACTCGAAGCAGACATCTCCCAGAATGGGGCACACCCGTGAGCGGGCCCTCAGGCTCACACACTGAGTATGAAACAGCCGATTGCCGGTGTCAACCAAGTGGGCTTCACTGTGCTGCCCGCAGGCAGAAAGGATATGAGGAAATCGTTCAAGAAGTCAGCATCTCGCCAAAACCGGTTTGGCTCAGTGGATAGAGCGTCGGCCTGCAGACTGAAAGGTCCCAGGTTCCATTCCGGTCAAGGGCATATACCTTGGTTGCGGGCACAACCCCAGTGGGGGGTGTGCAGGAGGCAGCTGATTGATGTTTCTGACTTTCTATCCCTCTCCCTCGTCTCTGTAAGAAATCAATAAAATATATATTTTTTTTAAAAACGAAGAAGTTAGCATCTACATGAAGAAAATGGGCTACACCCCAGACACAGTAGCATTTGTCCTGATTTCTGATTGGAATGGCGACAACATGCTGGAGCCAAGTGCTGACCTGCCTTGGTTCAAGGAATGGAAAGTCACCCGTAAAGACGGCAATGCCAGCGGGACCCACTGCTTGAAGCTCTGGATTGCATCCTGCCACCTACTCTGCATCTGCCCCTCCAGGATGTCTACCACATGGGTGTCGTGGGCACGGTCTCTGTGGGCCGAGTGGAGACTGGTGTTCTCAGTGGTGGTCACTTTGCTGCTGTCAGCGTTACAGCTGAAGTGAAGTCCGATGAGCTGCACTATGAAGTTTGGAGTGAAGCTCTTCCTAGGGACAGCGTGGGCTTCAGTGTCAAGAACGTGTTGGTGGTGGCGATGTGGCTGGTGAAAGCCAAAATGAGCCCCCAGCGGAAGCAGCTGGCCTCACAGCTCAGGTGATCATCCTGAGCCATCCAGGCCAGATCAGTGCGGATACACACCGGCGTGGATTGTCAGACAGCTCGCCTGGCTTGAACATTTGCCGAGCTGAAGGAGAGGAGTGATCTGACGTCATTCTGGGGAAAAGCTGGAAGATGGCCCTACGTTTTTTAAATCAGTGATGCTGCCATATGGTTCCTGGCAGGCCTCGTGCAGTGAGAGCTTCTCGGACTACCCTCCTCTGGTCCGTTCTGCTGTTGGTGACATGAGACAGACAGTGGCTGTGGGTGTCATCCAAGCAGTGGACAAGAAGGCAGCTGGAGCTGGCAAAGCTACGCAGTCTGCCCAGGAAGCTCAGCAGGCTAACTGAATGGATAGCATCCCCAATTCCTTCCGCCCCGTCTTTATCAGTGGTGGAAGAATGGCCTCAGGACTGTTTGTCTCAGCTGGCCATTTCAGTTTGATAGAAAGAGACTGGTTAAGGAATATAATGTGTCATAAAGCCTTCAGAAGGAAAGAAGAATGTGTTGTGGACAGTTTGGTGGGTTGTTGTGTGTGTGGGGGGGGGGGGCAGTTTTTTAAGTGATTCATTTTTAAAATCAGTGCTTTCTAAAACAAAGTTTATTGATTTCAGAGAGAGAGGAAGGGAGAAGGATGAAGAGAGAGAAACATCTGTGAGAAATATCAATCAGCTGCCTCCTCCCTGCCCCCTACTGGGCTTGGAGCCCGAACCCGGGCATGTGCCTTGGCCAGGCACCAAACCATTGTGACCTCGTGATTCATGGGTTCACACAACCACTGAGCCACACCGGCTGGGCAAAAATCAGCACGCTTTAATGGAAACAACTTGACCAAGAATCTGTCACCTACTTTTGAAACCCATTAAAACAAAGCGTAATGAGAAGGGAAAAAAGAAAGAAAAATGACTGATACAACTATTTAAACAATATCTGATAAGTTTGAGTTCTCAGGGTAAAATCCACGATGAGGGTAGTTCACCTACACAAATTGGCAATTCGATTAATGATGGTTCGTCTATAGAAAAAGCCAAGAGGATGGGAGGGTGACACCTCTTAAAATTCTATCACAAGCCATCGAAACAACACATTTGCTTGTTAGATTTAGGACAGATCACCTGTTGGTTGGGCAGGGAGTTACTCCTCATGTTTGGCTGCAGAAGGCCTGATTATATTCTAGAACTCACACTTAGCATTAGGTCAGAAAGGCATTTTCACACTTTTTTTCCTACTCTGTGGCCTGAATGCTGAAGTGAGGAATACGGTGAGGAGCATTTTGAGTTTTTAAGTAATTAAATTTATATGACTTTGGTTTTGTCCTTTCCCTTGGTATGTAAACACCGGGGTGTTATGGAAGGGAGGGCCAAGGTGGTCATAGGGGAATCTAATATTGTTGTTCCAAAGTATTAATGATAACCTCTGGCACCATTAGAAGAAATGGTGGCTGTTACTTGTCAGTTCCTTTATGAGAGAGCTGAGATAAAACGAAAGGCATTCATTGTTTCCCTCCTTTTGACTTCCGTAGGCGACAGAAGTGGAAGATAAACTAGCAAAAAACGTGTCACTAAGGTTAATGAAGAAAGTGTTTCCAGAGTCAGATGTTAAGTATTAAAGTGCACATCCGGTCTGGGGGCAGCTTGAGCTGTTAGGGTTCTGCAGGGTCTACAGGACGGGGCTGGACAAAGTGCCGTCCGGTGGCTGGAAAGAGCCATTGTGTGTTCCAGGTGGGCTCTACCTTTCCTCCCCTATCATGAGCTGCTCTTTCTAAGGCAAAGTAAATTCCATGCCAGCCAAAGCCTGCATTAAAACAAATCCTAAATCAGTAAGTCAGAGTCATTTTTTTTTTCATTTCTGAGCTTCCCTAGAGCCCTATTTATAACACTTCATAGCTTGATTGAGGAATAATTGACAAATACCGCTCCTATTTAGAGGGTATGACAGTATCCGTTGTAGAATGAAGATTAAGATCAAGATCATTAACACATCACCGCACAGAGTTTTAACTTTTTCGTCTGTGCGGTGAGAATGCATAAGCTCTACCCTCAGCACCTTTCAAGTATACAATACTTTATTATTAACCGTAGTCACCGTGCTGTACATTAAATCCTCAGAATTTATCACCGAAAATGTGTACCCTCTGACCTACATCCCCTCCCCCCCCCCTTCCCCCCCATTCCCCGCAGTGTCATCATTCTGTAGCAAGGCCAGCCATTCATTGCCCCGGCCACCAAAGCCAGCTTTCTCCTTGTAAACCCAGTTCCTGTTCCTATCGTTGGGGAAACCTATTAGTTGCTCCCTCACTGCCCTAAATATCTCCCGCCTCCCCCAGGGGCCCCGAGCTCCAACTTTTAACAAGCCTCAGAACAAAGCCTCGTGCGAAGGGGAGGTTCAGCGGGGCTCCGGGAAGAAGCTCCCCCCTGCCCGTGGGCCCCGGTGCCCGGCTGCATTGTGGATTAAAGTGACAGGGAGCATCTTTTACTGTCACACAAAAACCCAGAGCCTCCGTATTATCCTCGGTTCCCCCCGACCAGGGTTATAATAGGGTTCCGCCACTCTTCCTCCAATTTTTGTTTCTCTCAAATAAAGAAAATTTGCTGGTGCAGCCACTCTCTCCGGGTGGGAGGCGAACTTTGTTTCTGACGGTGGGGTGTGAGCCCCCGGTGAAGTTACATCGCGCCGCTGGGCTTTTTTCCTCTTCTTTTCCGTCCGGCCGGGGCTGCGTCTGTTCCACGGAGCACACTTGTCACTTCTCCTGCCACCGTTAGTTAAAAGTAATTGTTATTGCAAACCCCCCTGCACGCCAGGATCATTTCCTTTCATGGCGAAACCCACGGAGCATTCATTTTGGTGCTGGAAACGAGGGAGCTTCCAGGATCAAAAACCCCTTTTATCTGTGCCCACGGCCCCCGCGGCCATGCGTTAACTAGCGGGAGTTGTTAATTACATCTCTAATTAGATCTTCGTGGCTTCCGAATTTTAAAAGAAAAAAAAAATTAATCACTGCGTGTGTCTCCGCCAATAATAAAAAAAAAAAAATGGCGGGAGCGTATCTTCTAAGTTCTGTTCCCGTCGCTTATAATCAAATACTTGCATTTTCCTCTAGCCTTCTTTTCCTCCCTCTGGATGGAACCGTTCCTTACGTCCAGGGATCCCTTCCCATCACAGCAGGGTGAATGTGTGCCCATAAAACAAAGGCTTTACAAACATAAATCCTGTGAAGATGAGTCTGGGTGAGGTCGTCCTGAAGATATTTCAGTAGTTGATATCACTTGGAGGGGGAAAAAAAAGAGTGAAGGCTAATTAAACATCGAGTCCTAGCAGATGCCAACTTGTATTTTCTCACTTAATTTTCATAACAAATCTGTGAGGCAGAAGCTACTAGTATATCTCTATAGTGAAGATACCGTTCAGCAAGGATCAGCCATTTTCCCAAAAGCACAGAGCCCCTCCAGCATCAGAAAGAAAACAGGATTTGCGATAGGGAAGTGGGAAAAGTCGCCCACCGTCTGCATCCTCAGTTGGGAAGCGGGTCTCAGGAGGTGCTGGACAGAAAGCTGAGGCTGTCGTCTTAAAAACTCACTCCTGCCGGGCTGTAAGCCAGACCACAGTTCGATTCCTGGTCAGGGCACATGCCCGGATTGTGGGCTCAATCCCCAGTGTAGGGTGTGCAGAATCACTGATGCTCTCTCATATCGATCTTTCTCTCTTCCTCTCTCTGTCTTCCCACCCCGTTCCCTCTCTGAAATTAATAAAAATGTTTTTAAAAAACCAAAACAAAACTCACTCCTGGCTTCTAGTTAGAAAATGTGGCATCTGCCACTCTATTCTTACCCAAACATTCATTACCAAGGCACTTAAACTACCTGATTCAGGACTACACCCAGTATGTGTCAGACCCAGACATCCGGAAGCACATTAGAATCTCCGGGGGCATTCTAGAAATCCCAGCTCAGACCAACGAAATGAGAATTTCTGGGCCTGCGCCAGGCCCAGCAAGGCAAGGTTGAGACACTCTGGGAGGTGATTAGAGACTCACCCGTCACTTTCTTTGAGTTCCATTCCTTTTGGGTTATTTTATATTTCAGTTAATTCCTCCAAGTGACCTTTAGGAACCTTTCTTTGAGGGGAATTTTGTTTTCTTTGTTTTGCAGCCTTGCCCCAAACCTCCTGGACAGTTCTGATCAGGTTGCGTGGCAAATGAAAGATTTACGGCTGCGTCTTCTGTGGACGCAGAGTTTAGTTATTCTCCAAGTCTGGTGTATTCCTCCAGTGAAAACGAATATCCCGTATGAAGTTTCCCTCTGGCTCAACTTCTCCGTCAGCGGTCGGCACACATAGGCTCTCTCTTCCTCTCTCTTCCTTTCTCTCCCCAGCACATGCACACACAATGTGGGTACCAACTCCGAAACTTTTAGTCTGAGTTTCAACCACTCGGCTTGAGAAAAGTTTACATCTCCTCCTCGTTAATGGAAAGAACCAAAACACACATTGGGATATTTTCAACAGACCCCCTTCTGTAAGATCACCCCTCTTCATCGAGAATCGCTCATACCAGAGTAGACCAAAGCAGATTCTTTTGCTTCTGGCTGTCAGTAACGGGTTCCTTTTCCTCCTCCTGTCCTGGGAAGGAGGCCTGGCTCAGGAGGATCTGTGTTGAGAACTTGCACATAGGACCAGGTAGTGGACTCCATGAGCATTCATCCAGTGAAGTCGGCCTGACAGCTCTAGTGTCCCACCACCCGGGTCACAGAGGACATGATGCAGAGTGGACTGGACCAGTGACCCTCTGAGGGGCACTTAGATGTCCCGCACCAAAGGACAGGAAGGGACCTTCTTTGCACAGACCAAATGCAACCCCAGTCCTTATTTTATGCCACCCCATGTCAAGTGAAATCAATTCCCATGTCCTACTTGGTTGAGAGATCCTTTACGTAGAAGTGTTCCCTCCCCAAATCTCATTTTGAAAAATGATCCTGACTCCTTCCCTTCCCATCTTTAAAGTGACATTAATGGGATGCCATTGGAGCTGGGACAGAATGCAAACCTCAGAGGAAAGAATGTCTTTACTTACGCTTTGTTACCTAGGTTAGCTTATCCCAATACATGGACTGCTTTTGCATCTTGTCATTTATGCTCCTGGGTATTTGTCCCAGTACCCAAGGAAGGGTATTCATGCATGGGGAAGACAGAGTATGCACGTTGCTGTGTGAATTCTGAGTCTGGTACCTGCCTGTGAGTGACCATGTTGGATTGGATATTTCCCCTCTGGGATCCTCACCATCTTCGTTTGAAAAATGAGAATCTTCTTCGTAGAGCTGATGGAATTATTAAGGTGGATCAGGCGTTTTAAAACTTTTTGGTCCTAGAACCCCTCAGTTGAGAACACCATGGGTTATATTTATCACTGTTTACCACATTTGAAATGAAAACTGAGAAAATTATAGCTGTTCATTTAGATAAAAACCAGTACTTTCAACATTTTTTTTAAATGAGAACTATTTTCCAACACAAAAGAATTAGTGAGAATAATGGTACTGTTTGTACAGTTTTGTAAATCTCTTCAGTGCCTGGATTTCCAGAAGACAGCTGGGTTCCCAACTATGCTTCTGAATTTGGTCGGGGGTACTGTGCAGTCCGGGCCGAGGTGCATGGGGGGAAATCCGGCCTCAATTAGATGTGTAGTTGGACAGGGAAGGGTATTTTAATAGCCTTACCAGTTAATTGTGGATATTCTTGGACTCAACACCAAACCTCGGTTAAGTGGTATTGTCTTAAAGGTTAGTGATAACGGGCAGCCAGAAGCACGTGTGAGAACCGTATGTGCTCTGTTACATTAAAATCCCTTGGTCTGTTTGTACTTTGAATGACTCTTTTCGCCAAGCATAATTTTAAAAAACAGAATACACTCATTTCGAAAACATTGGTTCACTGAATGAGACCTTCTAGAAGTTGATTCCTTTCATAAAACCATAGCACACTTCATTGTTTAGATAACATCTGCCAGACACGCGCGTGTGAGTAGCCACCGCTTGTCTAAAGCTGTTCTTTCAAGTCAAAATGGCTTCGGAAGGAGAAAGGGGCCGGTCCGCTTGACGGCTCCAGCAATCCCGAGTGCTTGTCCTCGAAGCAGCCAGCCTGCGTCAGCGTGCAGCGGCGATATGCATCCTTCTCCTTTCGTCGCAGGATGTCAAAGAGTCGAGATGTAGTAGAATTAATATTGTTACTCCTCCATCGGGGACATCCTTACGTAGAACTGGCTTCCCGCCCTTTTACTCTGAGTGTGTGGCAATGGAGGATAAAATGACCTTGGGACCGTTTGGTGCCGCTGATTTGGTTTAATGCTAAGTTTTAGCTTCCAGGCACCTTGACAGCTTACAAGGTAAATGTAGAGACAGGTAGTAGTATTCCGACCGTGGTTTTGGCCTCACCCGCTCCCCGCGCTCTGCAGACCACAGCGTGAGCACCACTGGGACCCCGTGCAAATGATGGAATGTATTGCCAGCCCCGAGAAGTTCCCTTTCCCTTCATGGTTTGTGGCTTGTGGACTTGGTGACCGGCTGGGCCCGGAAGCCTGGCCTTTGGGAGATTTATAACTTGATGAATCCCACGGGCATCCCTCCCTTGCTCGCGGGAGCCCAGTATGCTTGCCTCTCCCTTGGCTGTTCCCTTGAAGCTGAAAACCAGCCTTGTTTCGTGTTAACCTCAGTGTAGGAAAACCCAGGCAATCCTTGCCTTTGTTGTTGTTGTTGTTGTTGTTGTTGTTGTATGGTGTAGAGCTAATAAAGGTATTTTTGTGATAATTTCCTAATCTCCTATATTAGGGGATCTTCCCTCTGGTGTGAGAAGTGCTTCAGTGGTCTGTGTATGGGCTCTGGGCTCATGAGCCCTCGAAATGTTACAGAATTCCCTGTTGTTTCCTGGGGGTGAGGGAGTCGGGAGGAGGTGGGTTGTTGGGGAGAATGAATCGCTTCGGTCAGACTCTCGCTAAAGAGACCTCACCCTCGCAGAAGCAAACACTGACAAATGACAGTTTCAGACCTTTTGGTGGGCTGGCATCTGCCCACCCAGGATGCATCTGTGAACACTTCTTTTTGGAGAGAACTTTGGAAGTCCTCTCCTTGGCTTTGCCCATCTTTGCTTCCCATCCCCCTGGCACTTCTTCAAGGCCCACCGCCCTGCGCCCTTGCTACCGTGTCACCTCGTGCCCTCTTTCCCTAGATTAAAAAATGCAAGACAGCAGGGACCTCGCATCTCATTTATTTCATCCTCCAAAGCGCCAAGTCAGAGGCTGGAGACCTTGACACGCAGCCTCGGGGGCATTTCAGGCCAGAGGACACACTCGGCTAAATCCTTGGGCTCCCTTGTGAGCCGGTGAGATGTGCAAACTCGGAACATTTATTTACGCCCCAGCGGCAAGATGTGCTCTCCTCCCACCCGTGCTTCAGGCGGCTCCCGGGAAGCCAGGCGCTGTCATGCAAACAGCAAGACAGCCGGCTTCCTTCCAGCAGTGGGCGCCCGGCCTGGGTCCCGTGGGAGTGGTGTGCTGACTGGGGAGCTGGGGGGGCTTCTGCGGCGCGAGGATGCACGTTCTAGAATAGAACCCCGGCTCCTCAGGCGGGTGCAGAGGGGGTGGCGATGAGGTGCCGCCCTCAGGGCAGCACCCCCGGCGGCAGAGAATGCCCCTCGTGGTGCTGGCATGTCTGCCGGCCTGAAAGCCGGCTGCAGCGCCGAGCGTGCGAATCAGACAGTGCGCTTTACAGATAGTGGTCTGCTGAAAAGCACATGGGGGCCCCGCCTCCAGACAATCCTTTAGGAGTTCTGTCCATGTGGGGTTTAATTTAGTAGCTTCACAGTTTTGTGTGTGTTGTGTTTTTTTTTTAAAAAAAGCTTTGGCTTGCCCTGACCGGTTTGGCTCAGTGGATAGAGTGTGGGCCTGCGGACTGAAGGGTCTGAGGTTCGATTCCGGTCAAGGGCACGTACCTTGGTTGTGGGCACATCCCTAGTGGGGGGTGTGCAGGAGGCAGCTGATTGATGTTTCGCTCTCATCGATGTTTCTAACTCTATCCTTCTCCCTTCCTCTCTGTAAAAAAATAATAAAAAAATCAATAAAATATATTTTTAAAAATAGCTTTGGCTTATATAATGCTCATCAACTGCTACACACGCAGCATTTGGGAAGCTTGGTATTCCTGTCCTTCCTGGGGAGCAGCTGCTACCCGGTTGCACAGAGAGCATTGACCGAGTTCGGAAGAGGCAGGAGGACCGCTCTGGAGCACGCTGACGGGGTGGTGTAGGCACCAATCACAGCCGGTCCTGTTGGACTCAAGGGTATGCCCCCGCTGGCTGGGTTGCATTGATTTCAAGCTTCTCTTTCTGGACATTTGAATTATTGACATAGGCAGTGTCATCTCCCGCATCACTGGCGTCTCATAGACAGTCAAGCTGCCCCTCACACTGCAGTTTCCAGGGTGCCCCAGTCCTCCCTCTTCAGGATGTCAAACCTCCACCACGGTTTATGTCTGTCCCTCGGCAGCAGCTGAGGAAATCAGGACCTAAAAGCCTTTGAGTTGCCCAAACTACTGAGTCATAGAGCAGGTGATGGGAGCAGCGGTGTGTCCCACGCCAGGTGCACGGGCAGAGAGCATGGCGTCCCCCCCCCCCCCCCCCCCCGCCCCTCCGGAAAGCGCCCTTCACGCTGCCGCGGACAGGGAATGTCAGAGCACGTGCCCCTGGACCCGCTCGCTCCTCCTCAAGGACTGAATCTGGTCAAAATCTCCTCTGGGAAAACGCCACTGATCCGTGGGAGAGGAAGGTAGGGGGAATCTTGGCTCCGCTTCCCAACCAGATGGCTGGGATGATTGCATGATAAAATGTGCGGCTTCCCTGTCTGTGCCTGTCGCCACTACCGTGCCCTTTCTGTTTTTAAGGAAAGAAGGATTGTCCAAATGCGGAAGATGCAAGCAGGCATTTTACTGTGATGTGGAGTGTCAGGTAGGTGCTGGGCCAACTGGCAGGGAGGGCCTTGTTTCCGTCAACATCGGGACCCCCAGCACCCCGCTCTGGCTTGTCACGGCTCCCCCAGCGCCCTCCTGCAGCTGGAGCCAGAGCCAGAAAGCCTCGCTGTGGTGTGGGGGGTGACTGGATACCCCTGTGAGCTGACCCGGGACCCGGACGGTATGGTCTGGGCGCCATTTATAGGACCAAGAAAAGGGAGCAGGAGAAGTGGGAGAGACACAAGGAGAGCATGTGGGGCACAGGCAGGCGTCTGACACGTTTGCCCCCGGGGCCACCAACAGCAGATGGAACGTGCAGGGATGACAGATGAGAAATGCTCACATGCTGCCTTTAAAATGTTTACATCCTCCGGCAGGCCGCACCCTTTGGCTGTTTGGACCCAGCCTGAGGCCAGCTAGACCTAGGTGAGCCCTGGTGTGCCCTTTGCACACACAGCCGGCGAGTGGCTGCTCTGGACTGGGGCTGGGGCTGGGGCTGGGCGGGCGCAGGCGGCTGGCTGTGTGCAGACCACGGGCATCTGGTTTGATGGAGAAGTATCAAGGGGCCTGTAACTTGGGGATGGGAAACGTTTGGAGGGAGTCTTGTGGGTTCCTTGCAGGATGGAGGGTTGGGGGGGGAGGGGCGGGGGAGAGACAGAGTGAGAAAAACATAAATGTGAGAGAGACGCATCGATTGTTTGCCTTCCACGTGCCCTGACCAAGCCTGGAGATCGAACCTGCAACCAAGGTTCGTGCTCTTGATTGGAATTAGACCCAGGACCCTTCAGTTCACAGGCCCACGCTCAGTCCACAGAGCCAAGCTGGCTGGGGCATGCCGGTCAGTGTTTTCCAATGGAAACCTAAAAAACACACCCTGGGACCTGCTGATGCTCTTAGACAGCAGCTCCAACTCATGGAGTGACTTGGTGTCATTCACAGCCTGCTCCCCACTCCCCATCTACTTCTAATCACCCACGATTTCACTTGTTTCCTTCTCCCCTCCCCGTGCAGCTGGCCTCTGCCTGTCCCCAAAGGGCGTTATTGAGCCACGGGAGAGGTTGCTAAGCCTTTATGTCATCTGACCGACGCGCTCCAGCCACAGTGCGCTCTTGCCAGAATGAGGCCCAGGCTGTGCCATCGGCGAGGGCGTGTCTCCCTTGGCACCCGAGGCCACATGCACATCCAGGGCAGGCCTCCGGAGGCTGCCCGCCGGTGCGATAGGATGTCCATGGGCCCGTGGTTGAGTGTTTGGGGAGTGGGCCTTCTCTTGAAGAGGAGGGACCCCACATTGCTCCCACCAATTGCGGATAGAATATTCCATGGTTACACGGAATATTTCATGGCGTTGGAGACGTCAGTGAGCTCTGGGACCTCTGTGATGTGACCCAGGCCAGATAAGTTAGCTGTGTCTATATTTAACTTAAACACGTCTAGAAAAAAACAACATTACGTTCTGGGTCTCTAGAGAAGCAGGTAGTAAATCACAGACAGTTCAGGGAATATGACCCGGACGAGCAGGAGGCGGGGATCCCGGCTCTGCAGCTTACTAGCTCTGTGAACTTGGCAACTCCGGGGACATCCCTCCACCTCAGTGTCTTCAGATGTAAACAAGGACAGCAGTGCCCATTGTAGTGAATGGTCCAGGCCACAGGATAGATACGAAATCTGTCTCAACTGACACTGGGTATAGGGGCGAGGGCTTATGAAAGAGTAAGGTTACGATAATTCAGGCGGGACTGAAGCTCAGGCTTATGCTAAGAATACTGCATACAGCATGCTTTAGATTTAAGGGGCTTGTTGTTGTTGTTTTTTAACCTAAGAGAGTAGATGGATCCTGAGACCTTGAGACCACTAATGGGGTGCACTGTGTGAGTGACTCTTATTGTAGAATGAGTCTTCACTTCTCTGATTAGCTGTGAACTCAGCATAACAGAGAACAGCAGGCTGTGTGAGGTGCTGAGTCAACTCTGGGTGTCGTAAGCATGAGCTACCGTGCTGTCAGCCTCACTAGGTGGCATTATTTTAATGAATCATTATGGTCCATGTTGGGGTTTGTTTTATGTTTTTCTTTTTTAAGTACATTTTATTGATTTTTTGCAGAGAGGAAGGGAGAAGGATAGAGAGTCAGAAACATTGATGAGAGAGAAACATCAATCAGCTGCCTCCTACACCCCTCCCCTCGTCACGGGGGATGTGCCCGCAACCAAGGCACATGCCCTTGACCGGAATTGAACCTGAGACCCTTCAGGCCGACACTATCCACTGAGCCAAACAGGCCAGGGCCATGGTGGGGTTTTAAGGTGGCTCTGCAGTTCCCCTGCCTTCAGGACCTAGTCTCCCAGATTTGCAGATTCAGAACCCCATTTACGAGCACACAGTGAGGGGTGCCCTCTCTCAGGGGGTTCACATTAACCAAACACACCAATCCGAGTGCCTGTTTATCACTTCACAACAGGCAGCCTCACGGTCTCTGCGTTCTCTTCCTGTAGTCAAATTGTACAGCTGGTTAAATCCTGAAGAGCTTGCCTGGGGAGCAAGGAACCCCAGGATGGAGGGTGCAGTCCTGTGACTTTAAGTCATGTTCCAAGGCCTTAGGCCTAGGCAGCTCGCTGAGTTCAGCCTCGCAATGTGTGGAGTGTTTCCTGCTGCTTCCCCAGTCCCTGGGCCATGCACCCTCACTCAGCCCGGGGAGCAGGTCATGAAAACACACAGGTCTGTTTTCCTGTGCGTCTGTTAAGAGTCTAGGGGCCAGAGGGCCCTTTTCTATGACCAGTGATAACACCACTCCCGAAGCCCCTGGTGTCCAGAGGTGACAAGCTGGATCTGACCTGTTTGTTTCCCTTTGTTTCATCCGCCTCCTCTGGTTGAAGGAGGAGGCTGGTGCGCATGGCCTCCCATCCTTTAGTTCTGCAGAGCTAAGAAGGTGCAGGGCAGAGCGTTACAATGAGGCAGCGTGGTCCCAGGGATTTAATACGGTAACAGTAAGTGCAAGGGCATCCTGTGTGCTTAGGGAGGAATCTGAGGCCTTTGCTCAGGATGGAAATGTCCTCAGGATTCCGCCTGCGGGAATGTTTGGACGGGATCCACGTGGAGGCTCTGGAATCAAGGTAGCACAAAACAGGAGCAGGAGGAGGGAGAGAATTGAGTGATTCTCCACCTGAGAAACCTCCCCCTCCCTGAGCCTCCGTCACAGGTGGGCCCCACCCGCCTGCAGGCCTCAGGGGGTCCCCACCACACAACAGAGGGTGAGGCTGGAATGAAGGTGATCAGGTTCAGCCCAGGCAGATCAAATGACGCCCACACTGGTTGAGTGACCTGCTTGACGTCCCGCAGTGCATACCCAGGGCTAGAGGAGGCCGGGCACCCCTTCCCAGCACTCTGTGTGGGGATGCTGAGGGCCTCTAGGGGAAAAGGCACCAGGGGACCGTGAAACAGAAACAGAGGTGGGCTTTTCATGGGCGCGTGCGTTCTCCCCAGACCCTTCCCTGCAAGCTCAGCCTGTTAGGGTTTTGCTGTATTTTCTACAGTTTGGCTGTTTCCTGTCCCATAGACTTTCTCCTCCTCCTTCGCTCGACTCGGTGTGATCCCGCCAGAGGAAAGGTTTTAATTGGTGATGCGCAAAAGGGTAATGGGGGTGGGGAGGGGGGATATCAAAGAAACAGAAACTGCTTTTTTAGTTAGGCTCGTGTTGCAACCTGTGTGTTTTCATGAACGGCATTTGTTTTTATAAATGTGCCTGGGACGCCCAGTGGATTCTTCCCTCCCCCAGACTTCATTAAACGGCACCATGACATGTTTAAGAGGCTGTCTTTAGAAAGGCGGTGGCTTTAGAGGAATCCTTGGGATGTAGAACTCTCTGGGGTGTTATTTCTTCACATGAACAAGCAGGGAAAAAAATAACCTGTTTGTGTTGTATACATGGAGGGGATGGGATATGAGTGGTTGTGAAAGTAGGAGGGGGCATGCCCTGGCCTAAATAAAATTTTTGTAAAAAAGCACATGTGAGGAGCATGTGACGAAAGATGTGAGAAAGTCCATGATTTTTGTCAACTGGAAAAAAGATCCCCAAAGTGTAGAAAATGCGTCAGGCGTGTTCCCATGAGCTGTTGTGGTTCTGGGTGATTAGTGAATGGGCAGGAGTCATGGGTTCCACTTGGGTAAATTCCCTTTGGTCTCACAGACATAGGAAGCATCATAAACTGAGCCACTTATTTTAAGATGATACTTGGAAACCTTTTCTACACGGTTTACACGGAAAAATCTGTGTATGAGGGGCCGAGTGCATCCCCACAATCACTCTTTTACGGGGAGTGCAGAACAGTGTCCTCGGGCCGGGGGTTCAGCGGCCTAGGTCCTCTCCCCGTTAGATGGTCCTGCTTCCATTTGCTCTCGAAGGGAATGGAAAGTGCGTGACATTTGCTCACTCGTCCACATTGTAGGAGAGCACATACATGTGCGTTCAAGCGGCCTGGATCTGTTTTGAAGGCACCACGAGAACTAGAGAGACACCAAATGCAAGCGTTAGAGGGGGGACTTGGCAGTAACCACCGGGTCTCCTGAGCCAGAAAGACAGTGTATCGTTCGCTCTGCAGAAAACGGGCTGAGCAGTCACTCTTCCAGGCTTGGAAATGCTGGTGCACCGTGAGACAGCTCAGCGACTCTTTCTGCCTCTTTAAGCACTGCCGTCCGTGCACAGAAAGTAAGCCGTGCAGAGCAGGTGGTACATTGGCTCAAAACGAAAGAGAAGTTTAAAAGGTGCAAAAGGAGTCCATGTCTTACTTTCATGTGGATTGACTTGTTTGAGTGGAGTGCACTAGTAACCTGTGCCTCCTGTAGAAAACTCCGAGAGTCCAGTCTGAAGAATCAGGAAGAGTATCTGTAATCGTACCTTTCCAGAGAAAATCACCAGGGATGCTTTTTGGAATCCTTCCTATGCATTTATTTTTACTGTATATTATTTTTTTTCTAGAAAATGGGATCCGAGTTTACATAAAAATTTTTATAAAGATTGCAATCAGGGCAGGAGTAATAGCTTAGATTTAGAAGGAAAAAATAGGATAAAAGGTTCTAGAGAAACAGACCAGAAAATGTTTTTAAAAACACAAAGGGTTGCAAAACAATTTTGTGTACAAAGAAGCTACTGATACATACATACATATACATACATACATACATAAATAAATAAATAGCCTAATTTCCCCCTCGTTTTGTCCAGTCTGATAGTTTATAATCATACTAGAGGCCCGAAATTCGTGCATGGGGGACAGGGGATGTCCCTTAGCCCAGCCTGCACCCTCTCCAATCTGGGACCCCTTGAGGGATGTCCGACTGCCCATTTAGGCCCGATTCTACCCACAATCCAGGACTGCTGGCTCCAAACTGCTCACCTGCCTGCCTCCCTGATTGTCCCTAATCGCTTCTGCCTGACAGCCTGATCACCCCCTAACTACTACCCTGCCAGTCTAATTGATGTCTAACTGCTCCCCTGCCAGCCTGTTTGCCCCCAGCTCCCCTCCTCTGCCGGCCTGGTCACCCCTAACTGTCCTCCCCTGCAGGCTTGATCGCCCCCAGCTGCCCTCCCTTGCAGGCCTGGTCCCTCCCAACTTCCCTCCCCTGCTGGCCTAATGGCCCACATCTGCTGTCCCTTGCAGGGCCTGGAACCTCCCAATGGCCCTCCCCTGCTGGCCATCTTGTGGTGGCCATCTTGTGTCCACATGGGGCAGGATCTTTGACCACATGGGGGCAGCCCTCTTGTGTGTTGGAGTGATGGTCAATCTGCAAATTACTCTTTTATTAGATAGGACGTGCAAACCTAAGGCAACTTGCCTGTCGAGTTCTCCAAGATAGTGTCATCATCACCTTCCTACAGAAAGTGAAAGCATTATGATTCTGAGTAATTTCCCTGGATGAAACTTACCTGATTCTGCACTTCCTGGAGGCAGGCCACCTCTCTGGCTTTAACTGCTGTGTGGGACAGTATCGCATTACAGTGCTCTTGCTTTTATCGGGTGTTCTGCTAACGGCATCAACTACCTCAAGTCAAAAACTTCATCTCTCATCCTTGCCTCTAGGGGCAGTTGCAGAGCTCATTGAATGAATGAATGAATGAATGAACCCATAAGTGAACAGTTACCCTGCCTTGAGGGCACTGTGTGCCAGGCACTGTCCTGAGTGCTTCCTGTGGATGAGCTGGTGGGACCCTCACACGTCACTTTCTGGTGACAGGAACGCCTGATTATCCTTGGGAGGCCCTGCATTTCTTGGTAGGCCTCAAGCTTTGTACCTGGTTAACACCATTGGGAGGTGTAAAATCGGGCTTCTCCACCTGCTAAGTGACTGAAAGGTCATGTGAGTTACTGCCAAGGATACAGACGCAAAGGGATTAAGAGGCCTGTCTGGCAGTATCGCTGCTTCGGGGTAGAGTGGGATAAGCATGCAGGCTTCAGTCCAGGTGTGGCTCAGTGGTTGAGCATCGACCTATGAACCAAGAGGTCCCACACAGCTTGATTCTTGGTCAAGGGCACATGCCCAGGTTGTGGGCTGGATCCCCAGTAGGGGGCATGCAGGAAGCAGCCGATCTATGATTCTGTCTCATCATTGCTGTTTCTATCTTTCTCCCTCTCCCTTCCTCTCTGAAATCAATAAAATTACATTAAAGAAAAAGAATTTAGGTTTCCCGACCCCCCAACCAGCGTCCTACCTGACAGCACTCTGCTCTCCTCCCCGCAGAGCGCTCCTTGTGGGTAGGCTTGCTTCCCTTCGAGGGCATTTACATCGGTAAGTGTCAACATTGCGTGCTATGTGTATTCACATTCATTCTGTACCAAGCATATGAATAAACAATGAACAACTCATATGAGGAAATGCCAGTGTTAAACTTCTTTCTCCCAGGAGCTCGTTGTTGGGAAACATCAGTGGCGCCATCCACAGTCCAGAAAGCCAGTCTCTCCCAGGCTGTGCACAGGCCTTCGGTTAGGGCCCCCGGGGCCAGAGTGGGCCTCGTTCCGGGCCGTCAGTCCCCGTCTCTGGCGGGCGTTCCCATCAGCATCCCGGGGCCTGGAGCCCGCTTTGTCTTCCTCCTTCTGCTTTGCCCCCGGGAAGGCCTGCAGGGAGCCGGACCCCCCTGCCCCTACCTCGTGGCACCGCACTCTTATTTTAGGCTTTGGCGAAAAGCCGACCCCCTGCTCCCGGGTGTAGACCTTGTCATTTCCCCCTCTCCCCGCACTCAGTTATATTTGGCACGGCGTTATTTAACTCTGCAGAGCTGCTTGGCACAGCACCGGAGCCAAGGGTCTGTGTCACACACGGCATTCGGTCGCTCAGCGACCACGCCGTGTCCTTCCTCCTCAGAACGGGCTGGAGGGAAGGAGGAAAGGGGGTAGGGAGTCATCTTCATTCACTCAGCAACTTTATTGAGGGCCTCGGAAAAGGCAGGCACTGTTCTGCTCTCTGGGGTGATCGTTCCTTTGTTGTAATGGGGTGGGGGACCACTAAGCCAGAACCCTAAGGAACGTGTAATGCATCAGGTGGTGAGAGGTACTAAGGAGAAACATAAAGTTGCAGAAAGTGCTGTTTTGGGCAGGGCATCTATCCGTGGCAGGTGTCCTGAAAAGGCGATCGGAGCAGAGACATGGGAGAGCGAGGGAGGGGGGATGTGGGTCTTTAGGAGAAAGTTCCAGCCAGGAAATACAGCAGGTGCCAGAGGTCCTGAGGCAGGAGCATGCTCGGTTTGTTCGGGGACAAGAAGGAGAGTGTGCGGCCCTCGTGGTCAGGAGCCAGGGGGAGCGTGTCCTCTCGGGTCACCTGAGGTTTTGCTCTGGCAGGAGCAGCCAGCAGGAGGCTCTGAGCCGAGAGGTGGCGTGATCAGAGTTTGTTTAACAGGCTGATGGCTCCGGCTGCCCTGTTGATCACAGGCGGTGGGGTCGGCAGAGCCAGGCATCCGGTCGAAGGCGTCGAAGGCAAGGGCAGTCATCGCCTTGAGAGGCGTCAGGGCTGAGCGGGCTGGACGGGAGTAGTGAGAAGTGACCAGGCTCTAGGCGTCCTCTGAAGGCACAGGTGACGGGCCTGCCCAAGAGGAGTGTGCACGTGAGGAAGACAAGGAGGCTCCAGGTTCCCAGCTCGAGCATCTGAAAGAATGGGCTGCGGATTCCTCAGGCGGAAAGGCTGAGGGAAGAAGGGACAGCACCCAGTGCCACTGAGGAAGAGTGTCTGCGACTCCATCAGTATCCAGTGCTCTGACATTTCCCAAATATAAAGTGACCCCCTCCACCCTTCACCCTTCTAAGCCTTCACCCCATTTCTGCCTCCCCCTCCCCCTCCCCCTCCTCCTCCCTTTCCTTCTCTCCCTCACTGCCAGCAGCCGGTAGGTGCTCCACACTGTCACACCACCTGTTTTTTTTTCAAAGTTGGCCATGACCTCCATGGTGTCTGGTCAGTTCTCGGCCATTCCACACTAGTCACGTCACCAGCTGTCACAATCATTTCTTCTCCACTCCTTACCCTCTTCCATGGTCCCACAGCACCTCGTGTCCTGTCCCCCGCTCAGCTTCCTGGGCTCCATGGCATCAACCCCCTTCCTGTACTGAGCACGAATCCTCCACCCTCAACCTGGGGTATAAAACTTGAAGATGTGGGAGAGGAGTACAGTTTTCCCATTTTCTCCACTGAATCTGCAGGAAGCCTTATGTCTAAACTAGAGGCCTGTTGCACTATATTCGTACAAGAATAATCCCCTGGCTTCACTCCCAGCTGCCCGGGAGACAGCAAGTCCCCGCTCCCCAGCCAACCAGGAGTAGGCACGCCCTCGCTTCTGTCTGGAGCACCACCCCAGTAGCTCCCTCCATCACCCCCCTTCCACTCATAGCAGGCTTCACACAGCTCTGCCTGTGCCTGCATATGCAAATTAACATCCATCTTTGTTGGGCTAATTTGCATACTCTCTCTGATTGGCTGTGGGCATAGCGGAGTGATGGTTAATTTGCATGTTTCTCTTTTATTAGGTAAGATATCCCCAGCAGGTGCCATTGCCGCCTCCCTGAGGGCCCCGATGCAGCCCTCACGTGCATTTTGTTGCCGCCTGTCGGAGGGGACAGGTGGCTGTGTGTGGCAGCCGCTGTGTGCCCTGATGTGAGACCAGGGCCAGAGCAGAGCTGCAAGGCAGGGGAGCCAGGTCTAGGGCTCGGGCCCAGAGCACTGGCCCCTGTGCTGCGACCGCTTCCACAGAAGATCAGTCTGTGATCAGAGAGGGAAGGCGCGTGTGGGGCCTGGAGCGGGGAGAGGCGGCAGAAAGACGCACGAAGCCTTGTCCTCATCCTGACAGCCTTGGCCAGGCCCGCGTCGGGGTTATGGGACCGTATGCACCTTAAAGGATGTTTTCCTCTCCGGCTGTTGTGAGCTTCGTGGTGTTCCCCAAAAGGAAACACGTTTCACTTGACCTTAGCTAGGAGGACTTGTTGCATCCTCCCCTCTGGAACTTCACTCCAGGACGTGTGCGCTGAATCACATTTTTTAACCTTCCCAGAAAGAAGATTGGCCCATGCACAAGCTGGAATGTTCTCCCATGGTTGTTTTTGGGGAAAACTGGAACCCTTCCGAGACCGTAAGGCTCACGGCGAGGATTCTGGCCAAACAGGTGAGGACACGGGATAATGTTTAAGTGCGTTGCATGTAATTTTTTTCTTAAAGGTCAGAGAGATGAGCAACTGACCTGCGTGATCATCTCTTGCGACTCATCCTTGGACGCGTTCCCTGTTGCCTCCACATGGCAGGGCTGGGGACACCCCTCCAGGTGGAGGCCGGTTTGTCTCTTGCCCTCGGTAGCCAGGATGTTGCTTACCCCGGACCGGGAACGTGGCCACCGCTGTGCAATTCTAAGCTTTCTTATGAGATAGAATCACGTGGAAAAATATGGCTTTTCAAGGCATGAACACCGGATTGAACAGAAGAATGAGCACGTCCTAGGGAACCAGCCCTTTTTTGACTCAGAGAGGGCACTCCACACCCCCCTCCTGTACCATGTTCTGTTCTCCTTGTCTCCTTCCCTGCCCACGTCTAGGCCAGTGACGGGTGGGATGGGACAGCCGGGAAGGAATATGCAAATGAGAAGAGGAAGCCGAGTGGAAACCTAGAAACCAAGGCAGGGGCAGAGGGTGAAAGAAAGAAGGGAGGAAAGATCCACTCTTGTGTGAACAGGACATTCCTCCCGAGATGACGCCAGGACGGACGGCTCTCCCCTTGTCTGCTCAGTCCTCACTGATCGCCCGTCAGTGAGATGCCCGGTCTCCCAGGGGCCAAGGAAAAAAGAGGGGAGGACACAGTGCAATAGGCCACGCGTGGCTGGCAAAGCATTTATGTCCACGGAGATGCTTGCTAATAACCAGGTGGTGGCAGAGCCTCTCCTGTCATTCCTTTAAGCTGAAACTTCACCCTTTTCTTCTTTATCCCCCCACCTCCCCCCCTTTTAAAACTTTGTGTTTTTTATCTGAGTCAAATGGGATCAGAATGATTAGCACCATCCTGTCCCCAGACCATGTTGGGATCCTGGGCCGGGTAAACAGAAGTGGGTCATTTCCGAGCTCTGAGCTCACCGCTCCGTTATGTTCAGCCGGGGTCAGGCGCTCGCTGAAATGCCAGGGCACCAGCTCAGGGTAGCCAGAGGCAGGCAGGGCGCCTGCCGAGGGAGCCGGAGAAATCAGGATTGCTTTCCCCGCAGGAGACTGACTTTTGGATCCTTACTATACAGTTACCCTTAGATATGTGCAGGGTACTTGGTCTGAAGGAAAGGGTAGGGGGCACCGTGTGCCTTGGTGAGGTGTCAGGGTCAATAAGCCATCCTGGCAGACACCCTGGGAGGGTTGGGTGACCCAGCTGCCTCCCCTACCCCCCACTGTTGATGTTATTTATAGAGTTGTGGTTAAGAACCCAGAAGGAGCTGCTGTACTTTCCTGAATGAAAAGCTTTCCCAGGCAAAATGTACCACCAATCTTAGAGAAATGCGTCCTGTGAATGGAAGATTTCCCCCCAACAAGAACTATTGAAATACGGTGGTGCTAGGAGGGTCGCCCCAATGCTGTGATGCGTTTAGACCCGTTTCATTCAACTCTTATTGTAATTACTGCGGCCACTAATAGTCTCTTCAAGGAAAAGTTACCTGGCCGCCTTTTCATCTCGGTGGGGTCGGATGATTAAAAAAACAGGCCATTTGTATTCTAGTGGTTTGCAAAGGATTAGGGGAGCCGGGCTACCCAGCTACCAGGGAGAAGCTTAACATGTTAACTAGGGAGGTGAGCGCGCCCTGCGAGACCACCTGTATCCCCACATTGAATAGCCAGATTACAAAGACACGCCTCGGGCCAGCTCCGGAGCCCCGCTTTTGAACTCTTGTCAACACCGAGTTTATTCATGTTCTCAAAGCCTGGCGGGTTTACATTGTCCGCTGCTCCGGGGACGCCTGGCACAAAGGCCGCCACGCGTTTCAAGCGAATCCGGCCTCACAGACACAACCCAGAGTGTTCTTTTTGAAACACGGAATTTGAGATTATTTTAGCGTATGCTTAAAGAAAGTGTGAAATGGATGGGGGGGGGAGGGTGATTTTGTTCCTTTTCAGAAGGAGACATAATCAATAGGACGGCTCATCTGTAGGCTCAGGGCCTTTTAAGCCAGGGCCTTAAAAAAGTTGTTTTCCAGCCACTGTTCTTTCCTGGAACAAGCATTTTTTTTGAGCCTACTGTGTGCATAGCATCAGCGGGGCATGAGGGACGCGGCAGATGCTTTAAAACAATGTTTCAAAGGCGTCTTGGATTTGAACGCTGGGCAAACGCTCTCAGAGCCCCCGGGGTGGGTTCTCGGCCGCTTTCTCGCTTTCATTGAGAACTGTTGCGTTTCCTTCGTGCGGATGTGAAAGCGAAAGCACATTCTGCCCTGGTTGTTAACATCCGTTTCTGTGTGATTCCTTCCCCGATCACTAGAAGAGCCACCCGGAGAGAACACCTTCAGAGAAGCTGCTAACCGTGACTGAGTTTGAGTCGCGTAAGTGTCTGTGTGACTGACTGGCGGCCGAGTTACTTTTTCCCACGTTTATCGTGGGCGAGGCGGGACCGAAGAGGGGAGGTGACAGCTTGTCCGGTGCGGGTGGGGATCTCATCACCAGTAGTTTTCACTTTGACTTGTGCGCTGTTTTGGAAAATGACTAAAAATGTTTTTCCGAGTCGACAGGATTCCTGGGAAGTGATTAATGGGACGTAGAGACTTGCGGGATGAGTTACTGCGTTCCCAGCCATCCCTGCAGGCTCTCCTGGCCTGTTGAATCATTTTGGATCTTTGCTGAGTTGTAGTCCTGTAAATAACCTATGTCTTTACTGAAACTCTTTAAATTGGGGGCAGGGGGGCCTCTCTGGCTTCTTGATCATGATACCCATTTCCCAGGCTCCCTCGACT
Source organism: Antrozous pallidus (assembly GCA_027563665.1). Taxonomy (NCBI): domain Eukaryota; kingdom Metazoa; phylum Chordata; class Mammalia; order Chiroptera; family Vespertilionidae; genus Antrozous; species Antrozous pallidus. The sequence goes on along the minus strand of CM050527.1, from coordinate 28,738,969 downwards.
GGGGGCCCCGAATGGGCTGAGGCTGGTTATCGGTCACGGCCACGCAACCCTGACCTCGAGGTCAGTTGAAATGTCACGTCCTGAGTGAGGTCAGGTGTCGGAAGAAGAGAAGAAGTAGCAGCTTTTCTTCCCTTTGGGTTCATCAGTTAGACTGAGTGATGAGGAAGAATATTTGGGGGCTCCCCATACATTTCCTGTCTCCTCCATGCCATTGACAGCAGGAAAAAGGTTTAGCTAGAAATCCAGTTTTCTGCCTGCTGAATCACGGTGTGTTTGCCCACAGATCTGGATAAATTAGACAACGAGAAGAAGGATTTGATTCAGAGTGACATTTCTGCTCTCCGTCACTTTTACTCCAAGCACCTCGAGTTCCCCGACAACGACAGCCTGGTAGCGCTCTTTGCACAGGTAAGGGGAACAGCAGCAGGGCCGTGGGGTGTCGCTTCCCCTGCCCGAGCCCTGTCCCCAGCACACGCTCGGGGAACGTGAGCAGAAATAAGAGAGATGGCCTCTGTGAGGACCAGGCTCCTGACCTGTCGGACCCCGTTTGGCATGGCCTTGCTCGGTGACCTTGAGCTTGAGCAGATCAGGGTCCTCCCTGTCCTGGCCTCCAGTTGCTGGGCGGAGCTCAGGAAATCCGCCCTCCCTCTGCCTCTTGTCCCAGGAAGAGTTTATGAGAACAGGCCCGGCTAGTGCCCGTGCCATGGCCATACGGAGAGCTCTTTGAAAAGAAAAGACCGCTTGAGGAGCCCACATTACGTTTTACCTTTCGTCTCTTCAACCTTCCATTCTGACAGCAGCGTTGTTTTATCCCTACCCACACGGTGCTGATGGAGCCGAGGCACGCACAGCTGTCCCCGAGAGAGGCCCTCTCCCGTGGCCTGGAAGAAGAGTCACCCCAGAGGGGAGCCCCGGGGGACTAGGTGCAGGGAGCCTGGCCAGAAATCTTTGTAGAGAAGCCCATGTTTACCCAAAAGATATCCTACAAAATTAGAGAAGGTTCTAGACAGGAGCAACTTTAAAGAACTGGAAAGACTAAGGCTCGGGCTCGGGTAGAACAGAGAAGAAAGTGCTGCTGCACCCTCAGCTTCTTGTTACTGAGAGGGTGGCCCTTCCTGGCGCACCTGCGAGATCAGACCTCCCTCCCTAATAGGCCTGCGCGTCCCCTGCCAGCTGGCCGTGTTGGACACTGACTGCCCCTGGCCCAGAAGCTGCATCCCCTGCCGGAACCCTCAGGCTCTGGGGATAGGAAGGAGCTGGGTAGAGACTCACACGTTGTTCTCAGCACAGGATAAGCATCCCCTGTGGACCTTTGACCCCATAATTACGTCTCCAGGAATGCGTCCTAAGGAAGCCATCAGAGGTTATGGGCAGAGATGGGCATGCCATTTTTCTATTGTGGGGTTCTCTTTAAAACCAAGAAAAAAGAAAATATTCTAAATGGTCACCAGTAAGAGTTTGGTAAATAAATTATGGCATCTACCGTAAGTTATATTTCAAAGAATGTCTAAAGACATGGAAGAGCACTGATGGTAATTAAGCCTAAAAGCAGGATGAACGTGCATGATATGAAATACACACATACGTGAAAAATGCTTAGATGGAAGTTCACAGTCGGTCGTCTGCTGAGTTGTGGAAAATTTTTGCTTTTTTTTTTCCGCTGGTTGATTTCTTGGATTTTCTACAAGGAGCATGTGTAACTTAAGACGAAAAAGATGGAAAAGGACCACAATTCTCCCACTTTTGAAAATTACACATCTTCAGCCCAGGAGCACGCCTGCCCACGGTTGGATGAGCTCCTTCAGAAATAGATGCATTTCCGTTGTAGGACCATCCATGAGAAAACAGAACGCTTCTCTGTGAAGAGAAAGGGGGTTCAGGTTACGATATTAAAGCACTGACAGTGCAAACCGCCCCGATTTTCATATATTCTGATTTACAACGGACTTTGCTAAGCATCCCAAAGCATGGATTTGGGTAACAAAGGAAAGCTGAGGCATTGACTTCTCTTGCATTTTTAAAAATAAAACTAGGTAAGGGACTTTTTTTTCTGGGTTAGTTGAGGCATGGTTATGTGAGAAAGCAGAAGAGGTGAAATAAATGTACGGTACTTCTAGCTGTGAAAAAATATACAGAAATGCGTGCTGGTGGGACTTCTCAGTGGTGACGCAGTGGAAATGGTTCCATATTTTCATTACCAAAACTCAATATCTCATAAGCAGTATAATTCTGGTGAAAAATACTGAGCGTCTGGGTTTTTAACTGACTCAGGAGATCCAGGAGACTCACACAAATACATATGCACACACAAATACATATGCACACACACAAATACATATGCACACACAAATACATATGCACACACAGATACATATGCACACACACAAATACATATGCACACACAAATACATATGCACACACAAATACATATGCACACACACAAATACATATGCACACACAAATACATATACACACACAAATACATATGCACACACATATATTTACACACACATATATATGCACACCCGTACATATACATACACGTATATACACTTATATACACACATAAACACACATATATATTCACTCACACATGTATAATCATAGGTAATTAATTCCTTTATAGACTTGATATTCACCAAATGATAATATTCATTCTGAGATACACAAACACACACTCCCCACACACACATAAGTTTTTTCATACGTACATTTGAAAATGGACGCTCCGTAACCCCAAAGAAAACTCTAAAACAAACATGACAAGTGCTGTCCCAGCCTCACACCACGCTCTGGTCCTGCCTCTCGGCCCCCCGGCCCCCGGCCGTCGTTCCAGCCTGGAGCCGGTTCCTCTCTGGCCCGTGGGAGAGTGGGGGTTAAGGTGTGGCCCAGCCGCAGCTGGCGGCCGAAGCACACTCCCTCCACAGCACGGAGGTGCGTTTCAGTCGCTCGGAGCACGTGCATGGTCGGGAAGTGTATTTGTGGTGTGCGGCCTACAGCTAGTCTAATGCTAATTATGAGAATAGCTTTAGCGAGGCACTTTCACCTGATTTGACTCGGGGAAAGTAAAGGACGAGGGCCCATGCATCTTTCTTAACACCCAAGCTCACTTTCCTCCTCTAGGGATATTTCAGAAGGCAGGGAGAGCTGGCAGGCAAATTGCTGTGCAGTTTGGCTTAAACACCATCACCGCCTCCGTGCAAGGAGCAGTGATGAACACTGTGCTCATAGGAGCCTTTGCTTATGAAGAAACACACTGACTCTTGCACAGTCAGAGGAGGAGGAGGGCAGAAGGGGAACAGCCTCCGGGGATCACGGAACATTCGAGCCTGAGGCATTTGGAGTCAGAGACTGGTCCGCGTGAGCAACCATGCTGAGGGAGAGACGAAGGAGCGAAGGAGCAAGTGTCCCATATCTCAAGTTAGTCTGTCCCTACATCAGTTTGAAAATTGCCGCTACATTCTCTCATTCATTCTGCAAGCATGTTCTGTCGTCTTGTGGGTCCCAGACATGGCTGAGGCGTGTTGGCATCCAGTCTGAGACTCTACATAGATCACTCAGTACTCACTAAGGTGCAGGACACACCGTGCATGCTCCAGTAAACTTTGTTGAATGAATGAAAATCCTAATTAAACTCTTACCTATTGTTGATTGATAGTCATTGCTTAATGGTAGCTGGTTAATGTCCTGACGACAGAATAGGCCTGGACACTTGAAGTTGGCCCAGAAAAATGGTATGCTGAGTCTTCTACGTAGAAATGCCCAACATCTCAGGATTTCAAAGGCTGTGTATTAATTCCACTAATCCTCAGTCATCTCTTCTTATGTTGAAAATTGTAAATATATTGCATTGTAAAAACAAACTGTAAGTCAAACCCATCACAGCCTTAACTTCTCTGTGTAGCAAGATTCCCAGGCCTTTGACACTAGCCCTTTAATTTTAAGCAAAACTGCCACATTAACATTCGAAGATCAGAACAGTTTTCAGAGAAACTTGGTGCAGTGTAAAAAAAACACTTGTGTTTCTGGCAGGTTTGCTGTCAGAATGTCTAGTTTGAATCCTGATTCCTTACTTTCCCACTTGCTCCTGTTGTGGCCTTGAACAAGTTACTTACATCCTGAGCTGAGCCTCAGTTTCCACATCTGTAAAATGGGTTGTGCCAGAGTCGTAGTGCGGACTCCGCGAGGTAAATACGCAGCACCGAGCACAGTGCTGGGCCAGAGGAAGGGCTCCTCAAATGCTAGAGTTCAAAAGCCCATTCATCGGCCTGAAATGCACCAGTGCGGTGACTCTCCACCTTCGCTGCTGGCGTTGGACAAGTCACCCCTCCTCTCTGACCTCAGTGTCACCATCTGAAAAGTGGAGAGACTGAGCCACCTTCCAGCTCTGAAGCTAGATTCAAATGAAGGCACCCACTGGGTGTTTCTCGAGGGCACAGATTCTTGCCGGGGTCATCCCGTGCACAGTGCCCAGCACATAAGTCCTCAATGAATGTCCGTGAAAAGAATGAATTTATGGGGCAACGTGAAACTGGGGTTGTGTATTCCTCTTTTTTTTTATCCTGCTAGCTCTAAGTTCCACTTCCAGAATGGCGAGGTGCCCTGGGTAATTTTCAATGTAGCATCTCTTTTCAAGGATGCGAGATGGGCCAGTGGTTGACCGGGCCAGCCATGCAGGGAAGGTCTCAGCTCCTTCGCGCCAGGCCGCTCCTCTGCCTCTCAGCTGTATGAGGGCTTTCCTATCTACTGCCTCACCGTAGGAGATGGGTACCAGACTGAGTGACTTCTTTCACGGGAGAAAGTCAAGGACACAGGACTCAGACGGGCTCAGGGTCACACAACAGGTCTGGGCCATACTGGAATCAAGCTCTCAGAATACGAACTCCCAGGCACACATGCGAAACGTGGATCCTTGGGCCTCTGTGGTCTGTGCCTTTGGGCTGCTGTGTGTAGGTGGGTGGGCAGGCTAAGCCAGGAGTACTTCCCATGACTGGTTTTGCTTTTGCGAACTTTGTTTGAACAAAAGATACGTTGGTCGAAAGAAATGTTTTAAAATCACTAAAGCAGAACATCTTCCTCGTGAATGAAGGGTCAGAAATTAAAGCGATGATCTCTATGCAGACAGAAGGTCAGAAATTAAAAGGTCAGACACCAAAACGATGATTTCTATCCAGAAAGAAGATTTAGCGCGTTATTTTGTTTTCTTTCTCCCCCTTCCTCACTGCAGGTTAACTGCAATGGCTTCACCATCGAGGATGAAGAGCTGTCTCATTTGGGATCCGCAATCTTTCCTGAGTAGGCTGAGTTTGACTTCTTTTCTTTTTACTTACTTAACACTAATTTGATTTTTTTAAAAAATAATCTACCTAACTGCATGTGACAGACATGGAACTCCAAGTGAATTAAGACACCTTTTTAATTCTGCCAGATTTCAGAGTGTTTTCCCTACGTTTAAGGGAGTTGTTACCCTGTTTCCCCAAAAGTAAGACATCCCCCGGAAATAAGACATACTCACTGTAATATAAGGCATCCCCCCGAAAATAAGATCTAGTGTATCTTTGGGAGCAAAAATTAATAGAAGACACTGTCTTATTTTCGGGGAAACAGGGTAAGAGAGCTGCTGGGTGTTAAGTCCTGCCCGGTCTGCTAGAGAGCTGTTATTAAAGAATGTTTTTACAGTGTGCCCCACTGAGAAACATGCTATTTTGCACATCCATGGTTATGGAAATCTCTGGGTTTCTTACACTTAAAGTGAAACATTAATTGCCATCCAACGACTGGCCACAGGCCGATGTGGAGAATATATGAGCTGCCTCTCCATCTGTCCAGTTTGAAAAATACCTGCATAGGAACAGCGCAGCGTGGGGAGAGAGTGAACTAAAGCAGTGAAAGAGGCAGGGATGTCAGAGAACTATTGGAGTTTCGCGTCCTTCAGGAATGCTTCGTTCAAGAGAGGCTAGCCAGCTGACATGTGGCGATCTCGGTAGGCCTGGAGTTCATGGGTCTTTTTGGTGGAAGGAGTGTTTTCACCAAAGTCCCATGAAATCAAGTCCAGGCTTCACAAAGGGTGCCAGGAGCCTTCCTGCACCCCCCTCCCCCCCCTTCCCGGATGAACTAATCTACATTGTAGATTATTCCCTCTAAAGCTGCGGTTCTTAACCTGTGGGTCTCGCTCAACCCTTTGGAGGTCAAACGACCCTTTCACAGGGGTCGCCCAAGACCACTGGAAAACACAGATATTTACACTGCAATTCACAACAGCAAAATTACAGTTATGAAGTAGCAATGAAAATAATTTTAAGGTTGGGGGTCACCACAACATAAGGAACTGCATTAAAGGGTCGCCGCATTAGAAAGGTTGAGAACCGCTGGTCTAAAGTGATGTTGCTTAGTATTCACCGAGGGGCCTCTGACTTTAGGTCAAAGCCATTGCAGGAAACCTTGACACCGCCCCCCCCCCCCACACACACACACACACGCCTTTGTTTGGATGACATGTGCGTTCCTGGGGTGTCTGTCTGGTGTCACCGAGCTCTGTGCATCCTGCAGGCCTCAGGGATACGGGTTCACGGCTCAGGGGCCTTCCTGAACCTCGGGAACCAAGTGTTTATCCCCCTGATAATACTGTTCCTGGGGCCACAGTGGTGTCCTCTGTGGTTTGAATTCCGATAGTGAGGAAAGAAGTGTTTGGGGAAGGAGCTCCTGTGAACATTGGCCCTTGGGAAAAGGAAAAGGAGAAAGGCCATGAGACCCTCAGGGGGCTGGTGTGGACCCTTCAGACCTGGAATGAACTCCCTGGCTCTGCTCAGCCTCTGGGGGCAGACGGAAAGCAGGCACCGAGGAGTATTGCCTGAGGTTTCAGCCTTCTCCGTGATTGCCCAGAAAATCGTGCTGCCCAGAGCAGGAGCTGTTCTAGTTCTTGGCCTTAGCATTCCCCTACCTTCCTTCAGAGGATACCGAGGGGTCTGTTTTGAAGTGGAAAACTTAATACGCCTCCTGCAGGATGGTTCTAGGGCTCTGCTTTTCCATTGCTGACGACTTCCCGTGCGCGTGCTTACGGGGTTTCCGAGGCCCCGGTCCCTCTGCACCGCCTGCCATGGGGAGAGGTGCTACACGCCCTCCCTGGCTCAAAGCCACCACCAACGTCACTCAGACCGCTCAGTGCCTGGTGCTGGAGTGGGCTGCCCACACCCCACCCGCCCCTGTACACGGCCAGCCTGGAGCAGCCCATCCTCCGGCCTTTGTGTGTATTCCTGGGGCAAACGGGCGAGGGCTTTTGGTGGCGGAGGAGCCACGGGACGTTCGGATGCGAACGCCCACATGAGCGCCGGGTATTTTGCCGGCCGTCGTAATTGGGGGAAGAATCCCTTTGGGCGGAAATCAGTCCGGTATCGTGATTTCAGAGGCAGCATTTCCAGAGATCAAGCGTTTTCCCCTGTCGTGCAGAAATTTCTGTTCTCAGAACTTTGACCTTGATATAATCAGAAAGCTCAAAGCCCCTCGCACAGGCGAGCCTCTGTCCGCGCGCCCCTGAAAAGCAGGCCGCGAGCAGCAGGTGTGGCGTGTCCCAATTTCCCCGACGAGGGCACGGAGGGGCAGGGGCTCGCGGGCCCCCCCAGGTCTCTCGGAGGATCGCAGCCCTCACTTAGGAAGGTGGCCCCTCTCCGGGGGCGATGTCTCAGCGTCGGAAGAAAACACGTTAGAGATGACCCACTGCCTTGAAAAGCGGCTTGGAAATGACCACCCGCGGGTCTCGAAAGCGGGCAGTGAGTTGCAGTTCACTGTAGGTGTTGGGTCCTGAGCCAGGAGTTTTTGTTGCCATTTTTTTTTTTTAATCATTGTGTGTGGTTTTTGTTTGTTTGTTTGTTTTGGGCTTAGATGTCACTATCTTGTTTTGGGGGTTTTTTGTGTGTGTGGTTTTTAAAGAAATACATTGTTGTTGATTTCAGAGAGAAAGGGAGAGGGAGAGAAAGAGAACAGCCATATTGAGAGAGAACCATTGATCGCTGCCTCCTGCAAGCCCCCCACAGGGGACCAAGCCCACAACCCGGGCATGTGCTCTGACCGGGAACTGAACCCCGATCTCCTGATTCATAGGTCAGTGCTCACCCACAGGGCCACACCGGCTGGTTTTAAATGTCGCTATTTCGGACGGCACGTTTCACTTTTCAGTGCTGTGAAAGTTTAAGATGGTCACTGAATGCAGAAAAGCCTCTTAGGATATGACGGGCAGCTCTTAGGTTTGTTTGCAAAGACCGAGTTACTGCGGCTTAGCGAGGAAGTAGCCAAGGATTCCCTAGACCCGTTGTCGGCAAACTGCGGCTTGAGAGTTCGCCGCTCTTTTGACTAACGACTTTGCTGACCACTGACCTCTCGATTCCAATCATTACAGGCTGTTGTTGTTCCTTGTGATTAAGCCCCTATCCCAGTGGTCAGCAGAGCGGCAAACCTCGGCTCGAGAGCCACATTTTGCCTAGACCACTGACCTAGACTGTCGGCCTCAGGGAGCACAGCGGTTCTCTCTTCTGATTGACAGTGTCGCCTTGATGAATCACAGTTGTTGCCCCAATGTCATTGTGACCTACAAGGGGACCCTGGCGGAAGTCAGAGCCGTACAGGAGATCGGCCCGGGAGACGAGGTGAGTGTGTGGCGTGGGGGCGGGGCAGCATGCAGACAGCTGTTTCCAGAGAGGGGACAGGCATCTCTGGGTGAGACGGGCTGGGAGGGGTCCCGGCAGTTCCACCGCGTCCGTCCTCAGGCCTCCCGGGGTCAACGTTCAGATCCGTGACCTGTGGCTTGGAGTCCCATGCGTTTGGCTCCCACTTGGTGCTTGCCACATCCATCCCAGAGAAAACAGGAAAGGAAAGCTGTGAGGGAAGTCCCCCACAGAGGCGTGTGGAGATTTATAGAGAAAGGAGCCGGCAAAGGGAGCAGAATGTGGAGTCTGTATTCCCACCACCACACAGTGCACTTGGAGCTTTTTGTAAATTAGTGAGTTTTGGCCTATTTTTCTCCCACCAGAAAGGCCAAAAGCATTGTTATCTAAAAGAAAATATAGGGGGAAACCCCCCCCCCCCGTCACCTCCCATAGCTAAAGAGTTACGACTCCAGGCCCAGCCAAGTGGCTCAGTTGGGTGGACAGTGGTCCCGTAAACCGACAAAGATTTCGGGTTCAATCCCAGGTTGGTTGGGGCACTTACAGGAGGCATCTCTCTCCCTCTCCCCCTCTTTTTTCCTTTCCCTCTCTCTAAAGTCAATAAACATATATCCTCAGGTAAGGATAAATGCTTTTTAAAAAGCTACAACTCCAAATGACATATCAGCCCTTCAAGTCCTCTCAAGTCCGCACTTGAACTGGGGAGAGTTCAAGTTTTAGGGGTGCAGTTCGCCTGGCCAGCGCACACTGGTAGGGCAAGTGGGGGCAGCCAGTGGCCAGCGCACTCCTGCAGCCCCCGCTTCTGTGGGGGCGGGGAGGACCGGTGCTCAGCCGCTGCCCGGCGGCGCCCCTTCCCCACCCGCCGGCTAGCTGTCCGGATGGAAGTGCTACAAAAATGAAACGAATGGATCGTTAGGGGTGACGATGGCACACTTTGGATTAGACTCCAGTTGAGTGTCTCTCACCCTATTTTAAGGCGCTTGTGTGGTTTTAAGTGTGAAACAGCGCTCAGCGTGCTGAACGGTGAAGGCCTTGGTCTCCCGGCAGCTGCCAGCCAGCCCGGAGCTGAACTGAGATGTTCTTTGCTAAATTCACATTGACCAGGGTATCGAGCTTGGGCTCGCAGTACCGTGGCTTCTGAATATCTTGAGACCGACTGGGTGTCTTTTTGGTTAAAGCTTGAGATTGCAGCAGTGGGTGGGAATGGACATCACCCGCCCCCGAGCTCCCGCGGGCTGAGGGGAGCCGGGACTGTGGCTCTGAGCGGCCTCTGTCGCCATCTTCTGGCTCTTCTGCTGGTTGCACTACGCGGCCCCCGTCATTGTAAAGAAATGAGGCAGGAGGCGCCTGCCACAGGCCGGCGGGGCTCGCTCCTGTTGGCTTGCCCTCCCGGACTCTCCCAGATCTGCAATGCAGTCACCTCATTGGGGGGAAGGCAGTGATTTGGGGGCGACATGCCCTTCACAGAGGAAGGAGCCCATTCCCCAGGGTATCCCTGAGCCTCGAGGTCCCCATGACTGCCCTCTGGGGTGGAAAGAGCCTGGCAGCCCCGGCAAGTGCCCCCTCCCTGCCTGCCCGCCAGTGCCCGAGGCTCCGCCACATGGCCGGCTTTGTGCCATCCGTCTGTGCAGTCAGACATTTGCCTGATGGTGTGGGATGAGCAGCGAGTCCGTCCCAGTGAGCAGATAATGGACAGTTAAACGCCGGTCCCCTCCATATGCTCCCAGACTCACTCACAGACCCCGCTTGGAAAAGCCAGGACTGCAGACCCTGAGGAGCCCCCAGGTTCCCTGTGCGGCCCAGCCGGGTGAGGCCGCAGCCCGCCAGGGCCGGGAGCTGCGTCCCGCCCGCGCGCACTTGTCCCTGCCTGCCGGGCCCGGCTTCTTGCTCCGTGGCTAGCAGATGGAAGGAGGAAGGGAAACATCAATAATGCAGCTAAGCCGTCGGCTTGTGAAATGAGAGAGGCCGGGCAGAGACAGCCCAGGGCCAGCCCAGGGGCGAGGGGAGCCTTTGTCCAGTGGGGCTCTGCTTCTGCCCATGAGACAAGAGCATCTCTCTCCGCCGGGACCACGGCCAGCTTGCTCTCTGGTGGGCGGGGGCGCCTGGAAGCTTGTTCCAGGGCTTCTGTTCCCTGTGTTAGGGGCTCCTTGACTCTGTGGAAGGCGGGAAGAGACGCCCTTTCTCTCCCCCGCCAGCAGGTGGACGACCCGGGGTGGGGAGGAGCGGGTGGGTTGGGCGTTGAAGTGTGTCGCTCCTGAGCTGTGGCCGTCCCCTGCGTCTGTCCCTGCAAGGACACCGCCGCGGATAAAGGCAGAGCCACAGGAAGGCTGACTGCAACGGGCTCTTTTTGGACCCCCCTAGGTTTTCACCAGCTACATTGACCTCCTGTATCCCACGGAAGACAGGAATGACCGATTACGAGATTCTTACTTCTTTACCTGCGAGTGCCGGGAGTGCACCACCAGAGACAAGGTAAGCTCCCTGATGATGCTCTGACCTGACTGTGTCTCAGGGCCCTTCTGCCAAACCATTGCCCCCGTGTGACTCGGGGGGTCTCTGCCCAGGGGGTTTCTGACCCTGTAAATGCTCCTCCCTGAGTCGGGCCACGGAATCACGTCAGACCAGGTCTCTGTCCAAACCCGATGACGACGTTTCCATGGCTCCGCACGAACCAGAGAAGCCTGTGCCCAGGTGTTTCCTGGGAAAGACAGGGGCTGCTCAGACAGGAGGGGGGGGGAGGGAAGCACATGAGCACAGCTTCCGGCTCCAGCCTGTTCAGAGCACGTGGGGTTTTCTCTGCGTGGCCCCGATCATTTCACCCGTGCCGCCCCTCCTCGTTCTAGTCTCTCGATCCGTACACATCTGAACACACGTGTTCCAGGTGTCTCGCCCAGATGAGGACTGTCTAGAAAATATCTTTACGTCTTTTATGTTTTGTAAAAAGGTAAAGGCGTGTTGCATTGCTCTTAGATGCATCACCTGACCCCCTTTACCCTTTTGTAACTTCCGAGTGGGCAGGCCTGCACCTCTGCCTGGGAAGAATGCACTCTTCCCGAGCTTTCCCCATCCGTTTGGTTTCCGGGGGAGGTGACGCCTTGCATTTGTGGGCATTTCCCTCAGGATAAGGCCAAGGTGAAAATCCGGAAGCTCAGCGACCCCCCCAAGCCAGAGGCCGTGCGGGACATGGTCCGATACGCCCGCAACGTCATCGAGGAGTTCCGGAGGGCCAAGCACTACAAGTATATCCTTGGCAGCTGCGGGGAGCTCACCTGCAGGAGGTGCTGGAGAGGCGGGGAGGGGGAGCAGAGGATGGGCAGAAGGTGCTGGAAGTCTGAGGAAGACTGTCCCCCCGTAAATGGGTGGAGGCTCACGGACCACCTATGACTTGGGGTCAACCGCATCAGTTTCTAATGTCGATCTTATTTCTCTTTGTTGGGCTACTCTGGCCAGGAGCTCAGCGTGGTGGGCGTGTTACTGTCTGAACCTGCAGAGAACAGTTCTTCGAAGGTGCTCATTTTGGGAGCACTTTCCTTTGGGCCAGGGCTTTGCTTATGTTGCCTCACCTCGTCATCGCCCTGTATTAGATGCAGGTCATTTGCCCAAAGGACGCAGCTCCCCGGCAGACTCAGGCTGAAGCATTGTCTTGGGAGTTGAAAAGGCATGAGCTCATACTACAGGAAGCACTCAAACCGAGGGAAAGGAGATTGGAGAAGGGCACGTTTATTTCTCAGCTTAAGAAAGAACTTTCCCAGGGCGGGGACTCCTTCCTTACAAACGCTTCAGCTCAGCCTTGAGGGTTTACATTTAAGGAGGGGACTGCAGGGTGGTGATTCTAATCAGTGTTCTTGACAGCTGAACTGAGGGTCTGTTGTCAGTGTCTGAAGTTCTGCTGTATTTTAGCAGTTGAAGTCTTCAGATTTTCCCATTTGTTTCTGTGTGTGTGTGTGTGTGTGTGTGTGTGTGTGTGTGTTTCAAGAAAAAAAAATGTGATTCCTTCCACTTTTGGGTGGCTTTCTGTAATTGACCTTTTCAGAGGGAGAGGTGATGGGTGGTGTGGACAAAATGACTCCCGGGATCCAGCCTGCCTGGGGAGCTCTCCCAGTCTGTGGGCCGGCCCGTCCTTTCCTTGACCCCACAGCACCCCCTAGTGAGCTGCTGGAGATCTGCGAGCTCAGCCAGGAGAAGATGAGCTCCGTGTTTGAGGACAGTAACGTGTACATGCTGCACATGATGTACCAAGCCATGGGCGTCTGCCTGTACGTCCAGGACTGGGAGGGAGCTCTGCGATACGGACAGAAGATCATTAAGCCCTACAGGTGATTGCCACGGCCATTCCGACCACCTTCGTACGCAACGGAGCCTGGTGGTTTGGAGTGCGTACCTAGGCGGTTCTGCCTTCTCACTGTCCCGTGTTGGAGCAGGCCCAGACCAGCTTTCTCCTCTCTGCACCCACACCCGGAAGGGGCAGGGTGCGGCTCCCGTGGGTCCTGCCTGTCCCCTCCGCCATCTGGAAGAGACACGTAGGATAGCAGGTGGAGGTCTTGCAGGGGTTGCTGACACTAGATTGGGGGGGCGGGGGGGGTTCCAGGACCTCGCCAGGTGCTATCCATTGTTGCTATTTCAAGCTAGTATTTGTTTCTTTTCATCATTGTTCACATTCTCCCCCTCATGTTTTCCTAAACTGCAGCCCAGGTTGCTAATGAGGAAACTTTGGGACCATGGGATTGGCTGTGGTTATTCAATAGCCCGCCCCGTTGGAAGAAATCAAGCTAGGTTTCACCGTATGGTAATAATGACTATCAGCCACGGAAGTTTCCGGTTGATGGAGTTATTAACCCTTAGCGTGGGTTACAGATGGAGGCCGTGGCATTGTCCTCTGGCTCCGACCAGCCACGCCAGGGCTGGCGCGGCCTGGAGCAGATCCCTGGGGTGCTTGTCAAACACGTTTCTCGTTTCCATTGCCAGGATCGCCTCGAGACCAAATGGGTCAGAATCTGGGCACTGGCTCTGAAGTCCCTGCTCCAGAAGCACCCCAGGTGTTTCTTGCGAATGTGAGAAGCCCTCAGGCACGTTCTGAGCTGAGGGACTGTTAAATTTGTGTCTGGTCTGAATGTTCACCGCCCTGCTGGCCCACTGCCTCCCCCACACTGCCCTGATTAGCCAGCAGGGGGAGCCCAAGGGGAAGCAGCTCCTAAAATCTACTCTTAGAAACAGAATTTGCTCCTTTGGGGATAATCTCAAAGCCTATCCTTCCGCCAGCAGATGAGAAAGTCCTGTGGTCTCACGCACACTTTCCTCTGTGAGATCTGGAGGGAGGAGAAGGGGAAGGGGTAGAGGAAGAGGAAGGAGAGGAGAGGGGAGGGAGGGGGAGGAGGAAGAGGAGGAGGAGAAGGAGGAATGAGATCATCTCAGCCTTGCAGTTTCTCTCCCAGCAGGAACTGGTTGTTCTGGATTCTTCCTGAGCTTAGTGAACCCCAGTCCTCATCTTCTGGAGGCTTTTAAGGGGATGGAGGACAGCATTGCCCCAGGGCCTGGCCCCCGCCCAGAAATACAACCAGAATGGGTGTCTTTCGGGCGAATTTTGAGGGTAGAGCAGTACCAACCAGCCTGTAAAGAAACACCTCCTACACACACCCCAGCACACATCCTCTTCCCAGGAGCCACCTGCTGGTCTCCGTTCCCAGGAAGAGGGCTCTCTCCTAGGCAGACCCCACCTGTCAGTCAGCCATTGGTGAAAACCAGACGCCAAGTGCCCACTGTGTATGTATAAAGCTCTCTACTCAACAGCACAGAAAGATTATCTAGAGGAAATGGGAGGCGTTCTCCTGACTTCAGAGCTTAGTTTTGCTAAACCAACTGGTATCATAATAGTGTGATACAAAGCGGGGGCCTCGGGGCGTATCCGTGTGTGCATGTCTTTTAAGTATAGTCTCTCTCTCATGGGGGTGGGGGAAGAGGCCTAACGCCCTCATTATAGGGAATGTACCCAAAAACATGGTTTCCCAGTGCCCTGCTTTGGGTCCACCTAAAACAAAAATCTGATTCGGATCGAATGTCGTTTGTAACTATTTTTGCATAGGATTTCTCCTGCAGTTTTTATGTAGCTTTTCAGAAACACACAAACTGCATCCAGTGAAGTGCCGCCAGGTGATCCCCGGGGGCTGACCATCCACAGGCTCCGGCCACACCTGCCGGAGCGGGAGGGGCGTGGCTTCTGTGGGGTGCGGCACCCCCAGCTCCGCAGCCACGCTGCACGCTGTGTCCACCCGTGGGCTGCACGCTGACGGTGTCCACCCGTGGGCTGCCCGGCGGCCGGTGACAAGCGGGCCGTTGTGTTTTCTCCCCCTCCAGCAAGCATTACCCCCTGTACTCCCTCAACGTGGCCTCCATGTGGCTGAAGCTGGGACGGCTGTACATGGGCCTGGAGAACAGAGCTGCCGGGGAGAAAGCCCTGCGGAAGGTACGCCTGAGACCGGGGTTCGGCTTCCCGGTCCCCGCACAGCCTCCTTTCTCCATCCCCCTAGAGGCTCTTGACCCCGCCTCCCGCCATGGCGGTGGGAGGGGGTGGCTTCGGCAGATGGGGGTGGAGGAATTGAGCCTTTGCTCGTTGGCGACCAGGCCCTCCTGTGAGGAGAGGGGTGGGCCGGGATGGGAGGCTCAGCCCACACCTGGGAGACCACTCTGCCTGTTCCGTGGGCAGAGGCCACGAGGTATGTCAGTGACATCCCAGGACCCCGACAGGTGGCTTTTAATTCTCACAAAAATGAGATTTTCTTCCGATGAGGAAATTGAGATGCAGAACAGGTTAAGTCATTAGCCTCGGGGACGTGCTGGGGCCTTGACTTAAAGGGGCCTTTCTGAGTCGAAGGCCTCAGCTCCCTCCACTCATATTGTGTCTAGCACCCAGGGAAACCGGGAAACTAGCACCCTGGACAGCATCCGCCGGCCACCCAGTGCTCCCCGGGGAGAGGCCGAGCCCTGGCCCTCACCTCACAGCAGTGCAATCATACCAGCAGACTCTCCTTGTCATTGATGTAAAAGTTAACGGTTGATAACATGTAACCTTTGGTACAGCCTGTTGACTCCTGTCAGAGGATGTTTGTAAAAGTTGGGGC
The DNA here is from genome assembly GCA_027563665.1 of Antrozous pallidus. Classification (NCBI taxonomy): domain Eukaryota; kingdom Metazoa; phylum Chordata; class Mammalia; order Chiroptera; family Vespertilionidae; genus Antrozous; species Antrozous pallidus. The sequence continues at coordinate 28,723,197 of CM050527.1, read as the reverse complement.
CACCAACTAGCCTGGATACCCAGTCCTCCAGATTCCCCAAATCTTCCCAGACGATTGGGGAACATGGGAGTGGTCTGAACCCACATGGCGAGGGTCAGGGCCCGCCAGGCTAGGAGTGTGAGTTAAGTATAACGTTTTCCTTTTTGAAAGGAGTGAATTTGTCCATCGCCTTAGTTACTTGAGGGGGAATTAACCTGTTAGGTCACAATTGCTGTGGGCTGGTAGGTAATTAACTACAAGGTCAACGCAGGGTAGGGTAGGTTTGAGCAAGGAACGTGAGTCATGAAAGGAATGCAGAGGGTGAGGGGAGGCATCTAGCAGGTGATCCCTAAAAAGACCCAGACAAGTGATTCCTAGAGACCGGCACTCTTCCTCGGCCCTCCTCCTGCTGGTTTGAGATCTAGGAGCAGAGTGGAACAGTAGACAGAATGCTGTCCTAGTCACAGGCCATCGAAAATCCCGCTTGGGAGAATGGGAGTAATTTGAGATTTTCTGTGAGTAATATGGTTGAGCACAAAGGAGGAAAATAAATTCTTACTCAATACGTACTTTCTATATGCCAGGCACTTTTCCAAACACTTGATGGGTATTAACTCTGAGAGGCATAGAGTGGGTAAGCAGGCCCAAGGTCACACAGCTAGGGAGCAATGGAGCCACTGGAGACTCACTTTATAGCTCTTCACTCTAAAAGAACCTTATTTAATGCCTTCTCTCTAACTTCCAAAAATGAAACTTAAAGCAATTTTTAGTTTGTTTGTTTGTTTTCTCTAAGAATATGTATTAAGAGGAAAGCATGTTTAGTCATATCTTGGAGATTAGTAATGTAACCTTAAAATCAAACAGGTTTGACGTAAAGTTTATTGTGACTTTTCTGTTTCGGCATAGCTGTTTACTTGCATGACCGTAGCCAAATCCATCCCCAAAACATTTTTTACTCAAATCTTCGAATATTGGGGTAAAAATGTCATGCAATCAGTTTCTCTCGATGGTTTCTTCAGCTATTGCAGTAGTAGAAACTGGGTGACTCTTGGGTTACTAGCTCATCTTGTCCTTTTTCAAAATCCTCACCTGAGGATATATTTGTTTAACCTTTTCAGAGAGGAAGGAAGAGGGAGAGAGAGAGGAACATCAATGATGAGAGAGAATCACTGATCAGCTGCCTTCTGCATGCCCCCTACTGGGGATGGAGCCTGCAACCCAGGCATGTGCCCTTGACCAGAATCGAACCCAAGATCCTTCTTCAGCCTGCAGGCTGATGCTCTGTCCACTGAGCTGAACCAGCTAGGGCCTGAGGATATGTTTTTTATTGATTTCAGAGAGAGAGGAAGGGACAGGGAGGAGAGAAACATCGATCAGTTGTCTCCCCTATGTGCCCCAACCTAGGATCCAACCTGAACCCTAGGTATGTGCCCTGACCAGGAGTAGAACTCGCAGCCTTTTGGAATACGGGGTGTCACTCCAAACTGCTGAGCCACCCTGCCAGCGCTTCCTCCCCACTCCCCCTTTTGGAGCAGATGCTGGAGCAGAGCACAGGCTCTGAAAGCCGGTTTGCCTCTTGCCCTTAAAGCAGAGAAGTCCACAGCCCAGGTGCAGGTGCGAGGGGATGGCTTCGGGCTCTTATCCCCGTTTGTCTCTCTCTCCTAGGCCATGGCGATCATGGAAGTGGCTCACGGCAAAGACCATCCGTACATTTCTGAGATCAAACAGGAAATCGAAAGCCACTGAAACGATGCCAGTGTGGCAGTTTTTATTTAAGTGCTCATGCAGAAACCTTCAAGTATTTGAATATTTCAGATCAGATACATCACGCCTGCATTTCTGTGACGTCATTGCCATGAAAACACTATGTGCACTTAAACCTTACATGTGGCTTACGTGGAATCGGTCTTAATTTTAACCTGAAGATCACAGTCGTTTTTTTAATGCTTTTCCCCCTGAGAGATGATGGCATGATTTCATGTATGATACTTTGGACAGGTTGAGTTTTGAAAACTGCGATGATTTTTTCCCCCCTTCATGCCTATTATTATAATGTGAACAAACCGGAATGATGAAAGAGAATAAAAGAGGGAATAGTATTTGAAGTTTGTGTTTCCTTTTGTCAGTGGGGAGGATTTCAGAGAGGCGGGGGAGCCCCGTCTTGGAGTGGAGGTCACCCCTGTTAGGGTCAGTCAGTGAGCTAGGTCTCCCCTAGGAGGTGGCTCAGGTGGCCTCTTCAGCCTGGAGTTGCTTTCGGGGTTCAGCGCCTTTGGAGAAAGAAAGAGGGAAGATGCAGGGAAGGGGAGAAAGGTACCCGTGAAAAAGATGAAGGGACTAAGCACAAATTGGCAGTTAGAAAAGTCATGAGGATGTCAAGTTCCTCCCTTTACTGCTGTCATCTTTCCTTCCTCTATCCACACACCCACATGCATCTCCCACAGTTCCCGGCACTCAGTGAGGCCAGCAAGCACGCCGCATTCTCTTGTCCAGTCAAGTGCAATAAGACATTCAGTGAGCACCTATTATATGCAAGACAGCCTGCATAGCTCCCGAGTCCAGCCTAAGGAATACAGTCAGTAATATTGCCATAGCTGTGTCTGGTGCTAGCTAGAGATGGCTGGCCACCATACTGTACACCTGAAACTAATACAATATTGAATGTCAATTGTAACTGAGAAAAATCTTTTAAAGCAAAGCAAAATAAATAGTTACGTTGAAAAAGCGGGGAGGGGAGGATAAAGGTACAATGAAGTGAGCTGGGTGCCCCTCCCTGGGAGGAGCCTGTGTCTGTTTTGATTCTTGCGTCTGGTGCCCGGTCTCCCTTCAGTGCATTCCGGTGTTTGGCTCGTGCTTCCCTTTCTCGGCCATTTCCTCCTCTGTCTGAAAGCAGACTTTCCATCGCTCCTTCTGTTCACTGGTCTGTGCGTTCCTCTCCTGGTCTGGAAACACGCCCGGGGAACCTTAAGAAGGAAAAGAATTTTTCCTTACCAACTCGGTGTTGTTGAGCAAACACTGGTCTCTCCCCGAGCGTGCAGCCAGCAGGAATCCAGCTTCCCCACGGCCCAGAAGGTGGCAACCTGGGGATTGTTTGTTAGCAACCGCTGCGAAGAGCAGACCCAGAACCAGGCCTGTGCCAGGCGCAGGCAGGGATGCTTCCCATAATCCAACGAGGAACTTCCCCATTAGGTTATACTTAAGCCTGATGGAGTTGACGCCAGCTTTTTTATATTCATGATCACGCAAATAGCTTGAGCAGCCATAAATCTGCTGTGTTATCTTTCCTTCCTCATCTCCACACACCCACACGCATCTCAGACACACACGGTTCATGGCACACAGTGGGCCCAGCAGGCAGGATTCGTTCTCTTGTCCAGTCAAGTGCAATAAGGTATTTATTGAACACCTACTATGTGCAAAACAGTCTGCATAAGCTCTTGAGTGTGGAGAGATGAGGAAGGCATGGTCCCACCTCTGGGAGCTTAGGATTTTAATAAAGCTAATTTACTCTGTAGCTAAGCCTAAAATAAGCTTAGCCCACCATCTTGGCGTCTTATAAAAGTCATAATTGTTCAATAAATTCAAAATAAAGCAAAAGGATCTGAACCAAGTGTGCAGTTCCTTCCCCCCCCCCCCCCCCCCCACACCAGTCCCACTCCCCAGAGGAAACCACTGTGAACAGTTCACATATGTGATCCCGATTTTTCCATCTCCATATAAGTAGGTTTAGAGAAGCCAAGGCAGAATGGTACTGATGTATTTTGTAATCTCTGACTCAACAATAAGGACCTCTTTCCATTTTAGCTTCTGCAGATTTGCCTCATTCTTTTTAGAGGCAGAAGAATGTGCATGTTGTAATGTACTCAGCCGTTCTCATTATGGACCTGTGGCTTTCCCAGTTTGCTGTTGTTATAAACAAGGCCACAATGAACAATCCTAGGCTAATAACTTTGCTGACGTATGGTAGCATTTTGGGGGGATAGATTCCTAGAAGTGGGATTTCAGAATCAAATAGTGGAAACATTTATGTGGAATAAATATGGTCACATTTTTTTGGGGGGGGGGGGGGCGGGCCTAGGGGTAGAATCTGACCATTTTATTTATTTTTAATATATTTTTATTGTTGATAATATTACAGATACCTCCCCATCCTTCTCCCCTTTGCCTCCCTTCTTCCAGCTTCTACCACCCCCTTCCCAGATCTTCATTACCCTATTGTCCATGTCCACTGGCTAAGCAGATAAGCATATAAATGCTTTGATTTATCTCTTCTCATACCCCCAACCCCACATCAAGGTAGGTCAGTCTGTTCCATACCTCCATGCTTTAGGTCTTATTTTGTTGGTCAATTCATTTTGTTCATTAGATTCCACAAGTAAGTGAGATCATGTGATATTTATTTGTCTTTCTTCGATTGGCTTATTTCAGTGAGCATAATATTTTCCAGGTCCATCCATGTTGTCCCAAAAGGTAAGAAGTCCCTCTTTTTTATAGCTGCATAGTATTCCATAGTGTAAATGTCCCATAGCCTTTTTTTTTTATCCATTCATCTACTGATGGGCACTTGGGTTGTTTCCAGACCTTAGCTATTGTAAATAATGCTGTTATGAACATAGGGGTATGTGTATTCTTTCTGATTGGTGTTTTGGGGGTTTTAGGATATATTCCCAGAACTGGGATCACTGAGTCAAACGGAAGTTCCACTCTTTATTTTGTTGAGGAAACGCCATACTGTTTTCCATAGTGGCTGCACCAGTCTGCATCCCCATCAGCAGTGCACCAGTATTTCCTTTTCTCCACATCCTTGCCAATACTAGTTGTTTGTTGATTCGTTGATGATAGCCGTTCTGACAGGTGTGAGGTGGTTTTAATTTGCGTTTCTCTAGTGATCAGTGACTTTGAATTTTTTCAGATGTCTCTAGGCCAGTGGTCAGCAAACCACTGCTCACAGCCGAGGTTTGCCGCTCTGTTGACTAATGAGTTTGTCGACCACTGGTTTAACCACTTCAACCCTTGGGCCTCTGCTTCCTCAATGGAGGAAAGAAGACACCCATAGAGCAAATAGGAGAGGATCCCAGTTGTGGAAAGGACTAGAGCAGTGGTCAGCAAACTCATTAGTCAACAGAGCGGCAAACCGCAGCTCTCAAGCCGCATGTGGCTCGAGAGCCATGGTTTGCCGACAACTGCTCTAGGCCATTAGTATGTCCTCGTTGGAGAAACGTTTATTCAGGTCTTCAACCCATTTTTTAATTGGATTGTTTGTCGGTTGTTGAGTTGTATGAATACTTTGTATACTTTGGATATTAACCTCTTAAAAGGTGTATCATTGGCAAATATGTTCTCCCGTAGAGTGGGCTCCCTTTTCATTTTGATGGTGGTTTCTTTTGCTGTGCAGAAGCTTTTCAGTTTGATGTAGTCCAATTTGGTTATTTTCCCCTTAGTTTCCTTTGCCCTAGGAATTGTATCCGTAAACATATTGCCACGTGAGGTATGAGATTTTACTGCCTGTGTTCCCTTCTGAAATTTTTATGGTTTCATGCCTTACATGTAAGTCTTTTATCCATCTTGAATTTATTTTTTTTGAATGGTGTAAGTTGGTGGTTTGGTTTCATCTTTTTCCATGTGTCTGTCCACCTTTCCCAGTATCATTTGTTGAAGAGACTGCCTTTATTGTATATTATGGCCTCTTTTGTCAAATATTAATTGACCATAATGGCGTGGGTCTCTGTTCCATTCCATTGGTCTATATGCCTGTTCTTGTGCCAGTACCAGGCTGTTTGAGTTATAATGGCTTCGTATTATAGTTTGATATCTGGTTTTGTGATCTCTCCTACTTTGTTCTTCTTTATCAAGATTGCTGCAACTATTCAGGTCTTTTATGGTTCCATATAAACTTCTGGAGTACTTGTCGCCACATTTTCTTTCTAAAAAACTATCAGGTGTCAGTAGGATATAATATTTGTAGTATTTGTTTTCCTCTACCTCCTAACACAGTACTATTAAAAACTTTTTTTTGCCAATCTACTGTGTGAAATACTTTGTTTTATATGCATTTATTAATGAGATTGGGTACTTTCTCATCCACCAAGGAATTGTGTTTCTTCTCTGAGTTGTTTTATATGACACCTGCCGATTTTGCTATCCGTGTCTTTCATTATAATTTATAAGAGCTCAATGTTGTATTGGGATATTAGCTCTTTGTCCTGTACTGACAATGGTTCCTCTGGTTGTCTGTTGATTTGGAAGAGAGAGGGAGATACATCAGTGTGAAAGAGAAACATCATTTGCCTGTCTCCTGCACACCCCCTGCTGGAGATCGAGCCCACAACCCAGGCATGTGCCTGCCCCAGCATTGAACCAGTGGCTCTAGGTGCATGGGATGATGCTTAACCACGGAGCAACACCAGCCAGGACCGGACCATTCACTTTATTTTTCATGACACTTCTGAACCCAAGTAGATTGTTTGCATCTGTAAATGAAGAAAAGAAATAAAGCCATTTTTTAAATGTAAGTCTTTGATCTATCTGGAATTGTGTTAATAGAAATCTGATGGTACTATTTAAAAATTTTTAATGTTCACGATTGCTAGCTACTTATGCTAGCATTTATTGAATGGTTTATTTTCCCCCGCTGATTTGAAATGTTCTCATTCCCAGAAGACGTCAGCTTATTTCTACACTAAATCGTCCCATTGATTTGCCAGTAAAATACTCTTCATTTTCGTTGCACTCTAAAACTTTTAGTATCTACTGGAGGAATCTGTTATGTTCTCTTAGATTTTTCTAACCATTATCCCATGTTTAACCCTCCCAAGTACTCGAGAGCCCTCTCTTGGCCTTTCCCCACCTCCCATCTCCAAAAATGCTGCTGTGATATGAGAATTACTTTGGAGTCAGCGATACACAGAGAAATGACCTCTTCTATCCAAGAATGGAGTGTTTACCAATTTGTCTGTTTTGACTCAAATGGACTGAATTATATTTATGTAGATGCTACACATTCCCCTCACCACCTAGATTTAATGTTTCCATAGCTACTATGAATGAGCTTTCCTTCCATTATGTTTCGTAACTGGTAAGTCTGACAAGTTCTCCCCATTTATTTTTATTAAAGAAAATAAAATGTGAAATCTCAAAATAGGCATGTTTGAGCCTGTTTTTGTCATTTTACTGCATATTTGTGTTATATTTTTTATTATCTTACATTTTTTAAAAAAGTTTCTTTTCCAGCTCTGTTTAGAGATACAGGTCTACTAGTGTTTTCTAAATTATATAAAACCACTTTTTCTGATTATTAACCAAAGAAAATAGTCTATTTACTAAGTCCCTGAGAGAGAAAGCAGATTAGTGTGTGTACCTATTCTCTTGCCATCTACCGGACTTCTCTCCACCTTCATTTGGCATTCTGTCTTTTAAAAATAGTATGTGGCTTTTCTTCCAAGAACTATTAATTGTTTGTTGTCACAGTCAACATATACAGAGATTTGTACGTTTAACGAGACATTTGCCATCTCCTTTCACCCTCGCTTACATTATCCTCGTTTTCATCCTGTAAACCACGCTGGGACCTATGTAGGTGAGCAGTAACTGGTGTAGTGCCAGGGCTGTCCATGGGTTACTCCCAGCCGTGGTGCTGCCATCCTTTACGTATCAAAGCCCCACAGTGTCGGCCCACATCCCCAGGTCGTCATTGTGAGTGCCTATGGCAGCTGCTGGGCTGGAAATAATAAGGGTGGGGCCGCAGCCTTAGAGCTAATGATGAGTTGTGCTCTTAATAACGTTGAAAGGCAAAAACTACAAACTGGGTCTTGTCTGGCAGCCTGGTGCCTGTCTTCCGCAGGTGCAGAGTTGGGGCTGAGTAAATGGCGGATAGGGGAAGGGACCTGGTACCCCATGAGGGTCGCCACAGCATTTGTAAGAAGGGTCCGTTTCCATGTTGCCTTCGCTCCATCTGCCTAGGGATCATCCCATTCGGGTATTTTTCCCAACAGTGACAGCTCTGGAAATGACAAACTATTTAGTGTGGTCAAGTTGTACAGGAACAAAATGGAGGCAGAAATAAGTGGGTGTTAGAAAACTGAAAAGCAGATGTTCCCAGGCCTTTATCCCCGTGAAAATAACCCTAGACGAGATGGATGCTTTCAACAAAAGCAAACACACACAGTACAGAAGAGAGACAACTCAACTGTTTTTCTCTGGGAAAAAAAAAGTTTATTGCATATGTAAATCAATAGATATCTTTTATATAAAAAAAAGGTTAGAATAAAGATCTCACATTTGTAAAGGCACATATGAAACATTTCACAGCCATGACCCGGGCAGTGAGAACATAAACAATAGGCAACTAGGACCAGTATCGAAATAAGACGTTATAAAAACAGACAGGATACAGTGCAAACAATACTGTCAAAAGTCAGTTTTATACACCGCATAACTGTGTACAAAACTGCCAAGCATAAGCTTATTTACTGATATAAAAAAGCACATAGAATAGCATGCATAGTTTTATTTAAGGCTTTTAATATTAAGTTGAGAGGGAGTGTATAACAAAGTCGAGTTGACATGAACATTGATAAACCACTTCCCCACTTAGGGAATGACCTGTGAACTCCTCCCTCCCTCTCTCCCCTGACCAGTTGGTAAGAGAGAGACTGGACTTCCATGTGTAAGGTGGGACTCGGGATCCCCAGTCCCAACTTGGAGTGCACTTCTCACAGCAGCAGCCTATCAGGCGGCTACATGTCCGGGTCCGCCCCGGAAATAACAATAGCCAACCAGCTCTGGCTGACCCAACCTGAGATTTCAGCTGCACCGGAAGCCAGGCTGCTGTGGGCTGACCCACACACCCTCAGAACCAACTGGTTTCTAACTGGGGACTTGTCTATACATCCTTTGGACTTGAAACCTATCCAATATCAAGTGGTTTGGATGATACCACCATGCACAACATTTTATAAAACACAGACCAAGGAAAGCATCAAAATACTGAATGAAGTCTCGGGACAACAGTCCGGTGAAACAAACTAGATAATAAGCCTGTTATCTGAAGCATCACAAGTTACATAAGGTTATAGAGTCAATAGTCATCTGCATATGTAACCCTTTCTTTCCCCACTTAAGACTCCTCAAAGGAGTGAGCTATTAGAGGAACGAAGGCAATCCCAGGGAACCATCTCTACTGAAGGGGAACCTCACTCCTGAAGGGATCAAGTTGGATTTTGATGATTCCAAGCAGCGGCAAGAAAGTTCAGCGAAAGGACCAGCAGTAACATTTTACAACGTTCAAGTTGGAAAGAAAAAATGGCTCTGAATGACAGCTCTCGGCTCTCAGGTGAAGGTTACTAATTAGCTACCCCGCAGTGGAGGGAGGCAGGACGCCCCTGAGAAGTGCCCAGCACGCCGGGCGCCCCGGCCGCCCGGCCCTGAGAGCCACCTCCCTGAACTCAAAGCAGGATTCCTGAGATTTCAGCAAAACAGCACCACCCCCACGCACAGGAGCCCCAGGCCGATCTTGGCAGCTTTCTCCTTGAAACTGTCAGGTCGCGGGGCATGCGGGTTTCCCTGGAGGAGGCTGGGGAAGAAGAGCCGGGTAAGCTATGGAGTGGATGAGCAGCATGCCCCGCCCTCCCTGGGTGTCAGATCATAAATACGTTTATGGAAGTGCCTGGGGAGCCCGGCGCCCCCAATTCTAGCTAGGATGCAGGCAGCCTAGTCGCAGAAGGAAGCTAGAAACAAATGCATCGGACCACGCACACCATGTGCCAAATGCAGCTGCTGGGAACCCATGGAGGTCACCTTGAAAGGAACAGCGGGCACTGCTGCCACCCCCACTGTACACAGGGCCGGCCACAGAATCCATCGTTGCTTTCACCTCTAGTGCTGGGGGGTGGGGAGGGCCGAACGGCATCGCCAAGCGGGAAAGAGTGGGTGGCCCAGGTAAGCATTCCTAGCTGTTCCCATTCTGGTTATTTCCATCTGCCAGATCTTACACTCCTTGAAACATAACTTTTAAAAATTAAGATCCGATTTCCTAATTACATCGTTTGGAGAGGTTTAAGAGTGGTTCTCTAGGACCAGATTAAACCATTCTGTAGGGGTCATCCTGACGGGGTAGGGGAAGAAATGGTCAGCCCTGGGTGAGGAAGGTGCTGGTGGCATGAAGAGGGTGACATCACAAGATAGTCCCCACCCCACCCCCCAACAAGACAAGGAACAATGGCAGTCACTATGCTGACACCTCCCCGTTCTGGGGCCCTGATCATGAACACTTGCATGAAGGGCAGGAAAGAGTAATGAAGCTGCTGGGAGCTGCGATTGCTAAGCCTGGGAGCCACAAGACGAGGAGCAGGACCCCCTGCTTGTAAGGCTGCCAGGAAAGGATCCGCTACCAGCAAGCGAGAGAGGAGGGAGGCGGGATTCCTGAGCAGCAAACGCCGGCACCACCAGAACCCACGGCACCATCAAGCTCTATGCCAACCGTGAAGTCGCACTTTCAAACCACAAACAAGGGTGAAACAGACGCCCGAAGGGCCACCCGGTCTTCACCGCATAGTTTCTGGCCTCTCGGAAAGGAAGGCAGGGAGCAGGACATGCTCGGGTCCAGAACATTATCTGTGAATGTTTTGGTAACTTCGGGGCTGATCTAAAAGCCTCCGCCTTCTCTCCCCATCCCTAGCCCCTCTCTGGGCAAGCTCAAGGCACTTTCTGGAAGAAGGATCCTAATGGCCCAAAGTGTGGCAGAAGGAGCAGTGACTTCCGAGCAGCTGCTTGTCAAACTCAGGCTGCACTCCAGCCCTGCTGCCTTACAATGCCATGGCCTTGAATTTGCTGTTCGGATGGGAGGGCTGGCGGAAGCGCTGGACAGGAAGGAGGAACTGATGAGCGTCCTCCCCTTTACGGCACCAAACCGCACAGTCCCAGGCTCGTGAGCATTTTTACAGAGAGCCCTTTGGTTTGGCCTGGAGAGCAGCCTGCAGGTGTATTAAGCTGGAAAAGACAAGAAAGGTGATCTTGTCCGGATAAAGATGCTCACCCACTCGAGTTGATGGGTTGGCTGAATTGGAATGGATACGCCTCACATTTCTCCCAGGCACGCTGCTGCTACATGCAGCCGATGGTCACGAAGGCCTTTTGCCCCCCCGGGGCCTTCGAAACAGAGGTGAAGAAGAACCATTCTGCATTCTCGCTCAGAGCTCAAGGGAAGTGTCAAACACAACTGAGTGCCCTAGCGATTCCCCCCACAGGGCCAACCAGTTTGTCAGTCACAGAGCCGTGGGCCACTGGGAAAGGTGTACAGGGTCCACAGAAAACCCCAACTTCTCCACTTGGAAGTAGTGCTAGCTGGGTTGTTGCTTTGCTCACAAAAAAGGAATCACTACCGAAGAGCATGAGAGAGTGATACAAACCACAGGCAATGATACAAAACAGCAGCAGCAGAATCTTTGGCAAAACAAGAGAAAGGTGAATTCCCACCAAGGGCCACCTCAAGAGCCCGACAGTGACCGTTGGGTGCCTCTGGAAATGTCCTTCACCAGAGCCCAGCTACCCCTGACACTGAGGTAGAATGAAGGAGGAACATGGGTCTGACCCAATCCCAGTCCTTGAATCTAAGCTCCCTGCACCTGCCTTCTATCCCAAGTGGTTGACTATCTGCCCAAAAGAATAACTAGACCCATTTTCCCCGCCAAACACACACTGGGAGTCAGAGAGAGATTAGAAGACATTCTGTGCTCTGACAGGCCACCTTCGGGGGTCGCACATCACGCTCCCTCACCACTGGGCTGAGGACATCACGCTCCCTAATCACTGGGCGAACAGCTAGAACTGATGGCACAACCAGGAAAGACAGCAGCAGAAAACCTCAGGGGGACGTCCCTGATGGCCAAGGCCCCCATCAGAATCAACGTGCACTGACATCTCTGCAGTGACTCCCACGCCCCATGAGGTGGCCCACTCTCCCAGTGAGGCGAGAACCCCCAGAGCAAGACGGTGCGTCCGCACCGGTGAGCCTCAGCACTTGTTTGACAAAATGCCATCTTTTTGTGTGTGTGTGTTGGGATCTATACTGTGTTGGGGGAAGAAACACACTACCAATTAGGTTGATCGCTGTTATTATAAGTAAAATATGGCCCAACTATAGGAAATTTCATGTAGTAAGCTGGGGCTCAACCTATAGTAAGCTGGCGAAGATAAGAAAAGCAAGCAACTGGAGAAAAGCGCTGACCTGCAGTACCCACTGGGGCTTGTAACTGAACCACAGAAGCAGAGAGCAAACAGGATGAAGGTGAGGTGAGCACTGGGCGAGCCCATGGGCAAATCTCAGAGGAAGGAGCCGAGATGGACAAGTGACTCCCTAGGCCGGTGGTCAGCAAACTCAGTAGTCAACAGAGCCAAATATCAACAGGACAACGATTGAAATTTCTGTTGAGAGCCAATAACCGACTTCTGCCCGTGGGCCACCAAGTTTCAATCGCACTGTACGTGTGCGCCGCAGTTTGCCAACCACTGCCCTAGGCAAACGATGACATTACAGTTCAAGATGGAGCTCCTCTTCTCAGTCGAGGGCCACACGTATAAAAGTGAGATGACCTGTATTTGGGCTCCTCGGAAGTCTATTACTCCAAGTATTCCATATGGAGAAGTTTTCCCTTTCCCTGATCTTACTGCTCCCCTCCAGCAGAGAGGAGCAGCTCATTCCTCTTTATTCTCCTACAAACAAAAATCAGTGTGCGCTACTTCCTGTCCAGGGAGAGAGGTGTCTGTACATGGAAACGCTACTGAGAGGTGGGGTCTCCTTGGAGCAACCAATGAAGCTCACGGGCTCAGCTCAGCTCCAGGATGAAGACATCAAACTCCGCCCCCACAATCCAGCGACCGTACTGAACATGGACAAACACGGGGCCGAGGCATCCCAATGAGTGTGAATTAAAGAAACAAAACATGTCACCTGGAGAACTTCAGAACCAGAGGCCTAGATGTGTTTGAGGGCTTTGTGGTTGAGAAATTTTTTACATCTTCTCTTTTCAAACCCAAATCACAGCAACAGACTCCAACAGCCCCAGCTTCAGACTTGGTACATCATCAGGAACTCATTCCAAAAGCTCTAACTAGATAACTAATTTAATGCACTTTGCTTCAAGGTTTATTCCTTGGCAGGCTTCCCAGATCCAAAGCATCTCTGGGCAATGATGATGCAGATGCCACTGGAAGAACTTTAAGTGGCCGCCGCTAATTGAACAGGAGAGGGGCTGGCATTTGCTGGGAGATGTGAAAAGGAATGCAAAATGTGCTGAAGGACCCAAAGCACTTGTTTTTCAAAAGGAAGGATGGGGCATAACTTTCAATGTTTGCCTTTGGGTTTCCACATAAACTCTGGCGAGGAAACAGGATATTAAGCCCATTTATTTCCTGCATTCATGAATACCCCTAGAGCACAAGGTGGCAACCGTAGACAGGTTGAAGAGGGGACCATGAGTGATGAGCTCAAAGAGATAGCAGATCTACGGGCTGCCCTCACGAGACCTGTCAATGGCGCCCACGCTGGGGCCCATGAGATGAAAGACATACTGACAGTTCATCAAACAGTAAAGCAGGAAATTGCAGGCCCACTGTCCAGACATCCCTCACAGCAGAAGAGTCCACGGATGGGCTATGTCTAAGGGAAGGAAATCAGTAGCTCTCTGCCTGCTGATGATCTAGGTCCTGAGTGCCTGAGTGAAGGCTGTGAGCTCTGTCCCGCTGAAAATACAGGACATGCCAATGGCTTTCTTTTTCAGAATATAGACCAAACCTCCGGGACCTACAGAGCTCGGCTGAACTCATTAGACTCCCTGACTGATTCTTTAGACCTGTGGTAGAAGACAGAAGGGCCTCCATCACCAGAGACGCTCGAGTCTAAAGAAGAGAAAAATCATACCAACGGGCCAGATGTGAAACTGAGCTGATTCCTATGCCAAAGCAAGTCATGGGGACCTGCGTCCACACCCATCCCGTGGTGTGCGGGGACCGAAGTTACAGAGCACACTCTTCTTTCTGGTTAATTTGAGGCCTTCTTTCTTTGTATTTCCAGCCCGGGACCAGACAAAAAAAAAGAACATAAAAGCAGCAGTGGAAGAAGGCATGATAGAACACCACAGCGATCAATTCAGAGAACAAAACAATTTAAAAGTTACTTTTAAGAAAAACTAGAGAAGAAAATCCCCCCAAATTCAGTAAGATGGAAAGTGCATGGAATATCTGTGTACTAACCTGAGAAATTCCAAAGCACAGGGACCAGTGAAGGCCCAGGGAGAGACAAAGTGGGGACCGAGCTTCACTGAAGGCAGCATTGACAGCACAATGAGTTGCATGGAGAAAGGAGGGACCACCACAGGGCTCTGTGCAAGATGAACCCCACCATGTTCATCATGGGGGCCAGGCCTTCGAAGATAGAGCCCTGAGCGGGCCAAGTTCTACTCCTACAGACCAAAGTCTGGCGACGGCATTAGCACAGTGGGGTCACACTTGGTGTCGCTCCTGGCCAGGACCCCTGCTGAGAGTCAGCCCCCCCCCCCCGCCCCCCCATAAATCAGCATTCTCAACTGTCTCCTTTATGACCTTCCCAATGACTTGGTGACTCATGGACAGACAGAATACTCCCAGCACCTTGATCTTCAGGCCCCGGTCCAGCACACCCATCCTAAATAAACACAGGATCAAGGGCCTTCCTGTCTCCTCTCTGTCCTCACTCTGGTCCATTCGCTTCCCTCAATCAGGCAAGACGCCGAGCTGCACAGATGGCCTGGCCCAGGCCCTCCGAGGCCACCAGCCTGGCACCCACCGAGCAAATGAGGAGAAGCGGAAAATACTGAGGGTGCAGCCCGCGGCAAGGAACACAACCTCCAGAGCCCAGATTAATGGGTGGTCCAGAAAGATGCAAACAAAGCTCCCCATTCAGCCTGGGCAAGGATTACTGCACTGTAAATGCAGCCTTTCCGCTAGCTGCTCTGGCTGTCACTCAAGGTTGGAGGAGGGACTGGGGGAAGACTACTGAGGGTGAGGACGGAAGGATGAAGGGAGGAATCTGTCGTCCCGAGCCCAAAATATAAGAGAAGAGCGTTTTTTCCTTCAGAAAAAGAGGTCTTGGCCCTAATCTTTACATTTTAGGATAAATTCATTTTCTTGCCATCTTTGATTCGGACATGAGCAATTAAGCTGATGAGTTTCAGGATTGGTTACCCATCTGGCTGCAACTTCACCAGAGATGTGTTCCCTTCTGCCTCTGTCCCCGAAACGATCCACCAGGCGACCTTTCCCTCCCAACATGTTACAATGCAGATCAGTCAAAATGTGGTTCCCATTGAAAAGCGCTACGTTACTGTGAAAACTGCAATTACAATGATTCACACAAGTTATTCCAAAGGGGGAAAATAAATTATCTCATATAAAATAATACATGATGCTCATGAAGAATCTTGGCTCCCGTGGGGGAGCCCGTGTCCTGCCGGCTCCAGCCATCGTGCCCTGCCGGGGGAGCAGGCTGTGTCTGGAGGTGCCTCCCCATCTGCAAGACGGAGCTGGGTCCCTCTGCCAGGGGCCGGGGCCGGGGGTTAAATGAGTCTGGAGTTCTGGAGGAACTGAATGAGGACCTGGTAGACAAACTTGTACTGAGCGATGGTCTGGATCATGAACATCCTTTGCTCCCGGAGGAGCCTCAGCATCATGGGCACTTCCACTTTCTGCAAGAAAAGAGAGAAAAAGCACAAGGTCCTGAGATGGGGGAGCTCCCCTTGGGTATTTCCTCATTCCTTCGTCCAAGACGCACTCCCTCACTGTCCATGCGCAGGTACAGGGGACAGGGAGGGACCCAGCCCCCTGTAGGTTTTCCCAATCAAGACTTGATACCAGCAGTTGGAGAACCCGGTTGGCATGTGCCAGTGATGTGCTACTGTATTTTATTTTTAATATGTTTTTATCCATTCTAAAGAGAGGAAGGAAGAGGGAGAGATGGAAACATCAAGGATGAGAGAGAATCATTGATCGGCTGCCTCCTGCACACCCCATATTGGGGAATGAGCCTACAACCTGGGCATGTGCCCTGACTGGGAACAGAACTGTGACCTCCTGGTTCATAGGTCGACACTCACCCACTGAGCCTCACTGGCCAAGGATGTGCTATTTAAGATGCAGACCAGTCGAAACCGGTTTGGCTCAGTGGATAGTACCTTGGCTGCGGGCACATCCCCAGTAGGGGGTATGAAGAGGCTGCTGATCAATGTTTCTCTCTCATTGATGTTTCTGACATTCTATCCCTCTCCCTTCCTCTCTGTTGAAAAAAAAAATCAATAAAAATATATTTTAAAATAAAATAAAATAAAATAAAATACAGACCAGTGTGTTAGAGAAAACATAGAGGCTGGAGTTAAACCCAACTGGTATTCTCAACTCTATCATAGCCCAACAGTCGGATTTATGCCATCTCCTGTTCTTCATTTCTTCACCTGTAAATAAGAATAATGGTGCTTTCCTCCAATGGCACAGTGGCCCTGCCCAGGTTAGCGACGACATGGGTTATAAGCTCCTGGATCACATAAAGTACCCGCCTGCTGGGTCACAATAAAGACATGCATGTAAAGCACTGAGCACGATGTCTGCACACAGTTCTTAAAGACCACGCACGATCATTTTATAATGTTATGAAATGAACCATCACCTGCTGAAGCACCACTCTACTTCCTAGGTGTGGGATATGGGCACCATCCTTCATTACCTGGGTTACACAAGGGTGCTAATAAGAGCCTTCCCTCAGAGTTAACTGTAAAGGCTTCTCGAGTTGGAAAACTGTTAGAACAGTGCCGGCATGTGTAAACACTAACTACAGGTTAGCTGTTGTTAATATATTTTCATTATTGTCTTCATCACCATCACCTCCACTTCCATCTCTGCCACCACCATCGCCATCATACTACCTCCTCCATCACGTCCTCCACCACCTCCACTTCCATCCCCACCAGCACCACCACCTCCACCATCTTAACAGCCTGTAAGACTCGGCCTCAAGGACAGATCATCTGATAAGGTGCAATTTGGAGATAAGAACAAAGAAGGTCCTTTGGTCATCAAGGAAAGAGTCCCCATTGCCTTGAAGATTCACTCTCACAGGCTCTGATGTCCGCTGGCCCCAACCCAAGGAATTATGAGGCAGCTGATGCTGGCTCAGTCTTGCTTGGAAAGCATTTTCTCCTCCCTACTCTATGGAGGAGGGATAACCAACTCAGAAAAGCAGGAAGACCAAGCCACCTTGCTATTTGGCTGGTGGTAACCTGGTCTTTTGTAATTAACTCCAGGGGCCAAGAGAGAGTATTATAAACCGTAAAACGTCTGGGCATTAAAACGTGGCGGGTAAACATTCTGTGACCAAAAGCAACGGGCCACAAAGAGGCTTTTCAGAACAGCCTGGGTGAGTCCCCTCCCATCCCTACCTCACAGGTGCTGGCCTCACACATCTTTGAAAAGAAAAGGCATTTCACTGACAAACTTACAACTGCATGGATTAGAGAATAAAACATAAAGGGGATTAATCCAGAAGCTATGGGAAGGAGGCAGGAAAGTTTAGACAGGAAAAGAATAGGACATACAATTTCATATTTTTGTCACACACAAAAAACCGACAACAAGTGAATGAACTAAACGTGTTCCACTCTTCTCCCAAAACAAGGGCTTGGAGCTTCCTCGTCAGGCCAGAAGCAGAACAAAGCGGATAACTTTTTTCTCCCTCGCCATCTACCAACAGCGCTGATGGGAAACGGGCGGATAAGGCCAGCTATATTTGTGCTGGGGAAGCGAAGTGAACAAGGAGTCACCCAGCTCTCTTTGCATATCAATGGGAACAGAAGTCCCTTTTGGACTGACCACGTTCTGGCAAAGAACGCTCTGGCGTGTGACTGGGCATGGAGGAAATCCCCTATGTTTGGCCACCCCAGAGAGAATGTAACCGCCCGAGCCCTCATCCAGTCCACGCGAGGCCCAGTGGCCGGGTCCCTCCCTCAGTGCCATGCTGGCTCTGACGTGGGCTGCGTTCGTTCTACCGGGCCAGGAACATCTGGCGATCAATGAGCCCTCGCGTCATCGCCTCGCTGAGGCGTGGCCTTCGATGGGTCTCCAAAGAGCTCAAAACGGAACAGTCGTTCGTGTCAGACAAGATGGACAGAATAGCTTTTCAAGTTAAAAAGGGGGACGGGGCGCAGAGGTGTGTACAGGGAATGGAGAAAAGAATGGGAAGAAAGTGATATGAGTAGGGAAAAAGATATGTGGGGGTTGGGGCGGGGAGGAGATGATGAGGCCCTTCCTTCACCCCTGGAGCCCATGGTACCTCAGGGGAGCCCACAGTATGCTCAAGCCATTGGTCCTCTGGTTCCATTCCACCTTATCCCATCTCCCAGTGCTGAGTGGATTTGGGACTTGGTGGCAAGCTATCCATGCTCCTAGAGACTTCCAATAGTGACAGAAGCAAACAATCCAGGACTCTCATGTGAGACAAAAGGATAAAAACTCCTAGAAGATGAGGAAACTCTGTGACGCAGTCTCAACTGATTCCATGAGGGGCATTTTGCTCATCAACAGAACGTTCGGTGTTTTCCAACGCTAGGCCACATTACTGGGAACTCGTCTCCTCCCCAGCAGCACAAACACGCATCCAGTCTTGGAAGCTTCCAAAATGAACTTTTATAGGCAGGGAGGGAGTTTACAATCCTTTGGACATGTTTAAACTTAGCATTTATTGTTTTTCTGCAAGGTACGCTATAACAAATTTCATGGGTTTGTACTCTGATTTTCAAACCTCGGAGGATAATGAGTAAATACGTCTATCATTACATACATTCCTTCATAGAACGTGTGCTATAACTTTCCCGACAAGCTGCCGAACCACTGGGAAAGTGTCCTCAGATCCTCCGAGCTGTGTAATTTGGAAAAATGAACAAGAACCTAAGGACACTTGAAGCTGGAGGCAGAGTGGAGAAGGAAATAATGGGGCTGGGGGCGCGGGGCGGGGGGAGAGGTTAGTTGAGGGGGCAGTAAGAACATCTCGCTTCTCACCGTGGCACCACTGCTTCAGAGCCACAGGGCTCTGGACAAGCCACTGAACAGTGTCTGGGCCTCAGTTTCCCCATCTGTAAAGCAGGAGAACTGGCACGTGCCCAACCCCTCTACTTGGCTGCTATGAGGACCCCACTAAGACAGAAAATGTGACAGCCATTCTAAGCCCCATATAGACAAACAGCAGGCTGTCTCCGGCCTCCACTGCTATTTCATCTTGAGGAACCCCTAGAGCCCCTCATTGACCACCTGGTTAGAGCAGGAAGGGGATGCCACGCACCGTGTGGGCACCACGCCGGCCACAGCCCCTGCTCCGGGGAAAAGAGCTGGGCGTGACCTCGGCAAAGGCACTCAGATGCCCACTTCGCTCCGTCACTCCAGCCACTGCCAGTCTGGACCACAGCCAACCACAACCCCCTTTAGAGAAAAACCCCTCTGAAGGATGCCAAAGCTTTGTACACTACATGCATCTTCACGTAGGCTGGAGGCCAGCACACATCCCAGACACGCCGGACGCATCGAAACGACATGTGACCAAACCACACACCACGGGACAGTCCCTGCAATGAAGCCAGACTGCCTACACAGCCCTGCCGGCTCCTGGAAGTCCATGCCGACGAAGGTCAGACCTTCTAACCGATCCCTGTTGCGCGCGCCGACCTCTCTCTGGAACCAGGGTGTCAGCACAGGGCGGGGAAAGACGAAAGATAATGGGGGCTGGGAATGCCAGAGCCCCGGCAGGGATCAGGGCTGTGGAAAGCTCGTCAGGACAGAGGGAATCGGGCCCGGGAAGGAAGGCGCAGGCCTGGCCAGGGTGCAGCTCTGGCCCCTGGTAGAGGGCCCGGGAGGCCCCGGTGACTCACTTCGTTGTGCTCCAGGCAGTAGATCATCAGCTCGGAGAGGATGACCACGCCGGTGCGGCCCACGCCCGCGGTGCAGTGGACCACGATGGGCGGGTGCCGGCTCTGGGGGCCCTCCAGCATGCTGTTGGTGTGCCGGCGCACCGACTGGATCTCTTCCAGGTAGGCTGCAAGACAAAGGGCACGTCCGTCACGGGAGCCCCGCGTGGCTTTGCATCCGGGAGACGGGGAAGCCAGAACGGACAGAGAGGGAATGGACTGACAATTCTTGGGGAGACAAGGGGTGTGGGAAGTGCAGCAAGAGACTGGACAAAAATCTTGCAGCAATGGGAGAGGACAAGTAGGGAGGGGGAGGTGAGGGTGGAGGGTGGGATGGGTACAGGGTGGAGGGGAGCTATAGGGGGATAGAAAAGGGGGAACAATGTAATTAATAAACTGAACAATAAAGCTTAAAAAATAAATAAATAAAGTGACAATGATTTACAGTTCTTACAAGACACTAATTATTTGGCTGGTACCCACGGTACAGTCCCGGAGCCAGAAAGGACCAGCTGGGGGAGTCAATTAGTCCATGGGAGAATTTGTCCTTTGAATTAAATAGTTCTTTTTTAGAAATTAAATTCGGTTTTCCCCTCTGCAAATCCCCAAGTCCCCCAAGCAGATGAGTCTCGACATTACTTACAGCAATTCCTCCTATTAACAGACGGGGATCAGAGCACCGGCGAGGTCCCCCTGCAACGCCCGCCTGGCAGCGCCAGCGTCTGCTGGGAAAAGTCTCCATCTGCCCTCTCCCTTCCCCTCGCTGAATGAGCCAATGTCAACCGAGGCTCCGCTTCATCTTTAGGTTTTAAAATAGACATCGGGGGGCTTGCTTTACAGCTTGGATTCCAACTGGTTGAGTAGCTCAAGGTAAGCCACCCCCCAGCCCCATTTCTGGAGGCCACATGTTTGGGGGGAGTCGTGCCACCTTCCCCATCCCTCCCAGCATCTGCCTAGCGCAGTAGGGCTGGAGGAGAGGGGGTCTGTTCACTACTCCATTGGGGCACCAGTGAAAATTTACACTCTCCTTCATGACCGTAAAAAACTAAAGGTATAAATGTACTTCTCACACAGGCCAGGAAGTGGAGAAAGTCGATTAATAATTGAGATTTTGTAGTCGCTGGCTCAGGGAGAAGCCAGTTGGAAGGCCTGGGCACTCAGAAAGGAAAAGCTCCCCCTGATGGAGCCACATACACGAGACTCGGGGAGATGCTCAAGTTGGCGAAGAGGAAAAAGGGCATGCCACCCCTGTTCATCTAGAAGCATCTGTTTGCCATAGAGTCAGCAATAAGTCCTGTTTTCCTTATTCGCTTGTCTCATTACAAAGTCATTTAGTTTACCCAAATAAACAACTATTCCTGCCTGGCTGGTGTGGCTCAGTGGTTGGGCGTTGACTGATGAACTAGGTCACTGGTTTGATTTCTGGTCAGGGCACATGCCTGGGTTTCAGGCTTGGTCCCCAGTGTGGGGCGTGCAGGATGTTCCTATCTCTCTTCCTCTAAAACCAATAAACACATTGGAAGAAACAAAACACCTACGGCTACCAGCACCACCAGCGGTCATATAAAATGCCAGAGAACAAAACAAACGAACAAACAAAAAGCAGAGGGAAGACAACCTGAGATGGCTAGACTGGTTGCTCCTGGGTACTAGCATGAGCTACACTGTGCCTGGCATTCTCTTCCCAGTGTTTCTGCGAGGGGGAAGGGGTGCTGGGCGACTGAGCAGTCTATCTGACAAAAGGCAATGTTCCCAAACAAGAGACAAGGGTTTTCTTGTGCTAAATTTTAAAGTAAAAGAAATGACCAATATGGCAGGTGCTACCATCTAATGGTGTTTGATGAAACACAGAGGAACTGGATTTGAATGGATGCTTCCTCTAGCGCTCACACTAACACTTGTGAACACCTCTGGAGGCTGGCCCTCGGTCTGTTTCCAGGGAATCTGATGGAAACACGGGCAGAAGTATTTTCACATTCTCAAAAACTTGAGAGAGCCACCTATCTGGAGTCGCTTAAACATGTAAATGAACACACTCAAACTGTTTAAAAATATTTTCTATATTTTTTCAGTAATTTAGGTTGCCTTCCCTCAGTTGGTTCTGATTTTAAAGATTGGGCTATCATTTTAATCATCTTATAGACTCAGTCTTCTATTATCAGGGCTGTTAGTCAATCATCAAACTGGTCTCCTTTTTTTTTTTTAAACTGTTCTACTTTTATTGCTCCCATGTTCTGTGTCTTGGAGAAAATTCTAATTAGTCAGTTGGGGAAGAATTACTAGGAAGGAACAAAAAGAATACTATTGTGAGGAAAGCGAGTTCTGTGGAGGTCAGTGCCCTCCCTTATTAGTATCTGAGCTACGGAAAACTGACCTCAACAAATCATAAACCCTCTCGATGATGTGCTAGATTCTTTGATTCCAATCACTTTCTCTTCTCTACTTTCAGTGTCCAACTCCAGTACCATCATCACTTTAGTGGGAAATTAAACACCTTTATCAACGTATAAGTATGCATTGAAATCTTTCTGTTGGAATTGTAAAATGGTACATTTATATATTTAAAAATCTGTCTGCTCTCCCCCTCCCCCTCTGCTTCCCATTTTAAATGAGTATCAAAATAAACTCAAGATATTGACATGGCTCAACATCCCGATGATGGGCCCTTCGAAGTGGTCACAGGTCCTCCACCAGCTGGAGAGCCAACCACACAACAGGTGCAATACTAAACCTGCAGAGAGCCCCAGGGCCTCTTCCCAGCTGGGTCAGGGAGGAATGGGGTTTCCCCTCAGGGGCAGGACATTTAGGCAAGGAAGGAAGGGGAGCCCTGCAGCCGTCATCACAAAGCAGATGACAGTATCGAGCTCACCCGAGGACTGTAATCACTGGCCTGCTTTTCTCATGGGACCTGGAGTACCTTTCACGTAAAGACCGCTACATGCATGCCTGCGTTCTAAGAGCCTGATCCAGGGCCTGGGCATGGCAAGCACACACCCAGCATCTGGCCTTGCAAATAAAGTACTGCACACAACCTGGGTGACTTCACTTCCAAGATAAGCATATCCTGGAAAAGCATGAATGAATGAATCCCAAATTAAGAGTTTCAAAGCTACAAGTTGATTTCCAGAATTCTTAGTGTCTTAATCACAGTTCCTGACTGAAACTTACTGCTGTCGGGAAATACAGGGCTTGTGAGAGCAATAAATGTAAAAATGTTACCGCGTTGTTGTGTTTTGTTGTAAAATATACGTAACATTTACCATTTCAGTCATTTTCTAAGTGTACCATTCAGTGGCATTAAGTATGTTCACAATACTGAACATCCCCACTATCTATTCTAGAGTATGTTTTGTTGTCCCACACAAACGTTGTACCAGTCACATAATAATTTCCTATTTCCCTTCCCCATAAACTCCTGGTAACATCTTTAACACTTTCTATCTCTATGAAGCTGCCCATTCTGGGTACCTCATGTAAGTGAGTCATACAATATCTGTCCTTTTGTGTCTGCTTTATTTTACTTAGCATGTATGTTTTCTTTTTCTTGAAGATTTCTTTTTTCTTCTTCTAAGAAGTGAAGGGAGATGGGGAGAGAGAGAAACATCAACATGAGAGCCAAATACCAATCAGCAGCCTCCTGCACGCTCCCTCCAGGAGATCGAGCCCATAACCCGGGCATGTGCTCCAACCAGAAATGGAACCAGCAACCTTTCGGTGCAGGGGACGATGCCCAACCAACTGAGCCACACCAGCCAGGGCTTACTTAGCATGTTTTCAAGGTTCTAACATGCATCAGAATAATGATTCATTCATGAGGAAAGTTCTAAGTCAAGGTCGAGTCCATTCACTTACCACAGTTTTAGCTTACTTGCATAAAAGGTAAAGAGAATATGGTAAGTGACACACAATATATCTGTCTTCTCTATCCTGCATAAGAAGGGATGGATACGTCCCTGTTCTAATACTTTTGCCACTTAACAGAAAGCGTCCTCTCTTTCCATTTCACCTCCCACAGACCACTGACACCATTGGTAAAACCTTGGCTAGAAGGGAACACTCACACAAAAATCCTTGGACATCCTCGGGGCAGCCGTGATCTGGCCAGTCAGTGTACTGCAAATGCCACACCGTCCTTTCCTGCCCAGACAAAAGGTGCTTGACCTTCAAGCCGGTGGTTGCATAGCAACCAGAATCTGTTCGGAACTTCGTGGTGACCTTGAACTTGCCATAGGTGGCGGAGCTGTGCTTGGAACCCAGCTTGGGCCAGTAGCGGTGGCTCTTGGTACGTCCGCCCTCCTGAATCACACACAAAAGTGAAGTTGGAAATTAGGGGAAGCAAGCGCTTATTTAACTCTTATCCTTAAAATCTAAGGATAGGGGAGAGTGTGAATAGCTTCTAAGTCACTAACTCAGGAGCACTGTGTAGTGTCTATCACAGATTAGACCCTACAAATCTTAGCTAAGACCCGTAAGAAGATATACAATGGTAGCTACAGCAACGGAAAATTTAAAAGATTCACCGCTGAGCTGCAGCTCAATGTTTGAGAGGGAAGAGCCAGAGTAGCAGAGTCTAGAAGTGAGGACACACTTGGGGTGTTAAAGAAACAGCAGGAAGGCTTCCTGGTCCATGGGAGGCAGTTTGGATTTCACTCCACCGACAGTGGGAAGCTGCCCAAGGAGATGGAGCGACCTTAGGCAGGGAAGGGTCAGTGACTTAGTGGTCAATACAGGTCACACTCTGTATTTCTGATGTTCAGCCCAGGGCTCTCTCTAATAGACACACTGAGAGACACACACACATCCATGTGAGGGAGAAACACCAATCGGTTGCCTCCTGTATGCACCCCAAAGGGAGATCGAACCCTCAACCTAGCTATGTGCCCTGACTGGGACTCGAACCCGAAAACCTGGTGTTCGGGATGATGCTCCAACTGAGCCTCCCAGCCAGGGACACCACTCTCTTCCAATGGGCCGTTCGGGAAAGCGACTGCTCGGAACAGTCCATGGAGAAAAGGGGCCTTTTTTCAATTATCTCTGTTCCCCACCTTTAAAAATTATTGGGAAGCCCTAGCCCAGTGGTTGCCAAACTGCGGCTCGCGAGCCACATGCGGCTCTTTGGCCCCTTGCGTGTGGCTCTTCCACAAAATACCACGGCCTGGGCAAGTCTATTTTGAAGAAGTGGCATTAGAAGAAGTTTTAAAAATTTGGCTCTCAAAAGAAATTTCAATCATTGTACTGTTGATATTTGGCTCTGTTGAGTTTGTCGACCACGGCCCTAGCTTGTTTGGCTCAGTGGAGAGAGCATCGGCCTGCAAACATGAAAGGTCACAGGTTCGATTCTGGTCAAGGGCACATGCCCAGGTTGTGTGCTCGATCCCCAGTGGGGGACTTGCAGGAGACAACCAACCAGTGATTCTCTCTCATCCTGAATGTTTCCATCTCTCTCTCTCTCTTCCTTCCTCTCTGAAATCAATAAAAAAATATTTTTTAAAAAAATTGTTAGCAAAGGGGTAACACTATTAAGTATTGGTAAAGACCACATGAAGCTATCCCCTTAACTAACTTCAAAACATAAGTTGAAATGGATCAAAAGGCACAAAAGGAAGTGGTTAAGATAAAACACACTGGGCACATGACCAGAAAAGAAACGGAAAACATCTTCCACCCCAACGACAGCAGCTCCGGGTGAACCCCCAGCGGCGTGTGCCCCTTTTCACAACGCAGACGCCTCTCGTTACCACAGAACCACTGTGCGACCTGGCAAAGGAAAAAAACGCATTTTTCTCTCCTAAAGAATAAAGAGCTCTACAGGACCCAGAGCTCCGGCCTCCTGGATAAGCATGCCGGACGTCAGCTGGCCCCGGCCGTGGTGGGCAATATGTGCCGATCCGCCCCCGGCGGCCCCGGTTCTCGAGTCCCAGGGCGAAGACTATATGGACGGTGGCGTCTGGCACACAAAAGTGAACTGGCTCTTTTTGGTCTGTTTAATTTCCTTTCGAGGCGATGCAGGGAAAAGAGTGAAAAGCTGATGAAAATGGAGCCGACACATTATCTCTGAGAAACGAAACCCATTGACGTGGAAGTGAGAAGACACACGCAGTGCCCCAGGAAGAGGACCCGCAGAGACACGGTGCCGCAGGAAGCAGTATGGAGCCGCCCAGGCCCCGACACCAAACCATCTTCTGGCCACCCCTCCCCCTGGCACAGGGGGCTGCCGGCCACTCCCCTTACCTCCTCCGCGGTCACCATGGCGATCACGTTGGCTCCCTGCTCCCACACCATCTGCCAGAAGTCGTGGCACGTGTGCGGCAGGGGCCCCTGTGTGGCGATGTAGTGCCATTCGGCCCCGCCGACCACCACCTGCAAACCAAGGGAAGCATCGGTGAGGCTGCCCCCAGCCCGGGCCGGAGTTACCTGCCGACCACGGGGCGGCCACATGGCTCTGTGCCAACATCAAAACCCGAGGCCACAGGGGGCTACGGAGACATCCTCGCATGAAAATGCTATTCATCTTTTTTTTCTTATTGCAACCCCCAGGAATTATGTACAAACCAGTGCGTTTTTCAAAAGCACATATACACGTAAATATGTCCACACACACACACACACACACACACACATTAGATGGATGTGTGTGTGTGTGTGTATGTGTGTGTGTGTGTGTAGCCTAACAGAATCTATTACAGAAACAAGAGTTATGCTTGTATGCAATGCACTTTGATCATTTCCATTCTTTTCTCTAGTCTATTTACAAACAAAACAAAAACCAATAACAATACCCAAATTGGTCCTGATTCTAAATGGACTCTACACCCCACTGCTATACCGTGTCCCCCCGTTTGAGAAACAATAACGAGGGCCACCGTGGAAGAAGACCCCCCAGGAGGAATATCGTTCTGCTGCTGCGGACCTGATGCGCCGAGTGTCATGAACCTCGACGGTACCCGCCACTCCCGGTGCCACGCACGGTGGAGGCGTCATGAAGGCACTTAAGTCCACCACACAGGGTATTTTGCCATTCACAGCGTCCAGCCAAACTCGGGGACCGTGAGACGGTTTTAGAAAATAAAATCGCTACCCCATACAGCTCCGAGCGGCCGTGGGAGGAGAATTCCGCAGCTGTCGATTCCGGCGGCGGACACCATAAAGATGTTGTTGTGAGCTAAGTGCTGCAGGCCGGGCCATCCGGGGCAGATGGTGGCCTTTGCAAGGCTTCTTGCATGTCTCTGTCCATCCCTGGGCCTTGGCATTGCAAAGTCAGGGCCCTCACACCCCACCAGGGCGATCTCTACCTAGTTCCAGGAGCAATGACGTGATCACCGTATGAAACTTTTCCCCTTCATTTGTTTTGTGAAACTAGATGCTAAAACTTGATTCGAACAAAAACAGTGTCAGCGAAGGGCCTCATTACACAAGGCATGTTTAGGTCAATGCTGGCAAGCCAGACCCGTTTTCCAAGGTCCGGGGGGAGATAACATCCCTATAGCTGCTGGCTGGCCAGGCGCTGGGCTATCTATGGGGCTGTGACTTTAAACATTAGCCTCCCTGGCATCCAACATATAGGAACCGTAAATACTTGCAGAGCCTGCTGCTGCTGCCTGGGGCCTTCCAGCAAATTCCAAGTATTGACAGGAGGGTATTAAAAACTGCATTAAAAACACCACCAACCAATGCTACGGAGGTAGATTTCACAGATGTGATTCC
This sequence comes from Antrozous pallidus, assembly GCA_027563665.1. Classification (NCBI taxonomy): domain Eukaryota; kingdom Metazoa; phylum Chordata; class Mammalia; order Chiroptera; family Vespertilionidae; genus Antrozous; species Antrozous pallidus. The sequence goes on along the minus strand of CM050527.1, from coordinate 28,695,544 downwards.
ACCTCTGGAGCAAATAAATCTGCTCTGTGTTAACGGCTGCTGGGGACCCAGGGAGCGAACGTTGGCAAGGTACACCGCTCGCTTCCAACAGCACGGACAAGTTCTTGCAAGCGCTGCGGGTCCATTAAACGCACCCATGTCTAACCCAGATCCCCAAGATGAAATGTGGGCCTGGTAGAACACCAAGGAAGGGAGTGCCTCCGCTCAGTACACCCCGTGGCACAGCTGATGTGCGGGGAACAGCTTTTTCCGGACAGCAGATGGGCAGTGGGAGAGGACACTGGGCCAGCGACGAAGACAATGTAACATTGCCACAGAAGAGTTCCATAGACTCGCTATCAAGAAGCAGCGGTGGAGGACACATCCTTGTTTGACTACATTATTCTGGCCACTGTTTGTCAAGCCAGTGGAAACGCACCATCGTCAGTTTACTTAAGACTTGTTTCCTGGGGCTCGTTTTTTTTTTTATATTATTATTGTTTTCGTTCTCATTCTCAAAAATGAGAGCAAAATATGCAACCTGATCCAGGAAACACTTTTATATTTCTTTTGACAGTACTTCCTGACACATTTAAAAAAATATATGTGGTTATCTATGCCCTGTGTGCAAAAACACACCACACCCTGGTTCACTTTTCATATTTTGATTCAAAACTGTTATAACAGATACAGGAGCCAGACAACTGGCTGTGTGATGGAGGCTCAAAGGAACCTACCAAGGATCTGGCTACAGCTGAAAAGTCCGATGAAGGAAGGAAATAACTCTGGACAAAGCCAGAAACAGGTTTCTAAGGTTACTGATCATACCAGACTCATAATGTGAACCTTCTCCTGTTTAAAAATGTCCTGTAACAACTGCTCTAACAGCGGTACGTGAGTAAATTCTTCTATTTCAGACGGGAGAGCAAATGGTGACAATCTAAACATGTATGTTCTGTTATCAGGGACACAGGGGAAGGCAAGCGATTTAGGAAACACCTAACACGAGCATCCTTATCTCCGAATTCCAACTGGGGCCAAACTAAGCTGACTAATTTTACAGTCTATGGAATACTGAGATAAAAAGGCTTACGTTTCTAAAATAGTAACAACAATGTAATGACCTTAACGCACTGGATAAGGAGGCAAATCTTGCAAGAGCCACTAGGAAGCTCATCTCCATGGTTTATGATGACATTTGCCCCCTCTTCTAAATATCATGCAACTCTGGTTAATACCATCACCTGCGGTATCATCGGGGAGAATGGGAAGTTTTGAGACTCCTGAGCATCATAAAAGCTTCAGTGACAGTAAGACCATGCCTGTGACTTCCACAATCTCCACCGTCCGCTCATTACAAATGGAAAAGGACAGTCCTCAGGTTCTCCTGTGAGTTTGGGGGAGAGTTTTAACCCACAGAGAGAAGGAGAAGTTAAATCCTCTGTGAAGAGCCAGCTTCAGAAATAGCTAACCCGAGGTTCTGCCGAGGCCGCCAGCTTCCCTCTGTCTGCAGTGCTGGGCATGCCCTTCCAGTTGAGTCAGAAAAAGCCCAGAAGTTCAAAAACATTCCCTCAGGGTCTGGGGACAAGCCAAGATGCACAGTGGCAGCCATCCTACATTATTTTTCTCCCTGCATTTTTAACATTTAACCCCGGCGTCTTCAGCCAACCCTCCCAGCACGCTCCCCGGCTCACCCTGATGTGGGAGGCGTTGATGTAACCTGTGTTATTTTCTTTGGTCGGGATCAGCTCCACGCGATTCTCCTCGTAGGGGACCACCTCGCGGATCCGGCTGCGCTCGGCATTTTCCGGCAGAGCCGCTGTGCTGAAAATGCCGTTCGCCTTTTTCTTTGGGATTTGCTCGTATTCTGTGAACACCATTCCCTCTTCCAGCTTCTTCTTCAGGGTCCTGAACTGCAACAGAAACGAACCTTCAGCTCCCTGAACGACCTCCCCCGCCGAAATCCCAACAGAGCCACCGGGTTTCTTCCTATATTGACAGGGAGGCTGTGCCGTAAGTCGTGTCAAAGTGCCCAATGAGTGCCTGGTGCTTTGGCCTCGTTAGTAACCACAGTGCGAGTGTCTGCTGTCCAACCACCCATGTCCCTCTCAGTCACAGCTTCAACAGGGCAAACCTGCAAAGCCAGGCGGGGGGTGGGGTTCAAAATTGGCATCTGTGTTACTAACACACTCTATTTAAAGTCTTAATGTGAGGAGACTGTTATTCCTAATTACCCAAACCCCCATTTCTCCACATATACAGCCCACTTTACAGAGGTGAATATTAAGATGATGCTGATCCATAGTCCTGCAATTCTGGGGATTGATATCCCTCCATCTCGAGAGCTTTATCTTTCCCACGGCCAAACTGCCAATTACAATAATAGGTGCTGATTGGATTAAATCATTCCTCTAACGTCCCTTCTGGCTTTAAAAACATCCTAATGCTTCATCTGTACCGACAGGGATCTAAAACCTTGACGTTATGAGCACTTGAAGCCTGCTTCTTTAACCTCTGATGGCAATTTCGGGAGCTGAAGGAACACTCTCTCCACCTCGGAAACACTAACACGCACCTTATTCTGACCGTGGGTGGAGGGGATGGTGTTACAGAGAATTCTATAAATGCCAATCATTCATAAAAATCACAGACACTGAGAGCTACAGTGATCGTTTTTGCAACTTTCTCAGGTTTCCAAAAAGGGAGAGAGAGGCCTGAAAAAAAAAAAGAGCGGCTTGGCCCAGGCACATGGCCTGTCAGGGGGCTCAGGGCTGGTCTCTCAGTCTGTCATCACTCGCCGCCCTGACAAAGCAGCAGTGGGTCCTGGGAAGGAACAACCACCGAACACAACGCAGTTAGACCACGTCTCGCTAATCTCAACCTGAAGGATTGATTCATCACCTAAACCTCGGAGCTGGCGTGTCCGGGCAAGGAGAGAGCTCAGGAATCCGAAGAGCACAGGGAACGAGTCACATGCTTGACAAGCCCGGGGCTTACCCTCTCGTCCATGAGAATCCGGGTGCCATCAACGCGGCTGTCTTCCCGCCCCGAGACCCGCGCCACCGAGAGGCCGTTCAGCGCTGCCAGCATCAGGGGCCGCTTCTGCGCCTCCAGGCCTGCCATCTTCTGCTTCTCCAGATTCTTGTGGCAAGAAAAGGCATGTCCTCATTGTTTACAATACCGGGAGAATTCTGGAATGCGTTTTAATCTCCCCAAATCTGTAACTCCCCGGCCAAGGAATGCAGACAACCGCCATTAGGAGGGTGAATTCAAACACAGCCTACCCATTAATTCCCACAGTGCCCGGGGACTCCTGTGCTTTTAGTTTAAAGCAGAGGAATCAACGAACACACAACAAATAAGAACAGAGGCTGCACACAGCCCGGCCGGCACGGCTCAGGGACTGTGTCGGCCTATGAACCGGGAGGTCACGGTTCGACTGCTGGGCAGGGCACACGCCTGGGATGTGGGCTCGATCCCCAGGGTGGGGCCTGTAGGGGGCAGCCAACCAATGATTCTCTCTCATCATTAATGTTTCTATCTCCCTCTCCCTCTCCCTTCCTCTCTGAGATCAATAAAAACACATTTTAAAAAAAAGATAAATAAATAAAGCATACACACAGATGAGGGTTACAGTTTGAGATTTTGATCCAAACAGAAGTGAAACCAACTTGCAGACTCTTTTGGCCACCACAGGTGAGGGGACCGTCTTACCCTGGGTTTCTTTTCAAGCCTTCTAGGTATTTTTTTTTTCTTATCCTATCATTTATGGATTTACTCCCCAGAGAGCAGTGTCTTGATGGAAGCGTGTGCTGGCAGATGGCAGGGAGTTAGAGGGACACTCTGACTGTGGGTGCAGCGGCGGCATCACACTCATCCCCTCAGTGGCCAGGCAGTAGGGGGAGCCCTGGTTTGTGAGGTTACGACACTTCCACCGGGACTGGCCGACCCCTCGGGCCTGCAAACGGAGCTGCTCAGAGGAGGACTGACTGCTACGAAGTGAGAAGAGGACCCAGGAATTTCAGCCACGGGGCATAAGACTCTTACAAATAGTGGCTGGTTTCTCTAGCCCAGGCAGATTTTGAAGATGTTGAATTTAAATTTGGGTTTTTTTGTTTGTTTGTTTCTTGGCTTCCAAGTTTGTTTTTGTGAGAGAGGATATCTGTTCTCCTGTTCTCTCTGTAGCTGGGAACTGGTTTCACAATTCTGCAAAGTTTTGAGAGAACAATAATTGGGGTCTCCCCAGTGGCCCTGCTTCTGTCCCGGGCCCGGGCCGGACGGGGCCTACGGCAACTGGTCAGGAACTCAAAACTCTGTCTCTTAGCTTCTTCTCACTTATCCTGTCGGCTTATCGCCAGAGACTTAAAAAAATAATAACTCAAAGATCTGATGTGGCCTTTTCTCTTCCCTGCAGCTGATTCCTGGCTCCGGGGCTACAGATGTGAAATGTCCTTAAGCAGCAGAAGCCAGAAAGTGGAGCTACGGAGACAGCAGGCCCGAGTCAGCCATTCCACACACCAGCAGCCCCTGAAATACGGAGAGCTGGCCGCAGGGCAAACTCTCACCGTGCCTGTCCCCTCGGGTTCCCATCGGGTGTAACTTTCTCACTGCTCTGACCCCGGAGAGGCCCAGGCAGCCTTCTCTTCTGCTCTATCCCTGAGAAGCCCAGCAGAAGATGCCCCTCGGTGCAGAGGGCAGAGAAGCATCTGGGATGTGGGGAGGAGGGTGGAGTGGTTTCTCCATAAAAAGCCAGGTGCGGAACCACCCTCGCATTTCCTCTCCCCACCCACAGGTTGCACTGCCAGAGGGCCAAGCACGCCTTCCACAATTTCCTGTGTTTGCTGACCATGGGACAGGGACACCTGGGCCAGTTACACCTGGACCATTCCATGGATGGTCGAAGGTTTGTCTGAGGAAATGAGGTTGTTGCGGATTAGATTCTGAACCCAGGAACTTGGCTGCCTTAAACACCGGCCCTTGACGATTCTTTCCAGGTTTATTCCCACTGTGCGTGCGTGTGTGTGTGTGTGTGTGTGTGTGTGTGCGCGCGCGCACGCATTCACATGTATGTATCTGAATTCTTAATAGACTAAACTTAACCGGGAATTGTAGCTCAATAGCAAACTTCCAAATTACTATAACTTTCTTGGCTTTGTGTTAACAGTCTATTGAAAAAAAAATCTGAAACCCAAGCTGACTTGCTACATGCAAGCGGGTCAATATTGGCCAGCCATCCTGACACATAGACGGACAGACACGGAAACATCTCAGGAGATATTGTTCTTTTAATATTTAACGGGGGGAGGGGGAGATAAGCTTTCCCTGGGGGGGAAAGAGGGGAGGAAGACACAAACAAAACACCAACAGGTGCAGGAAGGTGAGCCCCTCGCAGCTCACACAGACAGTCGGATCCTGAATAAACAGCAAAACACTGGCCACGACCCCAACCTCAAATCAACAGCCCCGGCCTGGAACATCCTAACTGCAGGCCTGCACTCTGCACCAAGCGCACCCATTGGCATCCGGCAGGGGAATAAATGTCGGAAGCCGCCCACTGCCCCCACTAGCAGAAAGGTGGACAAGGAACCCAGAAGGCTGGTTCCCCTTGGAAGCTCTTAAAGGCCAGGGCCACTCACTCACTGTCTAATAAGACAGTGATCCCTGAAGCTACTTCCACCTGTCAGTCTTATATAAATCCTTGCTGATTGGCTATTCCTGGAATTGCCTGCCTCTGTGGGTGGATCCCAAACCTTAATAAAAGGGATCGCTAGGCCAGAGCGGGGTGTAGCCCTCCCCCTAGAGGTGGGCTCCTGTCTGGCCCCCAATATCCCCAAATTAATACTTTCCTAGACTCTTTTATTTGTGTGTGGCCTCATCCAGAACCCGAACGCTGAACCACATGCCACCTGTTTAAATGCCAAGTGACCCTCTGCGTCCCTAACCTGTCCCTGCAGGTGCCTCGCACCTTCTTCGGTGTCTGCAGCCCGCGCTTCCGTCGCGAACATTCTCAGGGACAAAGAGCAGAGGAGGCTGTGGGGAAGACCAGCTTGTGAACTGTGCCCCCAAACGGCCCGGGAGTGGGGGGGGAGACACTTACCCGGATCATCATCTCTCTCTCTATAATGCTGTCCTCCAGGGAGAACATCTCGGACACCGGCCTCTCCTTCACGGGCTCCTTCTTGACCCGCTCCTTCACGCTCGTCAGGTCGGGCTCCGAGATGGACGGGCCGAGGGCGGCCCCGTTGACGGCCAGCTGGTCGGCCCGGGAGACGCTGACGGCCTTGGCTGGCCCGTGCCTCAGCACCCTGGCCCTGGCCACGGCAGGGGGGACGCCGGCCTGGTCTTGCCTCAGCGCCCCGTTGCTGACGCTCTTCCTGGGGCCGGGGTACTCGGGCGGCGGCTTCTTGGGAATCCGCGCGAGGGCCGCCTGCAGCTGGGCGCTGTACCCCATGTTCTCGCGGAGCCCGGGGATCCGGGGCACGGGCTCGGCGGGCTCCTCCTCCTCCTCCTCGCTCTCGCTGCTGTGGATCAGCATGGTGGCATCGGAGAAGGTCTTCTTGTGGTGATACTGGGGCAGCTGGGGGACCTCATGGCCCCCGGGCGCCTCCTTGGGGGGCCCCTGCTCCCGGAGCGTGTTGCGGCGGGCCATGGGGAGGTTGAGGGACTTGAGCGTCATGGCCTCCATGCCCCGCACCATGCTGCTCATCACCTCCAGGCTGTGGCGCTTGTGGGCCGCGCCGGGGTGCTTGGTGGCCGTGAGCGGCTCGCTCACCTCCTGCAGGGACTGGTGCACCACCGGGGCGCTGTCCTCCTGGAACGTCTTCACCGACAGCTGCACTTTGCGGGTCACCAGGTCGGGGCTGCTGCCGCTGACGTACTTGTGGCGGTGGCTGGCCAGGTCCGGGGTGCTGGTGGCGGGCCGGGGCCGCGGGTAGGGGGGCGGCGGGCGGAAGAGATGGGTTTTGAGCATGTGGGCCGTGTGGTAGCTGTGCGCGCCCTGCAGCTGCATGTTGGCCAGCTCCGGGGTGCTCACGGTGTGGGAGATGGCGCTGGCCCCCGGCTTGCTGGGCGCCGAGTGATTCTTTGGGTTCATCTGGTCGGACGGACCCACGAGTTTGTTGCCGTAGCCCCCCTGCGGCCCGTAAGGGACCGTGTAGGGGTGCCTCTCCCGCATCTCGGGCTGGCTGTACACCAGGTCCTCCGGCTGGTTGTAGGCATGGGTGTTGAGGATGTTGAGGTTCCTCAGGGACTGGCTCTGGCTGTCGGTGTGCACGACCCCCCTCTTCATCTGGCGCATGACCGTGTCGTAATCTGGGGTCGGCCGGTACGAGGGCACGATGATGGCGCTGTGCCGGTGGCTCGGGATGTAGTCGGCCCGCATGATGTCGCTGCCGGGGATGCTGAGGTTGGAGGAGACGGGCGACGCCTGGATGAAGCTCTGGGAGCAGTTGAGGGAGTTGATGCTGTGGACGCTGCACACGCTGCCGTTGGTGATGGTGCCGTTTACATAATTTAAGTCCAGGCTGTTGTGAGAGTTGCAGTAGAAGGCATCCTCGTTCCCGTGGAAAATGCTGTCTGCAAGGGGTCCAACAAAGGCACGTGAGCCGCCACGCCTGCTTCGATCAAGTCTATCCTCACCTAAGCCATGGCTTAGTTATATGACATTCAACCTAAAGAAGACATAGAAAGTGCACCCCCATGGGCTCCACCCACTTCCATGAAACCTGGACATTTCTTAGACGAGACGCTAATACACAAAAGGGACATTTTAAAGCTGGTTTGGCTCAATGGATAGAGCGTCAGCCTGCGGACTGAAGGGTCCAAGGTTCGATTCCGGCCAAGGGTACATGCCCGGGGTTGCCAGCTCAATCCCCAGTAGGAGATGAGCAGAAGGCAGCCAATCAATGATTCTCTTTCATCACTGATGTTTATTTCTCTCTCTCCCTTCTCCCTTCCTCTCTGAAATCAATATATATATATATATATTTTTTTTTTTTTTTAAATGAAGCATCCTGAGAAGGAAAAGCGAATCTAAACAAAGAAAGCAATGAACGTTGGGAATGGATGGCTCCTTGGTAATTTCTCGATTTTTCCGGGAGCGCTGAAATCAAGCAGGAAGTGCGGCCTCTGTGTTGAGTTGACCTGTTCGCTTGCTCGGGACTCGGCTTCAGGATGGCTATCTGGGCCAGGAAGCCAAGGCCTTTAACCGTATGTACGCCATGAGCGTCTATAGACCCAAGTGGCGGACCTTTTTCAATTAAATTCAAAACACCGTGGCAGTTCACTGGTTAACGGGGGAAATGGATCTGAAGTTACTGTGTCCGTGGAGCTGATCTACAATGAGAAAGTTCCCTTTGCCAACGAGTGGGACTGCTAAGCCATCGTCCAGACACAAGACAGATAATGTAGCCCGGAGATCAGCATGCACGGCCAACACCCGATCAGCAATCAACCGAGGGCAAAATGGAAACCAAGAGTTCGCTCAGCCACTGCTGAACACTCTCCCCTAGACCCGATCTCTTCACCGAGCCCAGCCCCCTAAAACTGACTCATGGTTTAAGGAGGAACCTAAAGAGCTAAAACACCGATTCGTAAAGTAGGAACCACTTGAGGTGTCCAATGTTCCTTACACACACACACACACACACACACACACTTCTCTGTGAGCAAAGTACATGCATTGCTCCCCCCACAGATTTAAGCATGAGCAAAGCAGAGAAACAAAGGCAGGACAGGTGAAACACAGCAAAGGTGGCTGTAAATGCTCAGCCACCTGAGAAGGAGGGGTGAGGTCACAGACAGTCGCGATAAACCAGGCGACCAGAGAGACAAAGGCTGTATTTCTCTGTCTCTCCTGGTAGGTGGGGCTGGTGCCTGCCCAGGGAAACAGGGAAACTGTGTTAGTCTGTTTATACACAGTAATATTTTATTACTTAGATAGTCTCTTAATTATCCTTGTATTCATGCTCACACTGACAGTGCAGAGATTAAAAATAGCCAGCATATGATAATGTAGAAATTTTCCATTTCACGCTGTCAATATTCAACACCTAATACCGTTCCTTGAGATGCAGTTGGTGTCATGATCAAGAGCACAGACTTGAGGGTCAAGACACTTATTTTCATACCCAAGCCCCTCCCATACCCTCCTGGGATCCCAGTCCTACATTTGTAAATTGGAAATAACAGTAATCCCTATCTCATCTCCTAGGTGTATTCTGAGGATTACTGAAGGTGCTGAGAACAGGGCTGAAGGAGGGGGCTTCCTCTATTAATGTTATTATTATTATTACAATAATTATTTTGCATGTGAGTTACAAGAGAGGGATAGAACAGATTTCTGTTATAAGTGCTGCGAGAGAGGGGCTGGTGGGAGAGGTGGGAAGCGAAAGCTAATGTGAAGGGTTGAGATTATTTGTATATTTCTTTCAATGATTCTGGAGGCTTGTACTCTGTCAGCATGAAAGCCTGACGGGCTGTGACAGGCCTTGTGACACTGGCAGAGAGGCGCCTTGCGGCCACTCCTCTCCTCCGAGCCCGCTCAGGGGAGGGAGGAGAGGAGAACCCTGCTCGCTGCCTTCTCCAGCTCCCTTTTGCAGCCAATTCTGGGGCAATTCCTCCCTGCAGGGCAAACGATACTCGATGCTTTTCACAAATCGAAGCTGCTGTTTGCTGCCATTCGGACAACGACAAGATTAGAAAGGAAAGCATCACTATCCCCTAAAAAAGAAAAGTCTTCTTTACTGCTTCCCCGCACTCAACCGTTCACCCCAAGAAGAAAAAACGGCAAGCCAGAGTTACCTTGCGAAGTGTGTGTTTCCGAGTAGTGTTCTCCACACTGGACGTGCATGGGAGGCAGGATGTACGGCTGCTGCCGGGGCTGAAACAGAGAACGGCCCGGCGGGGCGCGGCTCTCACTCAGGGCCCTCCGCCATCTACCCTCGACCCACCCCTCTTCTCATCCGTGCCCCCTCCTCATCACTAAGTCAGGACTGAAGACACAGGATGGCCGGTTCAAGGTGAAAGACAAAGAGGCTACAATCCACATGAACATATCTATTTATAATCTGTTTTCTAATAGACTTGCAAAGCTCCAAATGCCTCTTTTTAATAGAACAAAAGTTTACATGGGAGTAAAATACCTCAAACATGATCCGTTTTATTTTTATATTGAGGCTCCGGATGAGACTCTATTTAAATAAAGTTCTGATGTTAAACATTTTAAACTTTAATCACCAAAAAGGATGATCTCTTATATTTCAATTTGATTATTTTTAAATTAGTCTTATTAGATAGTCATTGAAATATGACAACTTAGGAGAAACGCTCAGATCAGGCCAAAAAAAAGCCAAAGCCAGATGGGCCACACTTTCTCAAAGTCTCTCAACAGAAGATGAGCGCTTCCCACAGTCTGAAGCTGGGTCAATAACTAACCTGTCACTTCCTCCGCTACAAATAGCGCTTCAGCATCAGATGGGCAAATAAAGGAGGTAACGAAGACAAGGATCCAAAAGTTAAAAAGATTCAGGAAGGCCAAACCGGTTTGGCTCAGTGGATAGAGCATCGGCCTGCGGACTGAAAGGTCCCGGGTTCGATTCCGGTCAAGGGCATGTACCTTGGCTGCGGGCACATCCCCAGCAGGGGGTGTGCAAGAGGCAGCTGATCCATGTTTCTCTCCCATTGATGTTTCTGACTTTCTATCCCTCTCCCTTCCTCTCTGTGAAAAATCAATAAAATATATTTAAAAAATAATAAAATAAATAAATAAAAAGAATCAGGAAGAAGAAAAATAGAACAGAAATCAATGTGGTGAAGTTCAGGATACCAACGAAAAGGTGCTATAGCAGCTCTCCAAAATATTCCCAGATCTGCCTTTAGCTTTTGAGTTGCAATTTAAAAATATTTTTTAAAAAAAATTTTTTGTTGTTGCCTCTTCTTAGTTATACATAATTTCAACTCGAGTTTTCCAGGGTAGGACAAACAGGTTTGAGACCTTAAAAAAAATAACCCTGGGGAGGGATTCATACAAGGGAATAGAAATAAACGGCAGGCAATGTTAGTTCAATGCCTTTGTCTTGCTCTTTAAAAAAAATCCAATAAGTATGGGACTGTTTATGAACTGGCATGAGTATACAGGCAAAGGACAATAATAAGTAATCTTCCTGATACCATTTCAGGATTACCTCATTTATCCCATCTCTTATATATTCTAATATATTATCCTATTTCTTTCCAGACCTGCTCATACAAAAAGCAATTAGCTGCCATGACACAGGCAGCAAGAGAAGAGGAATCAGGCCTCTTGGTTATCAGCAAGGAAGCCAGAGGAGACAGGGTTATCTGGCCTTCCTCCTACGCATTCCAAGGAACTCTTGGTGAGATGGTTTAATCCTAAAGGGCAGAGGAAACAGAAGCCTCAGCCTCTTCTCCAGAGACTTAAAATGAGATCAGACCAAAGGCAGCCTTAGAACTCTGCCTCCCATGGTGCCCCATGGACATAAAGGAAAAACGATCTCACTAATAAAGACATGTGGAATCTAGAGAAGGGAAAAGAAAAATAATATGAACCAAGAAAAACAAAACCACAAACAGATTTACTATTCCTTCAGGGGAAGGGTTCAAAGGGATCCCCCTTAATCTCCAAAACACGGGCCACTTGTGAGATATTGTGTATCATATCAAGATCAGTAACAGTCACATGGATACTCAGAATTTTTATATGATGATATAATGGCCCAACTCTAGAATTCTAGGAGTTTAGGTCTATGTATTTTCCAAAAATAAAACTAATAATAATTAATTAAAAGATATACAATTCTTGTCTACCCTATATACATGATGATAAAGAAAAATTCAATTCTATTTTTCTATCAACTCAAAGGAACTGTTCATCTAGAAAAATTAAAAAGGCACATGTTTATCTTAATTACATATAAAAAATCATAACCTTAATAAAGAATTATGACTTTAAACAAGTAGAAAACTTTAAAAGAAATCAATTCTTCAACACCTTTTTGATATATCAGCCTTAAGTAATTCTTAGAATAAAACACAGCCTAAGACAAAACACATGTAATGAAATTAGTAGTGTTTCCTTATTCACATGATGAGAAGAGCTGTTAAAAAAAAGTTTGTCGCCCTTAAAATTAGAAAATGTACAATTAATCTTCCCTATCGAGAGCTTTACCTGAAAACATCAACTAGAACTATTCCATTTGTGATCATTTAAAAGGCGTTTTCTGCCCTGGCCGGTGTGGCTGAGTTGGTTGGAGTATCGTCCCAGTCAGGGCACATAACCAGGGTTCTGGTTCGATGCCCAGTCAGGGCGTGTGTGAGAAGCAATCGATGTTTCTCTTTCACATCAGTGTTTCTCTCCCTCTCTCTCTCTCTCTGTCTCTCTTCTTCCCTTTCTTTAAAAAACAATTAGTAAAAAAAAAATTTGAAAAACATTTTCTGATTAGTTTATTAAGCCCTATCTATGGCAATGAATACAGAAGAACTTGTGGAGCTGGTATCTGAAGACATACCTACATGTAACCAGCAAAAACGGGGATAAAACAACAGATGAGAAGGAGTGGGTTGAAACAGTAGGTTACAAGCTGAAGGAACACCGTCTCCCCAAATAAGACGTCCTCATGGGGTTGAACCTTCAGCCTCACTTAGAGAAGTGATGGACGTGATGGGCACAATGGGACAAAAACGGACACGCATCACACCTACTGGGAAGATTTACACCCTCTGCATTCTCGCCTGACCTCACCTGGTCATGATACCCTCATCACCGCGCCTCTCAAATTAGCAACAAAAGGACCCTCCGTTCCCAGCACAAAGACTACTTTCGATTGCTGACTATTTCATACATACCAGAGAGGATCGGCTCCAGGTGGGCTGGCGTCTGATGGGGGGTGGGGAATTTGATTGTCTACATAAAAAGGTGAAAAATAAGAAGGGTTATTATTTCCTAGATTCAAAACAGACAAGAGAGGGAGAAAGGGGGAAAGAAGACAAGACGGTAAGATTCACGGCAAAACGTCAATACTATTTCTGGGTAGGTAACACTAAGAACAATTAAGATTCCCTTTTTTATTCTTTTCTGTATCTTCAAAATGTTTGGGACATAATGTACTCTTACAAACAGTTTTACAAAGCACTGTTAGAAGAATAAGGCTTTTTTCTAAAGAAACATTACGAGGGAAATACAAAAAGCAGCCATTGAATTTTTTGTCCCTTTGTATATGTGTAAAATCTTTCATAATAAAAAAGAACAAAAATGCTTTTAAGTACTGTCAGTATTTTTAAAAAATTCAAAATATATGTTTTTGAGGTACGAAGGTATTTTTCATTGCGATCATACATACTACAAATATTCATCTAGCCAGATCCTTTCCAGGCTGAGATTTAACACTTTTTTTATGTAGATTAAAAATGAGCGAGGACTAAGACAAAAGGTGCCTTTGAAAAAATAAGTCCCAAATTCCAGAATTACATTTTCCATTGTCCTCAATAAAAAATGCACTTCATTAAAAGCAAAAAACAAAACAAAACAAAAAAAAAACGGCACAGAGTTGGCCATCAAGCTAAAATTCTTCCATTTAAAGCACTCTCCTTATTCTGATATTTCATTTTTCCTACCATTTTGGTGATGATTTTTTTAACGAAATGATGGAAACAATATAGCAATACTGGAATTTATTTAACTGGCCAAATACATTATTATTAGAACCTTCTCTCTCCCCCCTCTACATTTTTTCATCCCCAAAGTCAAGAAATATGGGAACGGCTCTCTCGGCCGTATCAGGTGATAAGCAGTGCCTGAGAGAGGAAAAAACGCCAATGGCAGTCTTTCAGAAGTCAGAGAGGAGAAGGATGCCATTCACATGATGCTAGTTTCGTAAAACTAGAGGAATGTCCCGGAGTGAGACTTGGCAATTGTATTCAGAATGTACTGTGTACCGAGGGGGGGGGGGGTGGTGTATACTTTTAAGAGAGTCTCAATTTTTATCAGATATGAAGTGAGGAACCTCCCATAACTGGTTAGGAAGAAGAAAGGAATGGTTACAAATAAAAGTAAAAAAAGGTCAAACACAATTTCTTTAGCTTTCAGTCTGATAAGTGATGTCTGCCGATACCCTAAGAGAAGACCACAAAAGAAATACAAATAATCGGTCAATTTTATAGTAAATCCGCTTGCTGAGAAAATGGTCAGACCAGAATTACATTACAGTAGAATTCACTTCTCCACATGTTTTTCCATTCACCCCACAGAAGCTGTCTACAGGACCCTTGTCAACGTCAAGGACAGCCCCCACAAATGAACGGCAAAAGCAAAGAAGAACTGCAAAGAAAGAGCTAGCGGGGCCCCTGCCCCAGAGGAGAGCCAGTGTGCGCATGTGGCTGGGAGGCAGCTCTGGCTGCCGGCTCGGCCGCTCCTTAAGGGGCCAAGGCTCCTCCGGTTTCCATTTGCAAACCCGGCTGGCAGATCTGACACTATCCACTACGCTTCCAGACCCCGACAGCGGCCACTGCAGCCACTGCTGGGCGAGCGCCTCCATCAGGCAGAGAAAAGAGTCTGCAGGCCCCGGCGATGCTTAAAAAAACACGCTCCTCAGCAGCCGCTGCGTCAGGACCGCGCTCGCACTCTCTGGGCCGTGTCCACCGGGGCAGTGCAAAGGCAGTCCTTCTCCTGCATTTACATCCCTCACGTTCTTTGAGACAAAATTAAAACGCGTTGGGCGCCCCAACCGCAGACGCGCTCTGCCGAGGAGCACCTTTTGAAGGCAATCGAGGTAAAGGCAGCGCGAGCGTGAGCCCCAGCACGCGGTATCCAGGGTCAGGTCACGCTTAAGTTCCCTCATCAGACTCCCTTTATCATCCTTATTTCCAAATTAAACGTAAAACACACACACGCGGATGGGGGGCAGCCATTAGTGTCCTCCAAGGCCTCCTCTAATTACCCCGGCCCCTCGTTTACCGGGAGATGACATGACCCACAGGCACACGCGGGGTTGCCCGACTGTGTCAGCGAAACGGGGCCGAGGATGACAGGCGGGTCTTCCCTTTCAAGCGGGCTCGTCCCTGTGGCACACGCTTCTGAACACCCTCCGCGTCTGACACGAAGGGGCGCCCTGGCAAATTGGGAACAGCTCGGCTCCTCCAAACTCATCGCAGAGGCGGGGAAGGCACTAATGGTAGCAGTGCGCCGCGCCATCCAGGCAGTCCGACACTCGCAGTCAATTTGTGACTTATTTGCTCTCCAGGCACAGGCACTAACTACACCACTCAGTCCTCATCATTAAAGCGCTCTCAGGCCCGCCTGGCGTGAACGCACTCCCGTAGCTTCTACAAGGAACGAGGGGAAGAGAGGGGATGGGAAAAGCCACCTGCAGCATCCCCAAAGCACATGCATTTAACCGGGCCGAGCCACCCCGTCGGAGGGCGGACGGGACGGTTACTTACTCGGTGCAGATTTTGTTTTGTTTGTAAAACTTGTGCCGGGTAGCGAACAACCGAGAGATGTACTTGGCATTCTCAATATCATCCTTGGAAAAGACAGAGAAAGAAACATTCCTTTGATTATATGCGCATTTGACAAGGATTCCCTAAACAGGGACACATCCCTTCCTCCCTTCCTGTCACTCACAAAGTAACACCCGGAGCCACACACCAACGTGCTGAGATTCAGTGGCAGCCACGGGTGGGAAGCCCATCAAAGGACAACAAGACAAGACTGTCTGCTAAAGAATCCTTTGTGCCCAAGGCCTTTGGAGGCATGGCGATGAACTGGCATGTCTTCACATAATTCCAAGCTAAGTGCTTTAAAAAATGAATGAATGGCCCTAGCTGGTTTGGCTCAGTGGATAGAGTGTCGTCCTATGGACTGAAGAGCCCAGGTTCGATTCCATCAAGGGCATATGCCTGAGTTGTGGGCTCGGTTCCCAATAGGGGGCATGCAGGAGGCAGCCAACTGATGATTCTTTCTCATCATTGATTCTTTCTCATCATCTCTTGCTCCCTCTCCCTTCCTCTCTGAAATCAATAAAAATACATTTTAAAAAATAAATTAAAATGAATGAATGAAGGCAGAGCGTGGAATAAGCACCAAGCATCATTAACTGAGAGGCAGCGAGCTGCACGAACAGCCCTGGCTCTGAAGGAGGCCCCCAATGGAAGGGCCATCGCTCAGCTGACTTCAGTCAAGGCCTGGGCGATGCTGGGAAAGAAAACCCAGGTCAGCCAGCAAAAGACAATGCCAGGCAATGGGATCAGAGGTTGCCTGATGGGGGCTGTCACTAGAGTGCCGAGGAACATGGCCTGCCAGACAGACAGTGCGATACATCATCACTCAGAAGGCAGGGGGAGGAACTCCAACCCGAGAGTCAAACCTCAGCTTGGGAAGCAGGTGTTTTGAATGTGAAATCACTGCCATTATCCCGGAGTGAGCAATGACAGCACTGGGCCAGCGCTGGAAGTTCCGGTTCAATAGAATATTTATTTATTCGCCCAAGGTACGGAGAGCAAGGCAGGACACTATGAGTTGAGAAGTCAAGGGGGCAAGCTGCGGGCCGGACCCTGCCTTCGTGCGTTGCGCTTACCGTGTGGAAGAGCACAGTCTCCTCCTTGTTGATGAGCTCCACCAGGATGGTCGACTTGTTGTGAGTGATATTCCCCATGTCATTCCACCTGCGACAAACGAAGGCAGCCGTGTTGGCCCCGAGGCAGCCTGTGCATGTATGAATCCTCACAGGTGGGCCACTGGCTGACTTTATAAAAGGATGACTTGGCTGTATTTGCAAAAGCAAACTGTTCCTTCTCTCAAGGCAGAAAGGACAGAAAATGCAACACGAATCTACTGAAATAGCTAAAAAATCCTATGCAAACGATATCCAGATACTTCTGTCTGGAGGGGGGTGGGAAACGTTTGCAAGGCATTTCTGCTGCCTTGTTATTCCCAGTTGCAAACGGACCAAGGATCCCCGCGATCCTGGCTTTAAATGATAGAGGAACACATTATTGGAAAGGCCAGTGATCCGGAATCTGGGCAAAGAATCCACATGGAATCTGTGCTGTCATGTACCTGTCATGTGCTGTCAGTACCGATACATCGCCTGGAAAACATGCCTGGGAGGCGAGCATTTAATGTGCCTGCATTTCTGTGAACTACACGCACACATTCCTTCTCTTTCCTCCTGGAGACCTTATGAGAAGTGTGATACACAGAAATAACGGCCAGACAAGGGGAGGTAAGCTACTGCTTCCCATTGCACTCGGAGCCCATGTCTAACCGGCTCTCACCATTGCCTACCCTTCACCTGTGTCCTAACTCACAATTCCTGCCCACTGACTGCTTGCTCTCCATCGTGCTTCTCCTCGTCACCCTCCCCCTCTGCCTGCATGATCCGTGAAACTCGGCTCAGGACTCGCCTTCTCTCGGCAGCCCTTCCTCATCCCCACCACCCACATGCTGGGAAAGAGCCTGGCGTCGCCCTCTACCAGCTACCACGTTGCATCGTGACTGCGGACTCCTGTGACTAGCTCCCTGACGAAACCAACTAGACCATAAGCTCCAAGACCCGGGTGGATTCTGCTTTCTGCATCTCTGTATTCCAAGCATGGAGCCGCGTACCTGGCGCACAGCAAGCGCAACGTGTTTACTGGAAGCATTAAAAGTAATAATATTGCCTCCCGTCCGTATAGAGTATGGTTCCTTGATCAACTCTCTGCAGTAGACAAGGCAGCAATTATTGCTTCCCCATTGGTGATGAGGCAATTTAGATGCATGCGAGTACATGATTTAGCCACATTCACTCTGCTCACCGGGGATGGGCGACTTCTGTACCTGGGGCTTCCAGATGTTCCTCCAATCACCTTCCCGTGACCCCAGTACCAACTGTGTTTATGTACATCTGCTGGGGCCATACCGGCTCCAGGTGCCCAGCTCGGCTGTCTGCCAACCTACCATCCCATCAGATCACATCTACCTGGACACAAAGCTAGATGCTTCTCAGTGAAGGTCTCTAGAGAGAGAGTATTTGTTTCCTCTGGCTCCATTCCTTCAAGTCAACTGCCAAAACTCCAAATCCACCCCTCACGCCACCATACAACTTCACCGATGGCATGACTTACGTGACATTATCACAGAAACAAATTCCCACCTTGTGAGGAGTGTCATGATAAGTGCTAGAGCAGTGGTTCTCAACCTTTCTAATGCCGGGACCCTTTAATACAAGTTCCTCAAGTTGTGCTGACCCCCAACCATAAACTTATTTTCGTTGCAACTTCACAACTGTAAATTTGCTACTGTTATGAATCGTAATGAAAATATATGTTTTCTGAAGGTCTTAGGCTCTATAGCAGCAGGGTCGCCTAAGACCATCAGAAATCACAGATATTTACGTTATGACTCATAACAGTAGCAAAATTACAGTTATGAAGTAGCAACGAAAATAATTTTATGGTTGGGGGTCACCGCAACATGAGGAACGGTATTGAAGGGTCGCGGCATTGGGAAGGTTGAGAACAGCTGTGCTAAAGGAAGAGTTGGGAAGCAGTGCCCACGGAGACGGAACACATTCTGTGCGTGGCTTGTGGTCAGCCAACTTTCAAATTGCTATTTTCTCCTATTTAACCTCGCTAGCTATAAGGCAAGACTTGTCTACTTCTCCAGGCTCAAGGAAAAAACGGGGGGGGGGGGAAAGCACTGATTTAGCGATGGAGAACTCAGCACCACTATCTTGAAATAAGCACTCAGCAAGTATTGGAAAGTTTACAGTTCAGCAGAGTATTTATTCTCTCCTGTTAGGGAGAACGATGCGGGACAAAATACCCGGATAGCTTTAGATATGCGTAAAATGTTATAGTTACAACTCTGCACGTACAGTATTTCTATATTGTTCTCAATTAACTTGTAATTTCTTGTCGGTGTATGGGCCTGACTAAGTATATCCAAAAATCAAATTTACTCAGTAGCCCCTACTCACACTTCAATGATGGCTCTAATCAAAGAGCAAGAGAAAATAAAGGACGGAAGTAATGGCAGAGTGGAGACCTAGGGGGACAAAAAAGCCTATTAGGGAGCCTTTGATAGGAAAAGTGTCTCAAAATGACCTGCAGCAACCGCTGACACAGACAGTAGGTGGCTGGCCCAGGCTTACCTCCAGGGCTTCAACAGAATATTTATTCTCTACGTGTTCCCCTCTAAGACCCATCTTTGATCTCCGCCCTAATGCGCAGCTATGCCTGCCAGATGCACACACAGGAAAGCTGTTCTCCCAAAAAATAACAGGCCACATGGCTTCCCCTGTAACTAAAAGCGTGCATGCGATTGTTTTAGACTGCTGACACTACATGGGCTCTATGGCCATGGACACAAAGCAAGCTCCCTGGCATGTCATGGAGGGGACACTTGGACATACCCCTATATTAGTTCTATGCATGTTACATGGAAAAGGAGTTCAAGGGTCAAAATAGCAAAAAATTCTAACGTCCTTTAACGTGTAACAAATTGGTTGCTTTTTTTCAAACTATATGTTTGCAACTAACCTCCTTTTGTGAACCTAGAAACCAGGTAGCACTCCTGTAGCAGCTGTGGTTGGGACAAGGGAAGAAGCCAGTCTGAACGGAGTGACTGGTCCTGGAGATCCCAGCAAAGGGCGCCAGCAAGACCAACTGGAGAGCCTTCTCCAAACACACTCATCAAGCTTCGTTCCCACTCTCCGGGGTCAGCGGGGTTCAACAATGCACTTCCTGGGTCAGGTGGGAAGAAGGCTCCCCCTCCCCCGGCCGCCATCTCCTGCTCCCAAACAGGCCTCCGGGAAAAGTGAGCTAAGTTTCCCCATAACCACTTAAATCCCACAAAGGGCTGATCTTAACCGAGTTAAGAAGAGCTCAACTCTGATCCACACTGGGATTCAATCATCTGCATCACTTTTCTATGTAGTGGGTTTTTGTCTAGATCCTCAATGAAACAAAGACCGGGGGAGGGGGTGGAGAAGGCAAACAAGACTACCTGTGTATTACTGCTTGTCTTCCAATTCTGTTTCTCACGAAAATCCCCATGAAGAAGATGCCCAGGTGCACGCTGTTTCCATGATTGTCCTGCAGGAGATGAAGGGAAGGCAGTGGTGGTGACGCAGATGCCCAGCGGTCCAGCAGCACCCGGCCCTGGGCCTCAGCCACCCGTGGGGGCCACGCCCCATTCCTCGCCCATAAATAAAATGAGTCACAGCATCATCGTGGCACTCAGGCAACTAGATCCTGAAGGCATGCGCCCCACTGCACAGCCTAACGTCTGAGGCATGTATTTTTCCCGGTTAAGATAATTTTAGGGTTTTCTCAGGTTTGTTGGCAGTTCAGATGTTTCCTTTGGTGAACATCCATGAGTATCTATTTTTTCAACCTTGGCTTCTGCTTTTTAAACTAAGATTTTACGTGCACATAGCTTGATTACATATGCACATTACATACGTGCGATTATATATGCGCACAGTTTGAAGAATTGAATATTCTTTAGAGCTTGTTTAAAGGGAGCCAACAGCAGGCCTGGATGGACCCACAGTTCCCTCTCCCTTGGAGGCACCAACTTACATCAATTAAAGCTGTAGAGTGTATCTTATATGAACCCACTAAGCCTGCCTTTCTACTTCAGAACCTCATATTCATCAGTTCTGGGATGTTTGCTCCAATTATTACTTCGTGCTTCCTCTGTTTGCTCCCTGTAGAACTCCTATTATTCAGATGTTGGACATCCTACGCTGGCCCTCTGATTTTATCTTCTGCCTCCCATGTCCCATTACTTTGTTTTTTGATGAGATTTCCTTAATTGTATCTTCTAACCTATTACATTTTCCATGTCTGATATCACACTTTTAATTTCTGAGAGATGTTTTATTTTCTGAATGTTCCTTTGAAAGCAATGTGTGTGTGTGTGTGTGTGTGTGTGTGTGTGTGTGAGTGTGTGTGTGTGGGATTGACAGGATGGTATTTTGGGCAGGGGGTTCTTCGCCCTACAGAACCTCTGTCTTCTAGGCTTTGCTCTCACCGAGTTGGCCACTGGGGTTCCTATTAGGGCATCATGTAGGGGCTGCTTCACTATCTATTCATGGTCCAGTGTGAGATGCTAAATGCTAAGAGCTTTGCGAACTTGGCAGAGGCCCGTGGACTGTGACTTCACTGCATATAATCTGCTTGGCCCGTGTCCCCTACCAGCGATCTCTTCTTGACCCACCTGCCAAAGCTAACCCTGAACAGGAGTCTTCTAACAGGGATGGAGCAAGTAAGACCCTGCGGGCGGCCAACGCAGAAAGAGTCGGGAGAGAAAGAACTGGGAAGGGAAAAGGGGGCCTTGTCATTATGAGAAATGAAGAGGGAAGTTATACGACAGAAAAACATATGGGTCAAGAAGGAGGTGGGAGGAAAAAGGAAAATCCTGGGGAAAGCTGCCCGGGCACTCTACCAGCAGATCAGCCAGAGCCTGGTGGGGACGGGGACACAGGAAGAGCAGGTCACCAGGCAGGAAAATCTCAGAACGGACGCCCGAGGCACCGCACCAGGCAGAACCCCAGGGTTCGACCTTGAACTTCGCCAAGGACCAAGGCTCCAGACTCTGACTCATTCAAGAGCACCCGCCCCATGCCATGTGCTCTGTCTGTACAGGAGCCACCGAGGCAGCCGCCACACCTGTGTCTGTGGAGAGGTGGGCAGACCTGCTGGGAACTGTACTCCTTCTCCTCCAGCCCTGACAATCTTTAAGGAACCACACATGAAAAAGCCCTCGCTACATGGAAATGTCCTCCCCGAGGACACCATCAGAGGGTTTTATACTTTAGTTGGTCAATAGGACCTGCACTAACCCACAGGGACTGCCTCCCCACAGTCTGCCCTGCACGCTGTCCTGTCTGCTTTTCCACCGCCTCAGCGCTGACCACATCCCTGCCCCCGCTGGTACCGCTGACCCGCCCATCACCCTCGCACCGGACTGCCAGGAATCCTGTGCTGTGTAGGTGGTCCCCTTAGTCACGAACAGAAATGTGGGGGAAAAGGGAAGAGGAAAGAGAAGCCCGGCCCGCTGACGCCCACGGGCAGTGAGTCAGCAGTGCCTGTCTGCCCACCGAGGGGAAGGCCCAGCGTCCCCCTTGAGCCTTGACCACTGAGGAACATACTAGAAAGTGCATCAGAACCAAGCACAGAGGATGTCACACGCTATCTCCTCCCTCCCACAATTCAGAAGCATAAAAAGCAAAACAGGCAAATGACCACCACGACAAAAATCCCTGAATTGCAGGGACTGGCAGGCAGTTTTCTAGAAGTGGAGAACAGCGGATTATTTCCGTGACCCAAGACATCATGACTCTATACGGGCTGCTGAAATGTAAGTGGGGTGCAGATGGCAGCCAAGGCATTATGGCAAGGAAAACGGATTCCAGCCCTATGCAGGGCAGCCATGAGGGAAGCAAAAGAAAATTAAACAAATCCAAAAAAGAGCCGTTGAGCCCTTTCCACAAGCTGCGGCCGCCCCGCTGCATTCTACTTGATGCTCACGGGCAGCTCTCAGCCCGGCAAATGGCAAACGCGCGGCGGTGGGGGACGGAACGCGGGGGACGGAACGCGGGGGACACAGCCGGCAGAGCTGCCTGGAGTGGAGGAATGCTTATGCCGAAATGGCAGGCGTCTCCCAAACTGCTGGAATGTGCCGGTTCCTTTCAGTTTCTGATTTAAAAAAAAAACAACAAAAAAAACTCCAACTTTTGCAAAGTTGGTCAGCAGAGAGAGAAAAAATGAGTTTGGCTTATGGGCTCGGCTGTATAAACGCCCATGCACCATGAACTCCCCCTCCCCCGACAACCGCACCCACGCAGGAGGTGGGGTGGGGTGTGTGTGTGTGTGTGTGCGCGTTTTGCAAAGGTGGTGAGAAGCTGTAAGTTTCCTGTGCAGTTTCCAGAAAACACCAGGGGGACTGGAGACCCACAATGGGGGCTCTCTCAGACAGGAGGAAGCATGGGAGCATAAAGGATGTTTCCACGGACTCCAGAAACCATGGGTATCAGCTTAAAGAAGAGAATACAGATGGGGAAGAGACGGAGACCCAGGGGGGGGGGTCTTTATTAAGGCGCATGCGACCTTCGCTCCTTGTCCGGGGCGAGACTGGCTCTGGGCCTTGCGCACTTTGCTGTGCAGGATGGGCTGGTGTTCGGTACTCACTCAGATCAGATAAATGAGATACTCTTCTCCTGAAATCCATCCCATCAAAATTTCCCAGTTTCAAAAATAAATAAAAGTCTTTGCTTCAGTAAAGGAAACCTGGCTTGCAAACGACCGCCACGTAGCAGAGAGAAAGCCAGGCTGGGCCGCTGTCTGCTGCTATCCACACCCGTTTCCCGAAGGCCTGTCCCCGGCTCAGAAGGCGGACACAGGCCAGGCAGCGGACGCTACCTTCACGGGGAAGACTTCCTGCCCGAATCCATCCAAGCGCTCCACCTGGTTGATGTACAGAAGCTCCGCTTCGGCGGGCAGGATCCCACTGCAAGCAAAAGGCGCGGGAGGAGGACACGGTTAGGGGCGAACCTCGTGGCACATTCCAGAGCGGGGGTTCAGCTGCAGTTCCGTGAGGGCGGCTGCGTGAAGAAATGCATTAACAGATTCCCCGGGGGGTCTGTTTTCACCAGGGAATAGTAAGAGGAAGGTGAAGTATTCAACGAAGAGCTGCAGCCCCTAGAAAGTCTAACTCCGTGGTCGGCAAACTGCGGCTCTCGAGCCACATGTGGCTCTTTGACCCCTTGAGTGTGGCTCTTCCACAAAATACAATGGCCTGGGAGAGTCTATTCTGAAGAAGTGGCGTTAGGAGAAGTTTAAGTTTAAAAAATTTGGCTCTCCAAAGAAATTTCAATCCTTGTACTGTTGATATTTGGCTCTGGTGACTAATGAATTTGCCGACCACTGGTAAGTCATTATTCCAGACATCCCTAAGAATAATGCTGCTTGCTTTAAAACAAGTTTTTCTCCCACTTGGGGGAAAAAATCACAACTATTAAAAAGGAAAACAAGAGTTTATGAGGATGGCATTTTGGGAGCCAAGCGTCCAAGAGGAGAGGCCCTAGGACCCCTGCCGGGTCCTCTGAGGTGGGAGGGAAGGTCATGGTTTTCCATTGTTCCCAAAGTGCTCCAAGGAGCCCCGGTCCCAAGCACTCAGGACTTCCTTACTGTAAAGGCACACTCCTCTCCCCTTGGGATCTTGACTCTCCCACCCAAAGCAGCTCTTTTCGTCTTCACTCCCAGAACAGGCAAGCACCAGGCTCCCCAGGCCGGGCAACAGGCTTTTAGGAGGGCTCCAGAGAGGAACTCTGCAGGCCACCAACTGCACATCAGTGGAGGCTTGCTGGTATGGAAGAAAATCAGGGGGCAGGGTGGAGAGGGAGCCCAAGGTGGCTCAGTGGTTGAGCATCAACCTGTGATCCAGGGATTCACTGGTTCTATTCCCGGTCAGAGCACATGCCTGGCCCCAGCAGGAGCGTGCAGGAGGCAGCCAATCAATGATTCTTTCTCATCACTGATGTTTCTGAATCTTTCTCTCTTGCCCTTACTTTCTGAAATCAATAAAAATATTTTTTTTTAAAAAAGGGGGGAGAAAGAAATAAGAAAACAAAGGGGATGGAGAAGGGAAAAGGGAGGGAGGAGGAAAGAGAGAGGGAGAGGAGAAGAAAGAGGGAGGGGGTAAGAGAAAGGAAGGGGGAAGAGAGTGGGGTGAAGAGAGAGGGAATGGGGAAGAGAGAGGGAGGGGGACAGTAGCCCAGTCCACACACACCTCTGAGAGCAGCGCCTCAGGCTGGAAGACAGAAAACTGTGTGGACTCCAGCCAGGGGTGCGGTAGGGGCCCAGAGCCTCTTGCGCGGACAGGACCACGGCTGGCACTGGGCCCAGCCGCAGCCTCCGGCCTTACCTGCGGGCTTTGTGCTCTTGGGCCACCTTCTGTGTCAGGTCCTCCAGGGCAGCCTCTTCCAGGGCCAAATCCTACGGAAACAGACGGCAGCCAAGGTCATTCACCGCCTGCTCCCAGCATCTCCAGGCGTCCGCATTCACCTCCCTTCCTCAGTCTCCCCTTTCACCTTCCAACTCCAAGTTGTAGTTTTCAGGACTGGGGGTTCCTGGTTACTTTCCTAACATGGCTCCCCATTATAACTTAGTCTATTTTAAGACATATTTAGGGTTGCCACGTAAACTCTACAGGGTCCAAGAATAGCTCTTTTTTCATTAACATTCTTCTTCCCTATCAAACTCACTTTTATTAAAAACTAGAGGCCCAGTGCATGACATTCATGCACTGGGGGGGGGGGGGGTCCCTTCAGCCTGGCCTGTGCCCTCTCTCAGTCCGGGACCTCTCAGTGGACGTCCCCCAAGGGTTCCTTAGCGCTGCTGTGAGCACAGCGGTGGTGGCGGGATCCTCTGTCGCGTCTGAGGCAGTGCTAAGGAGCAGCAAGCCCAATGGGAGCACACTGACCACCAGAGGGCAGCTCCTGCATTGAGCATCTGCCCCCTGGTACTCAGTGCACATCATAGAGACCGGGCATTCCGCTGTTCCGTCAATTTGCATATTAGGATTTTATTATATAGGATGCTTTCTAAGAATTTGCATGTTTTTAATCAGGAATAAGGCAGATGCATGTCCAGGCCATCACCCCGTCAAAAGCTGAGCTAGGAAGGGACTGTGCCTTTCTGTCCACCGCCACCAGCAGCAAACCAAGTCAGAGCCACCTGCTCATCCTGAGCTCCCTGATGGAGCCTCGGGAGCCAAAGAGGCCTGGACGGCTAACATGCTGCAGGAGAACTCCGGAGATAACAGCTGAGTAGCTGACCAGCTGGTGTCCAGACCTACTGGAACCCAGGCCCCCGGGACCGGTGGTGAGCCAGCTCCCATGGGATTAGAGCTGATTACTCACAGCTCTTCCCAGCTCCCTCCAAGGCTGGAGGGAGCATTTACAGGGCTTGTTAAACATTTACCAGCGACGCCTTGTCTGCGATGGAGAGATGAAGTCTGGAGGAGTAAATCCCAGACAGGGAGACAGGGCAATGGGTTCCTGAGACACTGACAGACAGCGATTCTCGAGCTTGTGGGGTCTGGGGAGGCTCAAGCTATGGGGCCAGTCGCCTCCACCCTTCCCAGCACCTAGGAGGCCACAGATGCGCACCCCTCTCCTCAGTGCTCCAGAGGGAGCGTCAGAAGGGGACCTGGGCTGTGTGTCCTGGGGAGGCCCTTTGGGGCTCCTGCAAACACTGGGGGTGGGGGTGGGTGTTATGGGCGATATTTAGGCAGAAAACCTCCTTGATTTTGATACACCTCTTATATAAAGATCACCTCCAATTTAATAACTGCTTCAATGAAACACTAACCCCAAAAAGATACCCCTTAAAACTATCTGAAATTATGAAAGTGTGACAACTCAGCGTTTTTAGAACCGAAGAATGGCAGTACGGCCAACTCCCAGAAATTCTTTAGCTCTGCAGACGCTCCTGAGAAACCTTAGAGAGGATGAAGGGGATAACTAGCAGTTCTTATTTTCCATGTGTCCACTGGTGGATTTACTGTTTCCTATTTAGCCGTCCATTGAACTGACTCCGGGCTCTGGCCAGAAACAAGGCTCCAGTTTTCAGTTTGAGGCTGGGGACTCACAAAGGCACCACGTGGCTCAGAGTCAGCTCTGTGTGTGCATCTGGGCATTGAGCAGTAGTAGTCACCCCATCCTAATTTTGAAACTCTAAGAAAAGGCATGAGGCAATAGGATAAAATAAAGAAAGATTAAGTGAAGATCAAAAGGGGCTCCGTTGAACCTCCGCTTCCTCCTTTGAAAGGAGGACACGTCCACAGGTACCCTCTGCTATTGTGCTCACCCAACAGCCTCCGCCTGGGCCCCGGCCTCCCCGAGCGGGGGGCCCCGCACCAATGACAAATGGCAGCGTGCATGCCTGTACACAGCCGCACACCTGTGGAGCGCCCTTGTGTACTTACCTTTGTTCTTTTCTCTGCTGCAGAAATGCCGTTTGACAAATTCGGTTGCTCTCTCAGATCAAACACAGCCATTCATCCCATCTGCCCTCCCCCCACCAAAGGAATGCGTCCTTCCCTTTGAAAGCTCTGATGAAACCAAGCGGGAAGTTTACAACCTGCCGTGGCTCCCCATGGCCCGCTCAATTAGGTCAACACCTGGGCCTGGCATTCGGGCCTCTTCCCTGGGCCCCAGCCTGCCCTCCCAGGCCTCCTCTCCCAAGGGCCCAGGGCTCAGGCACACCCCCCTTTCACATCTCCGCTCACACTCAGGCCGACCCTTCCTGGGAGAACCAGCCTGGCCCATCACATCACACCTCACATCCTGGGAAATGTCACTCCCAGGCACGGCTTCCCCATCCCCCGACTGGACGCCAGCTTCTCCTCTGGGCCACCTCTCCCGCTCTGTGTCCCGTGGAGCCCTCACCTAGTCTGCCTACGGCTTCCGCAGTGGTTTAACCCTCCTGCCCTGACTCTGGGGAATAACTGCTGCCTAACTTCTCCCAAAACCTTTGTCACCAGACACCGACCTTCTCCCAGATGCCACAGCCGATGAGAAGCCAAGTGCTATCCTTTTTACTTCTAAAATCTCTCTCTTGCTTTACTTGCTTGGTTTTATCTTCCTTGTTCACACCTACTTCGTATTCCTTGCCAGGAAGAACACCAGGTTCTCATCTAACCTGTTCCCATGAACACTCTCACTGGTCTATACCAGCAGCTCTCCAATTCGGGGTCTGGAGCCCCGGGACGGAGCCCACACGGTCTCATTCCTCAGACGCTTCGGTCTCATCTGCCACCTTCGGGTCCCCTCCTGCGCCCCTGAGTGACAGTCCGACAGGCCAGCTGACTCCTGTCCTCCTACCTCTGCTCCTTGTCTCTGTCTAGGTCATTCCTTGCTCCCCTCCTCTCTGCAATCCTGCCCGTCCCTTAAGATGCAGCTCATGCAGCCCTCTCTCCCCACATAAAACACTTGATCTTGCCTTTGGATTTTTGCAAACTCCCGATAGACTCAACCACTCCGTGGTCTGCCTGAGAGCAGGCCCTATTTCTTATATAACTTCGTCCCCTGGGGGTGAGTTACCCAGGTCAGTGCTTTGGGCCAAACAGTGAATCAAAACAATAAGTGTTGACTGATTATGATTCCAGACTCAGAGCCACAATGTGGGACTGCGCAGAGCTCCTCCCTAGCAGGGCTCTTCTGCTGTCTTAATCCTCCCCCGTTAAAACCCTTCTCATTTACCCCAAAGCTACCAAAAAATGAACCATCAAAAACTCCTAGAGTCCCCTAATTTGACCCAGGAACGGACATTTTACTGCACAACTCATTCAATGAGCTTTTATGAGCACAGGCCAAATGCCAGATGACAGTGGACAAGACAGAGAGGGTTCCCGGTTGAGAACCATGGAGCTGACATTCTAGGTGGAGACACAGATAGGGGCAGAGACACAGATAGGGGCAGAGGAAGAGGGAGAATCAAACTGGTTACAGTCTCCAAAATCAGCTGGAAAGAAGAGAAGGGGGAATAATTTCACTTTTTATGAGGAGAGGGAGAACGAGAGGGAGAGGGAGAGGGAGAGGGAGAGGGAGAGGGAGAGGGAGAGGAGAGGGAGAGGGAGAGGGAGGGAGGGGGAGAGGGAGGGGAGAGGGAGGGGGAGGGAGAGGGAGAGAGGGAGAGAGGGAGAGAGGGAGAGGGAGAGGGCAAGAAGCAGTTCAGATACTGAGATCTCTGAAGTACACACAGAAAGGTGATCTAGCAGAATGTGGCTGTGGCTGG
This sequence comes from Antrozous pallidus, assembly GCA_027563665.1. NCBI lineage: Eukaryota > Metazoa > Chordata > Mammalia > Chiroptera > Vespertilionidae > Antrozous > Antrozous pallidus. The sequence goes on along the minus strand of CM050527.1, from coordinate 28,666,759 downwards.
AGTGCATCACACAGGTGGTCAGGGACAAACAAGTCCTGTCTAAGGAGGAGGTATTTCAGTCAAATCCCAAATGGCAAGCCATAGGAGTATCTACGGCAGAGCATTCCAGGCAGAGGGACCCACGTGCAACCGATGTGGTTTGGGAATAAATCCCATGTGTCCAGAAAGGCAGAAGGCCATGGCATTGGCAGTAGCAGCGGTGGCACTGGCAGGTAGTGGTGGCGGCGGTGTGTGTATGTGTATGTGTATGTGTGTGTGTGTGGCGGGGGGGAGGCGTGGGGAGAGGGGTCAGAGAAGTGCCTTGAGGAGGTGGGAAGAGGCTTCTTTCCTTATTCATTGTTTTATAAAGCTTGTCTGTACTTCAGACACTCATGGGCTCTCCTCCCCAGGAAATGTGTGTGTGTCAAACAGTATGAGATTCTCAAAGGAAAGAATTAAACAACCAGAGACGGTAGAAAATTAATTTCTAAAAAGGGCATTACACTCACCATAGGAAATAGCACATATTCTCTGAGGAAATCTTGAGAATCAAACTGGTTATAGTCTCCAAAATCAGCTGAAAAGAAGAGAAAGGGAAATAATTTCACTTTTTATAAGAAATTAAAGATGGAATAAAACAGGGTGCATATGTCACATTTTTTCTTCCCGCATTATCCTATTTATGCATTATTACAAAAAACACACACACACACAAACACACGGCTGGGACGTGCTTGATACTGTTGCTACGTTTACCTAGCAATAGTGCGAATGCCAGCGAGTGAGCACGGCTACGCGATTTTCTAGAAAGAATGGGAGAATTTGAAAATGATTCTTGCGTTATTTTTAAAACTTAAACCCAACCCTATATTTATCTTCTAGTTAAAAATGCATCAACACAGCCCGTCTGAATATGTGCCAAGGGGACTTTCTAACTCAAGGTTCGTTTAGGCAACCCAAGAGCCAAGCCCACCTCTAGCTCCTCACACATTTGCAGCTGGAAATTCCCGCTGTAAAGCACCCCTGGCAAGCACCCCTGCAAATCCTGACACCTCCTACGGAACATCTTCACGGGCTGCAAGATGCCAAAAATTCTGTTTGGTTCTGTTTTCATCTCCCGGTGCTATGTCTGAGCCCATGCAAAAGGAACATGGTAAGCCTGTATCACAAATCTATAAACCCCTTGCATCTAGTCACACTTAGTCTAAAAATAAAAAATAAAATTAAAAAAAAACAATGAAAGCAGCATGAGTTTTCTTTCATGTAAAAGATTTAGCATCACGCCGAGACCGGTTTGGCTCAGTGGATAGAGCATCGGACTGCGGACTGAAGGGTCCCGGGTTCGATTCCAGAAAGGGCATGTACCTTGGCTGCGGGCACATCCCCAGTAGGGGGCGTGCAAGAGGCAGCTGATCGATGTCTCTCTCCCATCGATGTTTCTGGCTTTCTATCACTCTCCCTTCTGCTCTGTGAAAAATCAATAAAATATATATATTTTTAAAAGATTTAGCATCAAGTAGAAATGGATTCAGGTCACTTCAAGGTAACGAGAGGCAGAGAACTCCAGGATCCACACAGAAGGTCAGGGGAGAGGCACTGCCCGGAAGGGGTGGGTGGGTGGGAGGAGCTCAAAGAACTTGTAAGCGAATGTGCATAAGCCATGGGCACAGACAATAGTTTGGTGAAGGCCTGGGGTGAGGGGGCAGGGTTGGCTAGAAGGGGTCCATGAGGGGAAAAATCATTAATAAAGATTTTTAAGTAAAAATTAAAATCCTATGATTCTCAAGTAAAAACAAAAATAAATCTTTTGCTTCTAGTCCTACTTACTCTCAAAAAAAAAAAAAAAAGAAAAAGAATGAATGAATGAATGAATGAATGAAAGCAGCATGAAATGGGATTTCATGTAAAATATTTAGCATCAAGTAGAAGTGGAGCCAGGTCACTGTAAGGTAACAAGAGACAGAGAAAGCCAGGAGCCACCTAGAAGGCCATCGAGAGGCACTGCCCGGAAGGGGTGGGTGGGTGGAAAGAGCTCAACCAAAGAACTTGCAAGCACATGTGCACAACCCATGGGCACAGACAACGGTGTGGTGAAGGCCTGGGTGGGGGCAGGCGACACGGGGTCAGTGGGGGAAGGAGGACACAGAGAAGCACCGCCCAGACACGTAACTGATTACACCTGGGGGAGGCCTCTGGGCAGAGCGAAGAGCTCGTGCTCTGCTCGTGTTCGAGGTTGGCCGTCAGTCCTCTTATCTCACGCCGACAAATCTCTACCGAGGTGTCTTTCTAACTGCCCAGCAAGGCTCTCAGGAAAGTGACTTACAAGCATTACAGCCAGAGCCGCTTTCATCAGAACGAAGAGGAGCCAACGAGAAGGTCCACCAACTCCCTGCAGCCCAAGAGCGTTCACCAGGGTCTTCACAAACCCAGGCAGCCCGCAATGAGCCCAGTGACTGAGAGTGAGAGGAGGGCCCCCGCTGGTTCGGCTCAGTGGATAGAGTATCGGCCCATGAACTGAAGGGTCCTGAGTTCGGTTCCAGTCAAGGGCTCGGTTGCAGGCTTGATCCCCGGCCCTGGGTGGGGCCTGTGTGAGAGGCAACCAATCAATGTGTCTCTCTCTCATCAATGTTTCTCTCTCTCTCTCTCTCTCTCTCTCTCTCTCTCTCTCTCTCTCTCCCCCCCGCCCCCCACTGCCTTCCACTCTCTAAAAAAAAAAAAAAAAAAAAATCAATGGGAAAATATGCTCAGCTGAGGATTAACAACAACATAACAGAGGAAGAAGGGAAGAAATTAACAGAAAGGAAAGCTTTTTAAAAGGAGAAAGAGCAAATGTGAAGACAAGGCACATCCAGCACCTTCTGTCTCTTCTCCCTGTGAAGGGTGTCTTTTTCCATTATTTCATCGTGTTCTGTGATATCCACCGATTGTTCTGTTACACTGTTCTGGGCACTGCTCCTTCCTTTTCCGGTCTTTAAGGACAGATGGGATACAGGATGTTCTCTGTCCTCCCACCCACAGGGTAACAACTGGACAGCCAACAGACACCACTAACCTGCCGCCACCCCGCAGGACAGAGGTCAAGGGAAGGCTGCCTCTGCGGACACTGCGGAACCCGAAAGATCCAACTGCAGCTCAGGGTTTGGGATGGGAAGCCCAGTTCACATCTAACAACAGCAGCCCACACCGCAAGGATGGGCAGGCTTACCTTTGGACGGTCACTGGTTTTAGAGTAAATGACTGAAAGGAAAACACGTTGCTCTCCAAAAATTGTATTTTTATCTTGTTAATCCTCACCTGAGGGTATTTTCAATCCTCACCTGAGGATATTTTCTTTCCCATTTATTTTTAGAGAGAGTGGAAGGGAGAGGGAGAGACAGAAACGCCAATTGATGTGAGAGAAACACGTCGATGGTTGTCTCCTGCACACACCCCCAACCAGGGCCTGGGCTAGGAGGAGTGTGCAGCCGAGGCGCATGCCCTTGACTGGACTCGAACCTGGGACCTTTCAGTCCGCAGGCCGATCGACGCTCTCTCCACTGAGCCAAACGGCTAGGGCTTTGTCTTATTTTTAATATGACTCAAGACGATTAAGCTATTACTCAATAATGAGTAGAAATACATGTAAAAAAAAATTATGTAACATCTGTTATATAAATACATGTAAAATATATGTAATAACTCGGAGATGGCAAAAAATAGCTCTCTGATAAACCATCCCATCCCAGGCAACAGCGAATGCCGCCTACTCCCTAGCAAGATACATGTAGTCCAATACACGTTTGCAGTTTCACATTACAACTAAGCAATTTCCAGTTTCTCTCTTTAGCTGTCAAGGAAGACATTACACTAGGCTGGGTAAAGCTCTCACACTTGGATGTGACAGTCACACAGCCAGCGCACCAAGCCACGAAGTATGACCGCACTGAGCAGCGGCGTGATTCCGAGAAAACGTGCCTCGGACCCTGAAATGCAGCTTTCATTAAGAGCAGGATGGAAGCAGCGATTCTTCCATAGAAAAACTGAGAGTATCCTGGCAGGAGCAATTCGCAAACAGCCCCGAGAGAGCCACTGTCCTCCACAGAAGTCACTTCCTCCGCATCTTGAGCGTATGTGACACCTCCGAGTGAAAAGGGAGCATTCCTAAGGGATCCTGAAGTAAACTTCACGTGTCCCTCCCAGAGGCCAGCGACATGGTAATCAAACAGAGGGCGGGATGTCACGCCGTGGGGGTCAGCACCATCTCTTACCTTGCACCGCCAGGCCGGCCAGCCGGATCACCTGGTCCAGCGTGCACCGCAATCGCCCCTCGAGCACGTCTTTCTTCACCTGCAGGTAATACTGATACCTGGTTCGTGGGAAACAGAGGAACAAACAACCTTTAAAACACACACACACACACACACACACACATACTTGGGGTATTTTCCCGTAACACCCATGTCTCTAGATAGAAAACCCTGTGTCCCCCGCGAGATACGCAGGTGATGCGAACAGAGGTCAGCGCTCTGAAAGATGGGAAGTGACCCCTGCCTGTGGATCTCTGTTTGATGTGGCGGTGCCACACCCCGTTCGTTCAGAGGCCGAGCGCCTTCCCATCAAACGGCCCCATTGTGGGCCAGCGGCACGCACCGCTGATAAAGGCCAGCGCCTCCTAACAGACCCGAGGGAAATCGGCGCGGCCGCACCTGGGCGCCCGCAGCAACACAGCTGCCAGAGCACAGGCCACAGCGTGCTTCCTGGAAAGGTTCTGGGAACACACCGTCTGTTTGAACTCAGAAGTTTGGGAAGGGCGGATCACCAAGAGGCCAAATATTTGGAATTCTGCGAGGGGACGGGCTGACACTCTTGGGAGCCAGGCTTGCCCAACACGGCTGTGACTCAGAAAAATCGAATCGAATGCAGTACTGAGCCTTCCAACCCCAAGCACATCCTCAGACCAGCCAACTGCAGACGGACAGAATGTGTCCACACACAGCCTCAGACCTCAGACCAGACCGCAGTTCTCAGCAGCGAATACCGGGCATCGTTTCCTCGCCAGTGAAACTGCACTCTTAGAATGACCCCAACGCTCAGAATTCTCCTCACCCCAAACCTTTTTTTTCCCAGGACCCCACTTCCTTTGACCATACTCTTAAGACACAGCCACATCCACAACAGTCAGTCTCCTCTAGCACTGCTTCCTGACAAACACTAACAACCTTTAAAAAAAAAGTTTATTTTTTATTGATTTCAGAGAGGAAGTGAGAATGAGAGAGAGACAGAAAGATCGATGAGAGAGAATCATTGATTGATCACCTCCTGCACAGCCCCCACCGGGGACCCAGCCCACAACCTGGGTATGTGCCCTTGACTGGAATCGAACCTGAGACCTTTCAGTCCGCAGGACTATGATCTAGCCATTGAGCCAAACCAGCTAGGGCATGCTAACAACCTTTTTGCTCCTGGTAACCATCTCTCTCTTTTGTTGAAGTTGGCACATCGGTCAGGGTAAGTCTGGAGTGACCCAAAGCCCAATGCCTCTGGAGAGAAGCAGAGCATTGAGAGCTAATTACTGTTGCCCCGCTTGAACAGCGATGTCCTTGCACACTGCCTGGATGCCTGCTGGAGGGAGACCAGGCTGCCCGCCCACTGCAGTGTCATCTCTACTGCGTCTTCCATCTTGGGTCCACCGGACAGGATAGAGATAACCATGCCAGTCTCTGGTGGGAAAAAAACTATGCTCAAATCAGAAGGGCCACCTTAAAAATTCCTTTTAGTCAAAATTAATCCATAGCCCTGGCCAGTGTGGCTAGGTTAACTGGGTGCTGTCCTGTGCACCGAGTGGTTGCCGGTTCCATTCCTGGTCGGGGCACCTGCCTGGGTTGCAGGTAGACCCCCAGTGTGTGTGTGTGGGGGGGTGTCCAGGAGGTGGCCGATCAATATCATGCCTCATATTGATATTTCTCTCCCTTACTCTCATTCTAAAAATTAATTTTAAAAATACTTTTCAAAAACGATAGAAAAACAACCTATGTTTCCTATTTCCATCCTATCTTTCAGCTAAAATGTTCATAATCCTTTTACAGGATCCACTCTCAAAAGGGCACTTTTACTTCCAGCCCACATCTAAATCCATTCATGTATATCCCAGACTTACCAAGCACTCCCTGCGTGTGTCCATGGGCGAGAAGCCAGGGCACATCCTGGAGAGGTCTGAGACAGGGAAGCTCATCATCTCCTGACCAATGCCCTCACCTTTCTCCCTCTAGAGCGCTATGAAGGGCTCGATTTTTACGAACCAACATGTACATCATTTTAAAAGGTGCTATCCTGGCCCTCCCTGCCACCACTAGAGCCTTTTTACGCTTCCCCTCAGAGGTGAAAATGACCGGCTGATACTGCTGAGAATAGACCATCAACTTATTCATCCACAGAATCCAGCAAAACAATACATCTAGTGTTCTCACCCTGCTGATCCCAAATTCCTCCTTCAACGATCGCTTCTATAATGCACAAGCAAGTTCCATAAGAGATCCATCCCATCCCAGGCAACAGTGAATGCCGCCTACTCACTAGCAAGGAACACTAGGACCGTTCTGGTCCTGTAGGTTGGAGGGAGGTTGTCCTGGGATACAAAACTAAGAAGCTTGAGAGTCTAGCACCCTTTCCTGGAAGTTGCCTAGACCAGCGGTCGCCAACCTTTCAGACCTCACGGACGACCAGGGGTCTGCAGACCATCGATTGATGACCACTGGCCTAGACTATACAGACGACAGACTACGAGTGAAGCCGAGCAGCATTCATGATAGTGCGATTACTCCCACAAGCTTGGGAATATCCCTACATGAGACTGCAGAAGTGAGAATGGAATTTGGCCACATTTTTGCTCAAAAGGCACTCTGATAAAGTATGTTAATTCGATCCTAGCTGAGCTGAAGACGAAAGTAGAGAATATGAGCTGAGATTCTATTTCTAGCGTGCTTGGCTTTTGCTTATTTTTGATCAGCAATTCCGTTCTAACAGCAGTAAAATATAAGAGCGGATCCTATTTTGGAAACATGCAATTTCATGGAAGCATACTCCACCCTGTCACAGCTATGGGTGGAGGGGAAAAGAAAAAACCAGATCCTCGTGCCAGGAAAGTCAGCATTTGCCAACTTTCCAAGGGGACCCTCTTTAAAACTCAAGCTCGCAAGGAAAACTTGTTCATATTCAAAAACCTGGGGGTCATCTGACTGCTGAGGTCCAATGCGGGGGTGGGGGGATAAGGCTAAGACTCTGCCCTTCCTCTAAGAATTGGGGAATACCGTGATGCCTGTTGAATAAAGACAACATTTCTACTTTCAAAGTTTCTTGTTTTGTTCTGACTCTAAAGCGATTGATTTCTGGGAGGAAAGGCAGGTTTCTGTGGGTGAGACAGAAACGTTTTCCTGATAATCAGTGCTAACATTACAACTGGAACTGGACGTTTCTATGAACCAGTCTCCAAAGTCTCATCTACCCGGACCATTTCTAGCCAATCAAGAAATTATGTGTCTTTTCTGTGTTCCTTCTTCCCCCTACGATTTTGAAAAGGCCATTTTTAAACTTCAGTCACTAGAGCAGTGGTCGGCAAACTGCGGCTCGCGAGATACATATGGCTCTTTGGCCCCTTGAGTGTGGCTCTTCCACAAAATACCACGTGTGGGCGCGCACGTACGGTGTGATTGAAACTTCGTGGCCCGTGCGCAGAAGTCGGTTTTCGGCTCTCAAAAGACATTTCAGTCGTTGTACTGTTGATATTTGGCTCTGTTGACTAGTGAGTTGCCGACCGCTGCACTAGAGCATGCCATCCACGTGACAGTGTTATCGAAAAGACTTCTAAATTCCACTCCTTGGCATCGCCCTGCCCGTGCGCAGGCATACTGCTGGATCTGCAGCCTCTCTTTTTAATTCCCACGTGAGGAATTTAGCTAAGTACTTGCACCACCATGGTTTACTTGCAGGTCTGTTAATACTTCTCGGGCTGAGAAACTGCATGTGGTGTTCTGAAAGGTATGAACTGTGTGAGCACAGAACCCCCAACAATATGGGAAGCACCCCTCCCACGAGCGAAATGTTTCTTCCAAGTCCATCCAGTTCGGTGGAAGAGCCCCCACCAGGGAATAGGCAGGACAACAGGAAAGCCTTCAGATCTGATTCTGGTCATGCTTCCACCCAAGGACCCAATATCCTGAGCACCACCCACAGGGCGGTGGGCACAGGCGGCTGGGTTGTGCTGAGTCCTGTTCCAAATATCTGCTACTGCTCTCCGGGGCCTTCCCTCTGAGAGGGTCACACCTGCCCACCTCCTTCACTGACTAGCTTTGGGGTCCGGGAAAGGGGGGTGGGAGTAACACATACCACTCCCGAGCCCAGCATTCTGCCGGGTTTCCATTTCCACTCCCCTGCCCGGAGACCTAAAGTGTCCAGATAGGGACTTCAGCTCAGTGAGCCTGAGCCCCGTGGAGAGGAGGCAGGGGACACAGCGCACACAGATGTGGGCAAGGAACCAGCCTTTGTCTCTGGGAACAACCGAGGTCCGGGCATCACCTAGTGTGGCAGCTTGAGCTGGCCTCCCTTGTTTAATAAGAGGAGGATTTCAAAAAGCCCCACCCTTTTGCTTTTAGAGAAGGGAACTGCGTAGCGGGAGAATGACTTGTCCAAGGTAACACAGCCTCAAAGGCAGGGCCCAGACAGACCAGAGCATGGAGCTCTTTCTCTGCAGGGCAATTGCCCAGGCGATGAGGGTGGCATCTGAATCCCACTCATTGCAGGCAAGTCATCAGTATGACTGAAGTCCAAAAATAAACATCCTATATAATAAAAGCCTAATAATATGCACATTGACTAAACGTCAGAACAACTGGTTGCTATGATGCACACTGACCACCAGAGGGCAGACACTTGACACAGGAGCTGCTCCCGGCCCACAGGCCACAGGCCAGCCAAGGCGGGTGCGAGTGGGAGCACCCCGATCACCCGGCCAATCACCCCGCAGAGAGAGGCGACCAGCTGTGGTGGTGGGGAGTGGGGCCAGCCAGTGGGTGGGGCCAGGCCAGCCAAGGTAGGTACCAGCAGGGGCCCCCTAATCTTCCTGCTGGTCACCCCACAGATCGGCTCTGATTGCTGGCCAGGCCTAAGGACCCAACCCATGCATGAATTCCATGCACCGGGTCTCTAGTGGAAATATAAACACCACCACTGCCATCAGGTGTGGGCTCAGTGGTTGAGCATCGACCCAGAACCAAGAAGTCGCCGGTCCAAGAGATTGCAGGTTCAATTCCCGTATGTTTCTCTCTCTCTCTCTCTCTCTCTCTCTCTATCCCTCTGTCATTCTCTCTCTCTAAAAAATAAATTTTAAATAATATATAAGTAAATAAAAACCTCACTCCCTGGTGGTTTTTAGGACCCACTGCTTCTAAGGAAGGACTTTAATAACCAAACTGCCCTTCCTCCTCCATCAGGTCATTGAGGCAAACACTGGCATGAGAAGTTGTTCTATAAAAACCTGGTACAGGCCGAACCAGTTTGGCTCAGTGGCTAGAGTGTCGGCCTGCGGACTGAGGGGTCCCGGGTTCGATTCTGGTCAAGGGCATGTACCTTGGCTGCGGGCACATCCCCAGTTGGAGGTGTGCAGGAGGCAGCTGATCAATGTTTCTCTCCCATCGATGTTTCTGATTCTCTATCCCTCTCCCTTCCTCTCTGTGAAAAATCAATAAAATATACAAATAAAAAAATAATAAATTTAAAAAAATAATAAAAACCCGGTACAGGACATGTTTCATAAACTGGCCCAGGGATTATTCAGATCTGTTTCTTCTCAAGGCAGCAGCCTCTGGATTACTTCACTCTCCTCTCTCAGAGGCAGAGGAAGGGAAAAGACTGAGCTTTGTATTCTAACTGTGTGTTAGCAGCTTTATAAGGCACAGAGAAGACAATAAAACCTAGAGATCGGGTCTCCTTGGAGACTCCTACCTAGAAAGAGAGGCTGCGTGGCCAGTGCGGTTCCGTGGTTGAGCGTCCACTTATGAACAAAGAGGTGGTTCGCTTCCTGGTCAGGGCACATGCCCAGGTTGTGGGCTCCATCCCGTGGGGGACGTGCAGGAGGCAGCCGATCAATGATTCTCTCTCATCATTCATGTTTTTATCTCTTTCTCTCTCTCTCCTTCCTTTCTCTCTAAAATCAATATAAATACAGTTTAAAAATAAGAAGTAATAAAAGGGTATTTTTACTGATTGATTTAAGAGAGAGAGAAAGGGGGAGTGAGAGAGAGAAAAGAGACAGAAACATCAATTTGTTGTTCCACTCATTCATACATTCAGTGGTTAGTTCTTACATGTACCCTGACCGGGGATCGAACCCAAAACCTTGGCATATCAGCATGATGCTCTAATCTACTGAGGTACCCGGCCAGGGCACGAAAGGGTCAGACTTGACTAGTAAATGCCTGCTCCTCACTAGAAAACTTCCTACAGTCAGCAGTATCAGAAGGCTACTGCTAGATTCCCCGAGAACAGTACAGCATGTACCCAAACACTCGCATTGCTTTCTGGTTGATATTATATTGGAGAGCTGAGGGTGTGTGTATGGCGGGGGGCAGGAGGGGGGGGGATGTACATGCTTCTCTAATATAAAAGACAGAAAAAGAGGGTACTGCGGACACGCTGTCCTAGCATTTGTGGGCACAGGACAGCAACGGAACATGATTTTAACTTGTAGACGGACAGAGGCACCAACAGGAGAGAAACAGCACATTCCAGCCATTCCAAAGGGTGTTCACGGCTGTAAATCCAGATAATGGGCAGGGGGGCCCACCCTGCTCTCTGGCTGCCAGCAGCAGAGAACAGTCCGCAGGCAGGCACGCAACCAGATAAACCCGACTGCCTCCTTCCCTGCGTCTCTCCCTCCTCCAGCCCCGAGCAGATCCCCAGTGTGTGATTATTCAGGGATAATAAGGTGGTTGGTACCTGGCCCGTGCACTGTCCACAGGCTTTTGTATTGAATGAACGATTCATGCTGACAGGCAATACAAACCCCATGGCCACGCAACCCCCCCCCGCCCCCCCCCCCGCCCCCCCCCCCCCAGCAACTCTGCAAACACTGAAAGAACCCAACAGGGGAGAGAAGAGAACGAAAAGGCTAGAACTGGAACTCGACAAAATCATCTTAAAAGGGAAGGTGGTTTTCTTTGTTTTTCTTCTGGCCTTTCTCACACCACAAGCCGATGCACGTGTCTGGGAAAACACAAACACGTGCACGCAAACACATCGAGACACGAGTTTTCAGCATTCGCGATCAGTGCCCTCTTCTGCCAGACGCCCAGCTTCTCCCCGAGACTCCTTACGTTTCAGTGAGTCAAAGGATTGCAATTCTTTCCTTAGAAGGAGGGTGTTTGTTTAAATGCACATAAACACGCACGGGCCTTGACGACTGGTGGAGAGGGACCTGTGATAGCAAGGTGCTGGGAAAGAGAGGAGCGTGCCCCAGCCTGAGCCTGGCTTGCTGCTCTTGAACTCTCGCATTAATTACAACAAATTACAGGGAACCCAAGTATAGTTTAGAAGTACGATAAACGCCCTAATAACAGCCTATCATTTAATCAGGGGTTCTCTGACAGAGAGAGAGAGAGAGAGAGAGAGAGAGAGAGAGAGAGAGAGAGAGAGAGAGAAAGGGGGGGGGAGAGAGAGAGAGAGAGAGAGAGAGAGATCCATTCCCTACAATATATCAGAAAGGCGAGGGGAGACCCTGACCTCCTCTCCCTCTGCCCCGTCCTGTGGAGTTGAGCGCAGAGCCCCAGCAATCCCGCCGAGAGAATTTAAAAGAACCAACAGGTTTCACCGCTGTGGGCCGTGATTCCCTGAACTAGAAAAACCTGGCCTGGCACCGGAAGCAGAAATACCTTAGCCTCAAAAGAAAACCCTGTCCTAAAGATGCTGATGTTAAAATAGAACCTAAGTCTGTTTTGCTCTTCAGAATCTCCTGGGACTTGGAAAAACAGTCTGGCAGTTCCTCAAAAAGTTAAAAATATGGAGTTAGCTCATGACCGGGCAATTCCACACGTAGGTATAAACCCACGAGAATTGAGAACACGTGTTCACACAGAAACTTGTACATGAATAGTAACACTGTTCATAACAGAAAAAAGGAGAATCTAGCCAAATGTCCACCAACTTATGACCAAGAGTTAATCTAGCCATACAATAAAATATTAAGAGACTATACCTGGGAGTGGAGAGGAGAACATGGAAAATCTCTATAGCTCTCCCTCAATTTTGTTGTAAGCCTAAAAACTGCTCTAAAAAAAAACATGGTCTTACTCCTTCAGTGTGGACCATTTGTTTACCTGTGAGTTCTGTAAACTGCTTTCTGGGCTCCCAAGCAGCAAAGAAATAACTTGGGGATGAGTCACAGCCAAAGATCAACAATAGCATGAAATAAAGCTTCCTGGGGGCAAATGGAGCACAGCCCAAGGAGGAGCAAGGCTCCGTGTGGATCCCCACAGCCAAAGCCACTCCTCTGAGGTACCACAGGACCATATGGAGCCAGACCCCTTCCACTAAAGTAAGTATGGCTTGATTCATCAGCTCAAACCACATGCCTGCCTGCCCTGAACATCATGTGTTCTTAATATTACCGACAATCCCACTGCAGGGAACAGGAGCTTACTAGTAAACTGCATTTGAAAGTTGGGTGAGTCAACTGCCTAAAGATCTGTCTTCCTGGTAAAGAGCCAGTTCGTGGCTAAGATGTTTGCATAACATCCTTCAAGTTTTGGTGAGCTGGCAGATGGAAGAACAGTACTGTTGTTAGCAATTTGTCCGGTCTGAAGGAGAAACTAAATAAAAATCAACAAAGATGAGGCAAGAGGACCATCTCTGTGGACAGGCCTGAGTCCTTACTTGTCATTCCTAATGAAGTGAAAAACTGCAAACGAAGCCACTTCTGTCCTGGCCAGGGAGCTCAGTTGCTTAGAGTGTCATCTTGATATGCCAAGGTTGCAAGTTTGATCCCTGGTCAGGGCACATACAAGAATCAACCGATGAATGCACAAATAAGTGGGAAAAACATATCGGTGTTTCTCTCTCTCTCTCCCTCTCTCAAATCAATCAATTAATTTAAAAAATTTAAAACACACACAACAAAGCCACGTCTTCTGTTGATGATGCTATATCTTAGAAATGAGCAGGAAATACTATGGGCTTAACAAAATGTTTGACAAATGAATGATGGAATGAAAGTCAGTAATCAAATATATCCTTAGACACCCTGATAGAAATAGAAGTTCCCAGCCTATATTAAATTAGATGGCTAGATACGCAGGGTACCTGAAAACTCAGTATAGATGGAGGTGAGTGGAGAGACTGGGTACTAGAACTCTCCCTTCTTTAAGCCAGTTTCCCACCATCAGAGCAGGACAGCACAAAGAGGAGGCCTTCAGCTCTTACAAATGGAAACTGCTAGTCTCTACCCAACTCACACACACCTGCCGAACTCAAGAAACAACCTATGATTCTATATTGGCCAGAAAGCAAGTGATGAGCCAGGCCCAGGGGGTATCTTCCAGCTGTGAGGACCTGCAGTCTAAGGTAGGAAGGAAATGATCTTGGAAGGAAATGACCTGTCATTGATTGTGTTTTTTTCTGTGCACAGTGATGGGCTGAGAATCTTTTATCTGTTTTCAGTACATCCTGTCTTTGGACTCTGACACCTCTGTACCCCACGTGAACAACCATCTATCTACATATTTCTCATTTCTATCAGCCCATGCATACCCTGAGGGCAGGGACCACCCTTTTTTTATCACTAACTCACAGACATAGTAGAAGCATTATGACTCAGAGAAACTCAGTAGGTAAAAAGCATGCTTTTTTGGAAGTTAGCCACCCAAATAGCTGTCATGAAACTATACTGAACTCAGCAGGAAAAAAAAGAAAAATCTCCAAATCACATAAACTCCAGGTACTGCAAAATAAAATGTCTTTCTCCAGCCACCGACTTGGAATAATTCATTCCATCCTCTGTGTTTCCACTGCATTCTTTAACTCTAACATGGCATTGACTAGGTATTGGTTTAACTGTGTAAATCTATTTTTGCTTCTTTGGCTACTCTAAAAGCTTCTTTTGTTCTGCATCCCCCAACCCCCTCAATCTCTAGCACACAGGAGGTGCTCACCGTCTGTTTCCATTAGGCCAGCGTTACGTTTCCATTACATCTTGGCAGCCATCTATGACATGGCCTTCTTTATGTCCAGCCAGTTAGTTACAGACTGGCTGGAAGCAACTTTAATTTGTTCCTAGGGCACTCGAAAAGAAATAACAAACACACACGTGTCCAGCCAAAGCTTGGCACACTTGAGTTCTCCATAATTGAAATTTTAATCAATTTCTCCGGATGTTAAAAAACCAAAAGATTCAATAATCCTTAATAATAACAGTGCTTTCCATTTTGGGAGTTGTTTTCCAACTGTTTTCATGGGTCATAATTCACATCGTTTCATATTTGCAACCACCCTTTAAGACAGTCACTACAATTTCCCACCTACCCACAAGGAAGTGGAGGCTTGGCGAGGCGAGGTGACTTGCCAAGTCTTCCGATATTAGTCAAAGGCTCTTTCATGACAACAAGTGCCTGCGCAGCAAATTGGCACTGCCTGCAATTTCTATAAGTCTGGAGCACACATCTCAAAGGAAAAAATTGGAAGGAAGAAAAGAACTACAGGAGGTTGTAAACACATTCCAACATGAATCCGCTAGCCACTTTCTGAATTTTTACTGCTGGAAATGAATACTTTCCTTCTGCAGAACCTTCAAAAGCAGTTGAGGACATCAAGTGGAGATGCAACTGCCAAAGATAAAATCCCAAACCAGCAAACATCTCACCGCCCAAGAGTCCAGTGTCTTCCTAGGCGGAGGTTTCTGCCAAAATTGTGCTTGACAGTCCCAGGCATGGAAAATGTCTCTACAATTCCTCCTTTCAAAGCCCTTCTGGGACTGTGGGATGAAAGACTAGAGCTTCCTCTTGTTGAGTACAATGTGAATTAATTTTAGATGTCCTTTCTTCTTTTATAAAGCTGTCCTTTTCTAAATGCCCCAGTCCCTGCAAGGCAGTCCTCTACAACCCACAACCCACGATAAACTTGAAGGTAGAAACAGCAACTTGCTAGAGAAGAAAATGAAGACCCAAAGTGACAACTGACTACACCCAGGTCAAAAGAAGCCCACTGTATAGGTATGGGGACACGGAAGACAGAATTGTCAAGCAGAGAACTACAATTCTCACATCAGAGAATCCCTCATCCCCTCCATTTTATGGAAAAGGCTGCTATAAACTCATTTTTCCTTTTATTTTATGTTTAAGAATTTAAAAGGATCTCATTAGAATAGGAACACATCACATGCCTTCTTAGGAACCAAGAACTCTGAGGCATAAAACCAAGAAAAGACTCTAGTTCCGGGCAGTCCATGATTGTGCTAGGCATAAGGCCAGACTCAGAGGCCATGATTCCTAAAGAAAAATTCCCTTAAACAAAAAGCTCAGTAGGCTTCTCCTTAAAATGATGACTGCAGAAAATATATGGCCTTCTATATCCTAATACATTTATGAAACCAGCACAAAATCTACTGGTTAGAAATCATTACAAAACCTGTCAAATTCTATTCCTGTGATGATATCTTAACCTCTTACAAACTAAACCAACTTAGACCCAATTTGCTGGTAAAATATTAGAAATACACCAGTAAATACATTCAATTATCCATCCATTCATTCAACAGAACTTAATGAGCACCTACTACATGCCAGGAATTGTTCTTAGCACCAGGGATATAGCAGTGAACTCAAAATCCCAGTCCCTGTTCTCGTCCAAGAAACTTACCTTCCAGCGGGGATACCAAGCAATAACTAAGTCAATAAGTAAGTTTACTGAGATAAAATTAGAAAGATGGATGGAGAGTAGTGAAGTGGGAGGTGGTCAAGCAGGGTCTCTGATAAAGTGAACCCTGAGCGGAGATCTGAAGGAAGTGAGGAGCTGGCCATGTGGGCATTTGGGGAAAGAATGTATCCTTCAGCAGACACAAGGGCCTGCAGGAAAGCGTGTGGTGGGCTGTTGGAGAATGTCAAGGAAGCCAGTGTGGCTTGAAGTTCAGATATTTGTAAGGGACCACCTACTTTTCCCTGACAGACTGGAAATCCCATTCAGGACAGGGTGACATCTTATCCTCTCAGCCTTTTACAATGTGCCTTATACTTAGGAAATACTGTGTTAAATGAATGCCCAGAAGTGAGTCTCCAAGGCAGAAGGGAGAAAGGAAGAGCGAGATGCTTCAAGAACTGGCAAGGAACAGAGGGAGGGCCAAGAAACCCAGGTGCCAAGCAACAAAGAACACGACCAGTCAGACAAGTAAGGGGGGTTTGTGGATTGAAGTAGAAGGCCTTAAAGAAGATACAGCCTTGCAATGCTTCAAATGCCTCTGAATGTTGATCTTTGCCTTCTAGGCAATGGTTAGCCATTAAACATTTTTGATAAAAGGACAATGATGAAGCAACAACCCTTAAGAAAGACGCTGAGAGTTGGTACGTACACCCTAATAAACAGATGGAGAGTAGAGACACAAGTCATGAGGCCCGATAATAACAGTGCCAGGCACTGTAAAGCATGCCTTTCCATTTACTAACAAGTTTAATCCTCAACAGATCTTTCTGTTCATGAAGAAACTGAGTCTTAGGGAGGACCAATAACCCATCCAAGGGCACGTGGAGGGCAAGTGGTGGAGCTGGATTTCAAGTCCAAGTCTGTCTGACCCGAAGCCTGTGCTCTCCATCAAGCCATGTGTTTCAAGCCAGAGGTTCAGAGAGCAGAAAGCAGGGAAGGGGACGGCTGGAATGGATCTGAATGGAAAGTAGTGCTGCAGAGTGTTCCGCGTGTGTGGATGCTGCAGCCACACTGTGTAAGTTTCGACCACAGCTCTGTCACTAACTCACCGAGTGATCTTGGACAAGTTACTCAACGACTCTGTCTGTTTCCTATTCTGTAAAGTCAGGGAAATAATGGCACTAACTCTAAGAGTTGTTGTAAGGACTGTAGGACATCACACATAGAAAGAGCTTAGAATTATGTCCTGCCATAAAGTACTCAATAAATGTTAGCAATCATCCATATTATTAATGTTAAGAAAGATCATTATCCCAACTAGGTGCTTGCTTTTGTGGTTACCGACGTGTCCTGAGGGGCTCAAATGTAAGTAATGAATGCAATATAGGGAGCAAATGAAGCCATGATCAAGTACTCAAGGTGTTTCAGCCTTAAAATCTGCTTTTTATTTTTCTGGGAGTTAATAAAACTTTTGGAGAACTGTTGGGCAAAACATACTCAGCAGAAATGAGTACATTCATCAAAGCCATGTACAAGAATGACCATAGGATATATACTAGAATGTCCGTAATACATGCACTAGAAATGGAAACAGCAGCACAGC
Organism: Antrozous pallidus; assembly: GCA_027563665.1. Taxonomy (NCBI): domain Eukaryota; kingdom Metazoa; phylum Chordata; class Mammalia; order Chiroptera; family Vespertilionidae; genus Antrozous; species Antrozous pallidus. Next base: position 28,649,304 of record CM050527.1, on the reverse strand, counting down.
TCATAAGAGTTCCAAAATGGAAACAATCCAACGACCAACAATGGAATGGGGAAACTAGTAAATTCCTGTGGAGGAATATTATGAAGTAGTGAAGGGGGATGGGGTGAAGTGGTGGCTGGAGTGTGTTAAGTGGAGGATGTGAGTATGGGACATAGGCCAGATACCGACACATGGTGGTCTGCAAAGACCCAGCTCAAGCTCTGATCACGCTGGTTTCTTTTAGGAGAAATCGGAGTTATTGAATGGTGATGTCCTTTATCATTACTGAGTTCTGTGTTTCTAAAATGAAAGCCTAAGAGGAGAATCTGTGCAATGCTCAAATGAGCCTAATATTAGCTAATCTTCACAAGATTAGCAAACATGACTCTAAATGATTAAATACACACCTGTATATTTCATTCTCCACAACCAACAGCTAGATTGATTCTCTAACTTATCTTAATGCTCTCTCACCCAATTATTTACACATTAGGTCAAGGGTCAAATGTTTCGTGTGTGTGTGTGTGTGTGTGTGTGTGTGTGTGTGTGTGTTTCTAGGTAAAATGCAAGTATCACAAGATGATTCTCATTCAAGTCTCTATTCTTCTACAGATCAAAGCTCTAAATGGATTTCTAATTGTACTGTAGTTATAATTAAACAATGTTAAAAAATAGAAAATAATCATATTAATTCAGAAAGGAAAAAAATCTACTTTAGGGTAGAACAGTTAAATAATTTCAGATGCCCTTTTAAAAATCAGCCAGGTGTAAAGAATACAGCCTTCCTATATCTGGTATTTTCCAACTTCCTGTGGATAAACTACTTCCAAGCCAAATTTTTAAAAGTAAGAGTGGAATATTTTTTGTGAAAAAGTATCAGAGTATTAGCTCTCAGGATAATGCTTTCATATGCATAACAAGAGAGAGCACATTAAATTATGGACATGTGTGTGCACATGCATCTCAAACACAAAAATCTCTCAAATTTATAGTAAGAAGGTAGTCATAGAAGTTTGTTGGGAAAATGAAGATTCCTGTTATCCAGAAATGAACCTATCTTTAAATTTTTCGTAAATATATTGTGCTTCTGGTTAGTAGTTGGAATCAAGGATTCTATTAAACAGTATAAAATAATGTCTTTATTTTTTAAACAACTGATCATGAAAAGAAATCTTAATGTTTTCACAATTTTGGAATTTTACTTGGCTGAAATTTTATTTTTCTCAATTTGCCTTTGTTTCATCTTACCTTTACCTAGATGCAATAGAAACTGACAAATCAGAGAATGGAAAGAGAATTACCGAAATCCAGTAATTCTCAGTTTTGAAAAATTCTCATGTCTAAAATTAAAATCTAAAATTTCAAAGCCTAGGGGACTAAAAAGGTCTCATTGAAGATTTTATGGTCCTAAAGCAGCTGTTATGACTTTTTTTTTTTAAATATGCACATGATACTAAATTCTTACGTAATAAACATATACCCTTATGTTTATATATGCATGTAAACATACATTATATTATGCATAATCTGTCATGCATTATTAAATTTTCACTGAAAGGCTTAAATGTTGTATTCTGAAATAGAGGAAACACAACCCGACCAACATCTCTGCAGAACCTTGGGTTATTATTCTGTTCACCCCTTCACCACCACACCCATTGAATATCTATTTTACTTACTCAGCAATTCTTTAATTCCTTCCCAGTTCCTCAGAATCCACCCTGAGAGTCTCTACCATCTGTTCACTAACATCAAACACCGGCTGTAGCTGAAGGAACTCAGGATACAGTTGCATTCCATTGAACCAAAGGTGAAAGTACAAATTGCTGGTAGGACTGATTAAAGCCAGACTTGATTCTGGAAGTCAGTACCAGAAACTGCATTTCTAAGGAATGCCACGGGCAATTCTGATCAGGCAGATTAAAGACCGCACCTAAAGAATCAAAGGGCCCTCAATCTCTTAGTTGTTTTTTCTTTCCCAATCATTGCTTACCAAGAGTCCATCATCTCCTTAAATAATCTTTCCCTGGAATCTGTTTACCTTCCTCGGACGACACCCTCTTCAAGTTACAAGTTCTTCGAGATGAGCGTCCGGTCAGCCTGGCCGCTCCTGCTGCGCTCACCTGGCCCCCAGACCCTGAGCAGCCACTCTAACCATCTGGGAGGCTGGTGGCCAGGCCTGCCTTACCCAGTTTCCTTGCTCTCACTGATAACCTAAAGCAGTAAGCAGGACGGGTCTGGGCCCTCAGGCCTGGATCTGCCACCTTGCCGGGGGCTGGGATGAGGACAGGGCACCTCCTTAGGGAAGAAGACATGGTGATGATTACCATAATGTTGGCAACTCAATTTTTTGGCTTAAATTAGTTTCACCGCTCCATCTTTGGGAAGTGCCTGAGAGAGTAAGGGACAAATCTGAAGTCATCTTCAGCATCATCAAGTCCTTTGTCTTTTGAGGGTGATTTTGGTTTCTGGAACTCATGAGTCCCTACCAAATCTGTACTCAACAGAGTTCCTCCTAAAAGAGGGTTTACAGAGATTTGGGTTCTGCTAATCACCAATGGTGCACGAAGCCCCGTGGTGGCAATGTAATGTCTCCACTTGGCTAAGCCAAACTATTTCCCAGAATGCTCTTCAAGGAGACGTTTTCAGTTAATGACAATCAGGAGTAATTCTTCTACCCAGTGACACCCACCTACCTGCACAGCTTCCTAAGGAATGCAGCCATTTCCCCAACACCTTCTGACATGTCTTTGGCACTTCAAAAAACAAGCACTATTTGATCACCTGTTAGGATAAGTGCTTTCCGAATTAATTCTCATTCGTAGCCACGCTGGTGTTTTCTCCTGATTGACTATCGCACAAAGGATGAGTTTGGGGAACCTACAGAGCCTGACCAAGCAACAAATACTGAGACGGGGCTTCTCACTTCAGGGCTGTGCGCCTACCGTAGCAGAGTTTTCTTTTTGAACTACACTTTATTCCTATTATTTTCCTTGACAATCAGGCTGAATACCAGTTCTTTGCTGACTCCATCGACCATTCACAATAGATGACACAGTCGAGCAGATGCATAACTCGCACTCAGATGTTCCCATCAGTTCCCATCTTTCCACAGTTGGCCACTGATCTCAAGGATCCAAATGACTGACCTTTCCGAGTTTCCCTTAGACCTACGGGTTTCTCTCTTTAGCTGTCATCGGATACGTCTTCCACCTTCTTCCGAACCTACGTCCTGGCCAAAAAACGTCTGTTTCTAACGTCGCATCATCTCCATGATTTTCTATGAAAGCGTCATGGGTCTGACTCGCCTTTCAGCTAAACTTTACGTGAAATTTGCTGGACCGGACTCTGAAAAACGTTGACACACGTCTATGCTGGCGAAACCTCTACTCACTCTCCCCCAGCTGCAGGCACAACAGTGACAGGCTGACCTTGGGAGAGAGTGCCGCTAGAACCTGTTGCAACACGTCATCTCGATGACTCCTCCTCCTCCTCCTCTACTTTCGAGAACCGCACCATCATTATTATTATTCCACAGTCACACCTGGTAACTTGACACTGGCTGACACCTTCCTACTGTGCATTTCCAATGTCTCCACTTCCCACCCTTCTAAAGGGCTTAGTGTCACCTGACAGCTTGGAACATTCCCTCTGTGCCCAGGGCTGCAGATCGCTGATAAAAACGTTAAAGAAAACCCATGTTAGCTCCAATCTCCACATAATGCTCGCTATTTAAAGACTGTTCAAAGAAGCGCCTGTTTCCCCCTACCCTTTGTTCCTCCGGTCTAAACGACTTCCTTCCCTTGGACAAAACTCATCTCTTCCAGGTCCACGGCCTTTCTCTTGGGTGTTGCAGGGGAAGGGAGGGGAGGGTGGACACAGGCTTTGGGGAAGTCTCAGTAAATCGTATCTATGGGCTTTGCCATGTCACAGGCTTGGTTCACTTAAAGCCGACTATTCTAGTGCCAGCTGTGTGACTGTGGGCAATGTCCCTTTATCTCCCTGGTTCCCAGTCTCTTCCTCTATAAAATAAAGCAACTGGCCTTTTTAATTTGTGGTGTTCCGAGTCCAGACAGAAAAAAAAGGAAAATAAACCTCCATCTGTCTTGATAGATGGGAAACTGTACTTTCTCAAATAGGTTGTGTTGTTGAAGATTTGTGATTTTTGTTCTGTTTTGGGGTGTGTGCTTTGTTGTTGTTTTTTGTTTTGTTTTTGGTTTGTTTGATTTTTTGCTGGTTGTTTTTTTTTGTTTGTTTGTTTTTTGTTTTTGTGGGGTTTTTTTGCCTACAGGACATATGGTACCTCTCTGGTGGATGGACCTTTTCATAGATAATCAGAGATGATGCAGATATTGAAATATATCAAGAGGAAATCTGAAAACCTTGAGCCACATCTCTGCCACTGTAAAGTGCAGGGACATGTCACTGGGCATGCTGGAGCGATTTCACATAGAAGCAAAGTTTTCCAACAACTAAGGGAAACGACACATCCAGTTGTGCCATCTACAATCTGTGTGGGCGGCTGTGTGAAGCCAGTGGACTCTGAGGGCATCGATCTCACCGAGCCAGTGAGGGATGGGCAGATCCAGAGCTGAAAAGCACTTTGAGTTACGTGTGCAGGTGTCGGAGTCACCACCTGAATGCCCGCAGGGCCATGTGGTCTCAGGAAGGAGTAAACGCTGCTGACTGTTTCACTGTGGGGCACTGGGGACCAGGTGCCAACTAGACAGTGTGTGCCTGTCAAAGAAGCATCCACATTCAATTCTTTGGAAATGGTCCAGGTGAAAGTAACCACCTACAGACCAGAACCAGCCCTCATGGGACAGGGTTATAACCTCTGCCTTTACAGGCAGGTAACTCTCGTCCTCTGATTTCTCTGCACTTCAACAGAAAAAACTTGCTGCTCTGCTAAAACTGGAGAGAGGGGGCACGAAAAGATGTTTTTCTCTGGCAACATAATATAGAAGATTCCATTCATTTAATGGAGGGAAACCTCTATTGTGAGTAATAAAACTTAAAAAAAAAAACCAATCCTATTTTTATTGATTTCAGAGAGAGAAGGAAAGGGAAAGAGATTATACAAACATGAATGGTGATAATCAATGACTGGCTGACTCCTGCACACCCCCTTCTAGGGATCGAACCCACACCCGGGCATATGCTCTGACCTGGAATCGAACCATGACCTCCTGGTTTTGGGGCCTATATTCAACCACCAAGCCACATCAGTTGGCTTAACAACCCTTTTCTAAGAGAATAAAAATAGTGCCCACACTGTTTCCCTAGGGCCCCAGTAAGGACTGAATATCACTCAGGATACATAGCATAGCAGCTACACAGAAATGCCAGCCGCTACCATCATTACTATTACTACCCTGCGCCAGGTGATGGAATGTAGTTCTCCCGCAGAACCACAGGGAATCTCAATATCCTCAGGCTGGGGAGGGGTAGGTCTTGTATTGGTCAGACAACAGCCATACCAGAACACACAGAACAAGGTTCGGTGCATTCTAGCTCCTGCTGCCACTCAAGCACTGTGGACCAATTTAATGTGGGAATAAATACACAGCACATCTGCCAATTTCCTTCCCTATCCACTTTGCTCCAATTCAAGGTCCCAGCACTGACATTCCAGGAATAACATGGAGCAAAGAATTCTACATCTTCCCGTGCCTCCTCTCCCCGAAGGTGTGTGTGGTTTTTTAAAAATCCATTATTGAAATTAACACTCCATTCCCAATCCCACCCATGATAATGATACCCCTCCAAATTCTAAGAATCCCTTATAAGGAAGTGGATGTCTTTTAAAAATTCAGAAAGCATAGCTGGCATGCTCTGACATGACAAAGCACCTCTTCCCACAGCCCTGTTTGTTTTTCCCCTCTCCCCACCCCTCGCTGAAGGTAAACACGGGTGTGCAATCGTTACGTTCTACTCAGCTTTTGCATACATGGAATAATCTAAATTTTTAATCCATGCTGCACTACAAACCTTTATCATTCCATGGGCCGAATGTGGAATCATTTGGAATCGATGAGTGAGTGAATGAACAATGAATGAATGTATCTTTGAAAAATCAAGGAGTACACGTGGATAACATTAATCCCCTGGCTTAAGAAATCGTTATTTTCAGAATGGCTCAACAGAAATGCACTGATTCTGTATGCTTTTGAGCAGTTCAGAATAGATCACCAAATACTAGTAAATACACACTAACCATCTGATCAGAAATGAGATCATTTTAACACTTTAAAGGCTTAAAGGTGTTTTTAGAAGTACTACTTCCCCTAATTTTTTTTTAAATGTTGCTTTACTAATTAAAACAGAAGTATATTTTACTTTTTATAAAGGGTGAAAATCAAGTGTCAGATGCATGGAAAAGCCTAACATTCATGAAAGCTCCCTTTGAAACATTAATGTCCCCGGTGTGTTATTTCCTTGTGAAATTCTGCTTTTCTCCTTCATTGACAGGGCACCTGAAGAATGTCAAATGACAGCTAGTCCTAAAGGATGCTGACTTACTTTACTCTTTGTTTTCTCTCCCCTAAAGGGAAGGAGTAGGAAAGCAACCCCCAGGCTAGGTTTAAAGGTTAACTTCATTTTATTTGTCTACACCTCACTGCTCTAGAGCAGGGGGTTGCCTACACAACTCCCTACCTCCCTGCATATTTTACAAACTAGCTTTTTCCTCGGGGCTGGGGGGCCTGAGGAGGCAAGCAGCAGTTCCATACAATTGGAAGGCTTGCACCACGAGGCAGGCTGGCACTCAGGTGTGCTCTTGACTTAATTAAGACAGGTATAAACTCTGCGCAGTGAGATGTGAGGAAATGGTAGTTGAGGACTGAGAAAAGCGAGTCAGTCGGCTTCCCTACAGGAAGTTACATGGGTTTTGTAACAGCTCCCCAGACTCCGTAGATGTTCCAGTGAGTCAGGTCCAGAGCGGAAATGGTTACCAGGGCCACATATCGATGAATATATTTGCATAGATAGGGTGTGTGTGTGTGTGTGTGTGTGTGAGTGTGTGTGTGTGTTCCCCTGCAGGCTCTTTGTATTTACTTGGTCTCTTTGATCGCACCCATCAGCTCCACCCCACAGAGAGCAGCTCACAAGGCAACAACACCACCAGCGGAGGGGCACGAACAGAGGTGGACCCAGGGCTGACCCGGGCAGGCTAGGCTCCACAACGTGCAGAGTCCAGTGAAAAATTAAAATGTAGGGTCTGTTGTGCAAAAATTAAGAATTTCAAGAGGGCAACATCGGAGATTGAGCCGGGCGCAGGGCCTCCCTGGGGAACTAACTGCACCGGTCTCGGCCCCATAGAGCTGGCCCAGGTCCTGGAAGGCTCCCTGGGTTTCAGTAACCTGTAAGGACAAACTCAAATAAGTCTCCACTATATCAAACACTCAGGCATGAAACCAAAGCTGCCTGGAGATCCAGCTCTTTGGGGGAGCAGGGAGAGTGCTGAGGTCTACTCATTCCTCTCCTCCTCCTGACCAGCGAAATGCCCACCTTGCTTACTAAAGGTTGAAGTCAAAAGCCATGTGGATGGCAGCGACCATTTTCACCAACTAACCTCCTTGTGGGCAAGCCATTCTTCTTGCCTCCAAGATTGCTCTGTGGCTCACGGACAGCCATTTCCCTCTGTCATCTCATCATACATTACACAAACCACCCAGAATCATGCTGGAGATTAAGTCCTAATATCAACAGAGTCTTAAAATATCTCAACAATCTGGCAGGAACGACCCCGTCCTCAATCATCCACGGGGAGAGAGAACAAGCTCCATTCACCAGAAGGAGGATCTGCTGTTCTCAGCAGACTCTCTCCTCCCCGGGAACGCCAACCGCCTCGCACTGGGGCTGGAAGGGAGGCCCTCTTTCCCAGCCCACGGAGACACTTTAAATAGCCATTAAGATGGCATTTCAAAATAATAAAAGAACTCAAAGAACCGGAGGGACAGAACAAATGGTGTTGTAAAAGGAAATGGGGACATTACCATAATTAGAGCTTCTAAAAGAGACAGTAAACACTGGTTGGATACAGACTTATTTCCAACAGCATTCAAGGGAGATGGCAAGAGCTTAAGTGGGGACAGCCCCGGAATTTGAAAGAAAGGGAAGATGAAGAAAGTCTTTGTATAATCTTTGGCTTACATCCTAAAACCTAGTTCATAAAAAAAAAAAAATTTATATATATATATACTATCTAATAAAAGAGAAACATGCAAATTGACCATACGTATGCTGTGCCCACAAGCCACACCCACAAGCCAATCCAGGAGGGGGTATGCAAATTAACCCAACCAAGATGGCAGTTAATTTGCATATCCGGTGCAGAGAGAAGACTGAAGACAGCGTAGAAGGAAGCCTAGCTCTGCAGAAGGGAGCAAAGCTGTGGAGAAGCAAGTGGGGCAGCAGGGAAGGGAGGGAAGCAGGCAGAGCGGCGGAGATGGCAGAAAGCTCTATTCTTGCAGGAATCTTCCTGCAATGGGCCTCTAGTGTGTGTGTGTGTGTGTGTGTGTTCAAAACACCCTTTTGGCCTTCATGAGGATGCTAGGCTTCACCTCGCCTGGCTTGATGATCAATATGCCATTGGGCCCTGGCTGGGTGGTTCAGCTGGTTGGAACATCGTTCCAAAAGGTTATGGGTTGGATCCCAGGTCAGGGCGCATACAGGAGGCAACAGATGGATGTTTCTCTCTCCCTTTCTCCCTTTCCCTCTATCTAGAAATCAAGAAAGCATATCCTTGGGTGAGGATTAAAGTGTGTGTGTGTGTGTGTGTGTGTGTGTGTGTGTGTGTGTGTGTGTATGTGTGTGTGTGTATTTGGCCCAAAAATGTAATTGGAAGAAAAGGGGACCTCCATCAAAATCTAAAAATGCAAGCACCTCACTCCTTTTACCATTCACCATCACAAAAAGATGCACATGCCCTCTTAATGGTGCAGTTTTCAATGTGAGAAGACCCCTTTTCAGTGAGTTCTTCTCAGAGAGGAAGGACATTTAACACTGAAGAATGTCCCCATACAGAGAGCAGCATTTTTAAATCTTCCCGGAATGAGTGGGAGGCAGCCTGACCTAGTAGACTAGCATAGAGCGTCACTAGAGACTGTGGGAGATGCACAGAAAACACGGGGAGACACCCACTAGCTAAAGGGAGCCTGGAAACAGGGCCTGCAGACAGGACTTCTGGCCAGATGCACAGCAGTGTGCTGGGACCGTCCTTGGCCTGTGGAGTGGCTGCGCCGGGTACAGCAATGGACCCCTGCTTTGTTTCTATACAGAGCTCCCCACGAAGAGGGCGGGCAGCCCCCCCTGAACTCCAGGCTGCAAACCTGTCCTGGAAAAGGAAAGGTTACCTGCCCTCACTGGGACAACTAAAAGCTCCTTGGCACGAGGCAAGCATACCATCCCACGGTGAGCAATGCAAAGGCAAACACGTTCTGGTACAAGAAAAATGTTCCAGAATTAAATGTTTTTCAAACCATGCATGCATGGGGTCAGCAGCTTCAAGTTGTGAAGCCTAAATTCCCTCTTCAAAAATGACTTTTTTGTTGAAAAGTTTTCTTTCATATTGGAAAAAGGAAAGAAAAAAAAAACACTCAACAGGGACTTCCTCACTGGAGAAAGACTTGGAAAAAGCCCAGAGCTAACTCGAAGCAGTGATCTTGGCCAGGAGTTCCCTGGCTTCCCTTTGCTATTATTAAGTATCCTTCTGTTTGACTGAGAATTTCTCCACCTCTCACAAGCCATCTCTTTCCCTTCTGTGTCCAGAAAAAGCTGAAAACCATGTGTTTATAATGAGCCTGTTGCTATGCAAATGATTAAAACACATTACCAAAATCTTTCCTTTGAGTCAGGGGAAGATGAACTGCTAGTAGGAGTCCCTTTTGCTGAACAGAAAAGCTGGCAACAAGAATATGAAAAGCTAAGCGAAATGGGAAAACACACACACACACACACACACGCAAAAAAAACTTATGATGGCCCCATCCCTTGAGTCATTTTAACCAAAGGTTTGGGGAAAAATGAACATTTTTACAGCCCCAAGGTACTGTGTCTTACAGTTTGGAGTGGGGTTAACAAAATTTCTTCTTAATCTCCTTAATTCCTATGGTTTCATGACTCACCCTCCATCTGTCTATGATGGTATCCTTTTCACCAGTTTCTTCGCACTTCTGTAAGAGCATCAAGAGATTTCTTCTTCCTTGTATGTGTACTCCTATGTGTATTCTCCTTTTAATATCTTTTGTCTTCTCCTTCAATTATCACCTAAAACTAGGCCCCAAGTGGTTCATTTCTCCCCCAACTCAATCACATTATCTTGGCTGATTTCCCTCACTTATGAAGAGATTTGTTTTTCAAAAGGTGTATCTGGGAGATGAGACACAGTGTGTCAAAATTAATGCCAAAAAAACAGAGCTTCTTAATTTTCTAATTTAAAAAATATCTGGACTTGATCATTTCAATAAAGTCCATTGCTTTCTTAAACAGTTTGCGGCCAACAACATGTGCAAATGTTTGTTGTATTGTTTTGTACAGTCCATTTCTTGTTGTTGTTTTTAATCCTCATCTGAGGATATTTTGCCCATTGATTTTTAGAGAGAGTGAAGGAAAGAAGAAAAGGGAGGGGAGGGAGGAGGGGACAGAGAGAAAGAGAGAGCAGAGACAGAGACAGGGACAGAGAGGTGAGAGATACCAATTGGTTGTGTGTTTGTATGTATCCCAATCAGGACAGGGATCAAGTCTGCAACCCAGGTACATGCCCTTGACCAGGAACCAAATCCATGACCCTTAGGTGCACGGGCCAATGCTCTAACCACAACTACACAGGCCAGGGCTGTATAGTCTATTAATCTGCAAGTTTTCAAAGGAGGGATTATCTGGGGATAAGAAATGAAATACATGCCTTTTAACTATAACTTCCTTTCACCCCTATGTGTCTTAATATACATGGGTTGACATACACATCAAACTAACAGTTTACTTCTAAACTCTCTTTCTTCCGAGAGGAGAAATGCTGGTCCTGAGGAATTCTATAGAACCTGCTTCCCTCTCAAAGAGAAGGAGCCAGACCATTGCAAACATGCGTTGGGTGAAAACAAGTTTGGTTGGCTCCAGACAAAGGCTTATTTTTTAAGCACAGATGGTTGAATGGTTGCCTCCTCCAACAGGTTGGCCCGCCGTGAGAGACAGATTTCTATTTCTAATCTATGCAAATATCTTTCTCTGTGGGCATCACAAAGACCAACTGTTCGGTGTCAGACACGGCCGAGCCCAGGTGCTCACAGATGCCAAAGCCCATCTCCCACCTGAGCCGCCTGGAAACGGGAGTCACAGCGGATGGCTGCAGTTCGTCACCACCCTCCTCCTCCTGTGAGGATTCCTCTGGAACCTGCCCCCCCACTGCTCCTCCAGCCTGCTCTGCCTCAGGAGTTTCAACATTCGGATGGGACCCCAGATGCTTACAAAACTTCCCCAAACTGCTCAGACTTCCGCCACCCACCCCCGCAAAGGCTCCTAATGACTCTGAGTAACTTTCTTCACCTTAAATTCAGCTCATCTGTTTGCCTCTAACATCAAACCCAGAAACCCTGAGCATCTAAAGATGCGATTCTGTCCAACTCAGGTCTTCTTTATACTCCAGTCTATGTGCCTTCCACCCACAGTATGTCTCACAGAATCACACCTGAGCCAACTGTTGATGGCCCTCAACTTTCCCATGTATATGTTAGTCCCTCTTGCTTTCCTTCCTCCCTCTATAAACTTTCCTTCCTGTGGATACAATCCTTCTCTTTTATTCTCCATCCCCCCAGGCTAAGTCTTTGATTTGCTCTGACACTCCTTGAAGCATTCCAGTTCTATGGCACCTGGGGACAACAAAAATTCCTGAAATACTCTCTCTCTCTCTATCTATCTTTCTCTCTCTCACACACACACACACACACCCCTCCTCATGCTAACTCAGCTCCTAACTTAAAGCAACCTTCACCATAAATGATTATATCAGAAACCTACATAGTTTAGTTCCAATGTTTGAGCCTAAAAGTGTCCTCAAAGTGTTGCATTATTTTCGTTAGTTTTTCTGAGCAAATGACAGTAATAGTTTGCTTCAGAATCTTGTGTTGGAAAACACTATCCCTCCTTCTCGAACTTCATCTTAAACGGACCAAGCTCACTGAGCAAAAAGGCATTCTAAAGGAAAAGGAAAGATGTGACCCCTAATCCTCAGCCTCAATAACCGGCACCACCACAAACGCTTACTCTTCACCTCAAATTTGAAGTATCAACACTTTTTGCTTTGTTTCAGCTTAGGAATGCAAATACTGACAGCCAAATAATGCAGCGTTAATTTTACTTGCCTGGAAAATCTAAAACTATGAAGAACTTTAGAGGTTAATGTATTGAGTCCCAAGTATGAACGACCATCAGAACCACCTGAGGAATTATTTTAAACAATACAACCTCCTGCTCCCCAGCCTCAGACATTCCAATGCAGACTTGTGGTGCAGCCCTAGAATCCATATTTACAACAAACACTCCGGATAATTAGGATATAGCAGGCCCTGGTCTGTTTAAGCAACTGGTCTAGTCCAACATCCTACCCCACATGACAGTCTCCTCCATGGGACACCACATCACCATCTGCTCTGCGCCAGCAATTGCAGACACCAGTGACCCTGTCCTTCTATACGTTTTTATGGACTTGACTATTAGAAACCATGTTCTTACGTTGAGCCAAGTAACCAAAGTCTTTCAATTCCTTGAACTTCCCTCACTATCAGCCCTAATTTTGTGAGCGGACATAGAATTCCTTGCCCACAAGCTTCATGTATCCCAGGGCAGCCACCACACCCTCATTTTTCCAAACAAACCGATTTCTTTAACTTCTTAAAGCACAATGCCGAGTCCCTCGCCATTTCAACTGCTCTTCTGCAACAACAGACCTAACAGAGTAAGTCTGTCTAAAATAGCAGCACTTCATTTTTTTCTCACAGATGACTTTTTTCAATAGGCATTAATTTAGAGCCCATGTTTCAGTCTCGTTACTCATTGCCTTGCAGTTAATGGTCCGAGAGCCACGGATGGACAAGTACCTATTAACCCAATGCTATGTTCCTAACCATGTAAGGACTCAGTAAGGATTCATAAGCCAGCAGGAATCATCCACATTTGAGGAGAAAATCATTTCTTGTGCAGAAAGGGCTTAGCCCTAGTCAGTTTGGCTCAGTGGATTGAGTGCTGGCCTGTTGACTGAAGGGTCCCAGGGTCGATTCTGGTCAAGACTACATGCCCAGGTTGTGGGCTTGATCCCCAGTAGGGGGCATGTAGGAGGCAGCTGATCAATGGCTCTCCCTTATCATTGACGTTTCTCTCTCTCTCTCTCTCTCCCCCTCCCCCATCCTCTCTGAAATCAATAAAAAAATATTTTTAAAAAAGGACTTAGATAAGTGAAATAACTTGAAAACAATGGATGGCAGTATACAACCAAGTGCTTCAAACAAATGGCACCTGAAAGACTGAACACAGGTTTCCTGGGTCCGACTCTGAGCTATCTCATGCCCTCTGTTTACATAAAAACCACCTATTTAACAAGTTTTTTATTCAAAAAAAAAAAAAGATGGAAGTCATTACCTCAAAATGTATATATACAAATGTCAAGTACATTCATTCTATTTCAGAAAGTTAAAATCTAAGAAACCACACATGCACGCATCGAGGCGAATGCCGCTTGCTCCTTTGTCTCATCATGTCACTGGTCCTGCTTCCCATGCACTCAAAATGCCATGACCCGGAGAAAAGGCACAAATCAGAGAGTTCAAGCAATTCCTTTTATTACTGCAAATAACCATGGGACGAGATAACCCCCCAACAAGGACATTTTAATGGAAAACTCTTACCAATCAGTGAATTACACCAACAACAACAAAATTCCTCTCTTGACAGATGAGGGGAAATACCACTTCAAAGATGGTCGGTGACTCTCTCCAAAGGTAAGCAGCCAATGAGAGGAGGAAGGAACCAATCCCTGGGTGGGTCTTCCCTCATTCACCCTCAGACAATCAAAACTCTTGTCCCCTCAACGTTTTCCTCAGCTCTACTTCCATCTCCCATTATCATCCCAATCCTCAAATCCAAAGTCTGAAAGCACTTTTTGTTTGGGGACATTTTGAGGGAAGGAGTGGACTGCCCAGTAAATAAGAGATTCATTTCTTAAAAAATTTATTTCTTTATTGATTTCAGAGAAGAAGGGAGAAGGAGAGAGAGAAACATCAATGATGAGAGAGAATCATTGATCGGCTGCCTCCTGCACGCCTCCCACTGGAGATCGAGCCTGCAACCCAGGCATGTGCCCTTGACTGGAATCGAACCTGGGACCCCTCAGTCCACAGACTGATGCTCTATCCACTGAGCCAAGCCGGGTAAAGCAGGAGGTTCATTTTTTTTATTAGATTCTGGCATATTTTCCCCACAGCCTCCAACGAATTACTGCCGGGCTGCTAGACACGAACTTCTACCCGACTCAGGATCACTACTGTCTTATGAGCATGGCAGGCAACAGTTGAGTCGGAGTTAGCAACATGAATTCAAACAAATATTCTAAAGCTGAAAAGCAACTGGAAAAGAATCCCCATCTACTGCCCACTAAACACATGCACATGTGTACACACACACACACACACACACACCCTAGATGAGCCAGCTCATGTCCTTCATCAGAAGCCTCGCCGCTCACCCACGCCCTGACACGGAATGCGGGGGAAATGCACCTACCTCGTGGCCTCCTGCTGAAGCCATGATACATTTGGCACGTAGAACATGACTCCGAAGAAAAGCAGAGGCTCATTAGCGAATTTGTCCAGATGTTTCTTCAGCGGTTTCTCCAGCTCCACCCATCGTGCTTGCTGGCTCTTGCTGAGAAACCAGAGGCCAAAGTAGTGCGTCTAGATAAAAGGGCAAAACAACATCAGTTCACGCTTGCAAGGGCCTTCCCAAGACCACACACAGGAAACGGGCTCCCAGCCTCCCGGCCCCCGAGATTCCCCAGCCCATACACAAGCACTCAGCTGTCACTTTCTATACCAACAAAACGTTGGGAGGACTTAAAAAGAAACCACAAGTGCACATGTATTGTGATCGACACCAAGTATCCAGAGGCAGCATCCACACCCGTTCCTGCTGTCTGCCTATGGGGGTGCCGATGCACCCATGTCAGGGAGAGGGGGTGGTGCAGGGTGGGGACCTCGCTGACTTTTTCCTTAGATCTCAAGGCTGACTTTCCCGTAGCTCCTGGCGCCTCATGCGCTCACACGGAACAGGCCGGCCAAGGCAAGCACAGTCCTTGCACCTGTTGCAAAGGAACCGATGACTCAACTCCTAGGACAAGGCCTTCTGCCAATGGCCAGCGTGGAACGCTGTCACCCAGTCCCAGGTTTTAACTGAAAATGGATCTACTTCTTTGGAGCTTTACTGGAGTGCTTTCCACGACACTGCCTGGCCCACCTTCGTTATACGTGAACCCAGCACACCTCTCCCCCACATTACACCTCTCCCCGCATCACACCTCTCCCCCGAATCACACCTCTCCCCCGCATCACACCTCTCCCCCGCATCACGCTTTCAGAGTGGTGGGGTCTCCTCTCCACAGCTGCCACGGGGCCCCCGGTGGCTGTTGGTGGCCGATGATGGTGGGATTTGATAGATGAAAGTGAGGTTTTCCACCCTCGGACATGAAGCCTCACCCAGGTTAGTTGTGGACGACGTGCTCAATGATGAAAACGGGTCCTTTCAGGCACCCGATCCTGTCTTCATATTAACTGGTGCTCAGATTTCAGGATTAGCACAACAATCGCCAACAAAACAGATCACTGCTTTTGAAGCCTTCCTTCCTATTTCAATTACAGCCTCGCACGCTGTATGGCACACCTGGAAACCTCCCTTCAAAAGAATGTTTTCAGGAGGACGTTTCATTTCCAAAGGCACTCCCGGGCAGATGTTCCCCCGCCAGCTGGCCGCCCCTCCTCGACACTGTGGCTCCCCGGGGGGCCACAGTGCTATCCAGGCCTGTGGGAAAGTTCTGACTCGGACTCTACTGGAAAACCAGACCTGGCCTCGCCTCCATACAGCTAGAGACCTCAAACCTCTACAGGGTATTTTTCAATGATACTTTCAGGAGGGAGCGGTAATTTGATCCAATTTCCTCCACGGGGTCCCCAAGGGCAAGTTCACATCAGAAGTCTATGCATTTCTCGAGCAACGAAATGGCAACAAACTGAGCCAGGGCCGAGGTTCTATCTCCATCGACTCAGACAAACTGGCTTGAGCGAATTCCGACCCTATGGCTCCCCTCCCAGCTTCGGGGAGTCCGTGAGCTGTTCCAATGTGACCGACGATGGCTGAGGTGGAGGAAGTGCAGTGTGGCTGAGCTGAAGAAAACAGGCTCTGAAGTCACTCATCTCCCAGCTCTTGCACTCACTGTCTCAGGGACGATGGCTAGGCTACGATGCCTCCTCCCATCTCGGAGCTTTCTCATCTGTAAAACGGGGGTGCTGATGATACCTCTCATCCACAGGCTTCTCGGGGTGTAAGTGCGCTGATGCTGATCAACGGTGAGAGGGTGGAGGGGGCGCCTGGTAAGTAACCACTTCATAAATGGTGTCTTCTGCTGCTGCAGATGCTACTTCCTCCATCCTCAGCCCCGGGCAGTAAAGCAAACAAGCCTCAAGAATCTTGTTCATCAGTACCACTGGCTACCCCACGAACCACTGCATCAGAAAACAGTAGTTGCCTGGACTGTGTGAGAAAAGGCAAGCCCAAGTCGAAGCTGGAAAGCCTTCTGTCAAAAGTCTGAAAGGTGTAAGAGCCCTGGCCAGTGTGTCTCAGGTGGTGGGCGTCATCCTGTGCACCAAGAGGCTGCCAGGCCCGTTCCCAGTCAGGGCACATGTGCGGGTTTCAGGCTTGATCCCCGATCGGGGGCAGCCTACTGATGTCTCACTCTCACATCGATGTCTCTCTCTCTCTCCCTTTCCCTTCCTCTCTCTCTAAAAATCAATAAACACAAATAAAAATAAGATAAAATAAAATAAAATATGTAAGAAGAAGAAAAAAACAGTCACAGAGCAGTGCCTCACAGGACTTTGAGAGTCTCATTACAGATGTTGGTGGGACCCTGGTACATCACTAGGATGCTGTCCGGGGGGATCTATGATGGAGGCTCGGGTGAATCTTAAAGTGCGGTACCCTGGGTACTTGGGAAGCTGGGAAGGGGGCCCAGGTGGTTCTGCGTTATACTAAAATCCGTCAAGGAGCTCTGAGCCGTGGAAGGGTATTTTGGAAAGCCAGCGGTGAGTCTGCATAGCATAAATGAAGTAATATATGTAAGCAGTAAGTATTTCGGTTGAAAAAGAGCCCTTTTATAAGCACAGGCGGAGAAAGGGAGGGCAAACTTCACAGTTACGTCACAGGCTGCCCATGATTTAGTGTCTTTCGCTAAAAGTAGTCTTGACTTTTGAGGGTATAATTTATGGGCCTCACTTCATTCAGATGATAACACTCACTCAAATTAGTAACATTCAAATTATAAAGGGCCCTCAGTAACTGCATAAACAGACTACGGTTGATTTTTCAAAAGGAAATTTTAAAAAAAATTTGTTTCCCGCTTCTATGCTTTAATGAAGGCTAGTATTTTAAATTTCCTTTTTTCATTCCCAAACAGCCAATCATTAAACCAGACCTGATCTTCTTCCCTCACCAAAAAAAGCCTGAGATAGAATATTCCATAGAGTAGACATACACACCCATACGCATGCACAGATAAATGCACACACAGGTGTGTACATGGAAAGGGGGGATGATGAGGTGCAAGAGAAATCATGGTAAGGTAACAGGGTTGAGCCACCATGGATAACCCAGAACTCCAAATAACAAGGCAAACCACTTTGAATTAAAAAAAAAAAAAGCCACACCCTAATTCATGGCCTAGGATTTGTACTGTTGTCGCAACACTTCCTTTTCCAAAGGACACAGCATACTTCAGGGTGACTCGTTATGCATTTACCCAATAAAAAAAATTTACAGAAAACTACTCAAAATATGGGGCTTCCAATGCAAGGTAGGGTTGGATGAGACAGGTAACCTACCAGACCCAGTTTCTACCTACTCACAGCCAGACAACCTAATTTTACAAGTGCTGAGTTCACTTGTCAAGTACAAAGCCAAGTCCGTTCATGAGCTCCCATCCATACACCGTTTTGTGAAACTATGCTCAAAGTAACCTTCTCCATGCCCACGCCGGCCCTCGTTCCTATGCCAGCTGCATCTGTGCTCCGGGGTATTCAGTAGAGGAGAAAAACCCGTCTCAAAGTTCCTACCCAGTTCTCTTCAAGTTTGCAATGCAGCACTGGTGAACTATTCTGCTATGTGTGCCCCGTGCCACACAAGAAATGGAATCAGAACCTAACAGACAGCTCACTTAAATGAACACGTGCACCAAACAACTTCCTGTGTGTTAGCCAAGGGGCCATGCATCCCCTCAGGCCACGCTGGGACCACAGCAGGCCTGTTCACAGCTGACTTGCCAACTTAAACTCCAGCTGCATTCTGGAAGCTGAGCCTCACTGCGAAACATCCCACATGGTTGGGGAGGATGGGGTGGATGACTCTGAATAGAAACCAGCTCCTCCGTGATCAAAAGGATCCCACTGTGTAAATGTGGGGAATGATTGATTGGTTTATCTTGGAGGCACCCAACCTAAGCCAGGTCCACCTCCTCCTCACCATACCTCCTAGGGAGCTGTCAATCCCTTTTTATTTCTTTCCTTTTCTTGGAAAAACAGCTCAAGTGCACTGAATTCTGCAATGAATTCAACACAAATGATGAGAAAAGAAGACAGGAGAACCAGCTCCCAGGGAGAGGAACAGTACCTCTGAGTCAGTTACTGAAAACGCACCACTAAGAACCAACACAGGGGAGCCACGTTAAACGGTCCTTTTCACGAGTAGTTTCCTGGTTTGCTTGGCTTGGAGCTTTGCATTTGAACAGAGAAAACACACATATATGCAGGCACTCAAAAATATGTTAGCTTCTTCAGTGATATAAAGTGGTGGGTGACTATTTTAGTGTCAGAGGAAGGTCTCTCTTTTGGTATCATGAAAAGACTGTAGTGAGCCATGGTCTTTCAAAAACAGTCCGGAGCATTGTTTGTTGTTTTTTTAAATATTGATTTTTGGAAAAAGAGGAAGAGAAAGGGAGAGAGGGAGAAACATGGATGTGAAAGAAAAACATCAATCATTTGCCTCTGACATACGTATTCCCACTGAGGACCGGGATATGTGCCCTGACAAGGAATCGAACCGGTGATCTTTCGGTGCATGGCATGACATTCAACCAACTAAGCCACCCAGCCAGGGCCACTCTGGAGCATTTTTTTATTCATTTGTTCATTTATTTGTAGACATGCTGTTATCCTCCTCCCCAGCCACATTTGCTATTACTAGGAAAAGATTTCTTGAAGGTTGTTGCTTTGGGGGTTTTTTTTTCCTAATTTTTCGACCAATGGCACAGCTTTAATGCTATTTGTAAGGGTTACAGACACGGTCTTGGCAATTACTAGGGATTAAGTCCATGATCTTATCTCAAGCATTCTGAAGAGTTAATCATCCAGAAGCAAAAGTTTAAAATTCCTTGCAAGAAGTTATAACAGGTTGCCTGCAGTATTTCAGGTGTGAAGTTAGAAACAGAGAGTTGGTATGCCTCCCCGTAAAATATACGGGAATTACGTAAAGCACTAGAACTTCCGCTGAGGCCAGGGAAAGAGTTCTAAAGACGTACAGGCAGACTCTGAAACTGCACGTCAGGCAATCACATTCCAACGGCTTTAGAAAATAAGCCACTGCTCATCAGGCAGATAATTGTCCAAAACAACTTGTGTGCAGTCAACCTCTTCTCTAGGTATGTCTGAGATTTCCAGAGCCGACACATCTATAATTTACTACTGCACACCACCTTCATTTTCCTAGCCAATCACTTCATAACAGGACAGGAAAAGAAATTGCAGAGTAACATAGACCCAAGAAGCAAATCTCACAGCCATGAAAAAAATCACTCCGAACAGGCAAAAAGATGAAGACTTACAAGTTAATACTGGGGAAATTATTTCACCTACAGTTTCTATGTCTAGAAGACAGACACTGGTGCCCATGTACCTCAAAGAACTGACATTAAGCTAAAAAGATTATTTTCCTTACGACCAAAAACAACACAAACTGAAAGACTGGGAATCTCCCGAGCAGACTGCTTTTCAATTGGTGCTTTATCAGTGTTGATTATTTCAGTCCACTGCACAAATAAACTTACATGGATGCGCTTAAGCAGGCTATAAAGTACAACAGGACCAGGAAACCAGGTGTTCCCCTGAACCAAGCAAATACTCCCATAATCACACCGAAGTTGCCAATTCTGAAAACATTACCCTAAAAGCAAACCACAGAAACATCCTTTAAGTAAGTTAGCTTTTCGTTGATGATAGGAAATGCATGTGAAGATTCCATATCTTTATGAACTCCAGCCATGATGAGAATAGCAACATGTAAGGGATCTTTCCTGCTAGCCAACAGCTTTGGATAAAACAGCTTTTAGGAAAGACAAGAATAAAAATTTGCAAATGAAAAAAGGAGGTACATTGGAGTATAATCACCCACCCTAGGATATGATTATGGATTTTTTTCTTTAGGTTCTTTTAAAAACCAGTGTTCTCAGTGCAGCCTTGGAGAGGCCCCGGAGTTGTTGAATTCACGTTCCCAAGAAGGCTGGGCTTCCTCACAGAACAACAGTTCTCCAAGGCGAATGGACTTAGCTGTGAAGAGTACCTCAGGCACCTTTGCTCCAACATTCACCCTCCTCCATTTATTGTTTCCTAATTAAAATGACAGTCAAAAGTATCCCTAAAGGAAATAATGCTAGCGTGTTTTTACCTTTTATTAGACTCCTTTATATTATTTCCTACTATTAGCATGGCTTCCTTGCCATGTTTAGTAAAAATAATGGGAGCCATATAATTAATTGTAAATGTTCCAGTAGCTAGATGGAAAAGCACAAAGACATAAAGTTAACTGTAATAACTTTTATTTTAAGTGATACATCCGAAATATGGTGCTTTCAACGTGTAAATAACATAAAAAATGATTAGTGGACTATCTTAACTTTTGTTTCCACACTAGGCCTTCAAAATCAGATGCATATTTTGTACATCTCAGTTCAAACCAGCACACTCCAAGTGCTCCTCAGCCGCATGTGGCCGATGGCCATGCCACCCGGCAGGGCAGTCATAAACGAAGAGTAACTGTCCAAGCCAATGCAACAGTCTGGCTAAAGGTCAGGTCAGTCTGCAATAACAAAAGCCATCGATAAAGGGGACGGGCAGCCCACTTCCGTAAACCGGGGGTTGCAGGAGAGGCACCCTCCAGGCTTGTTATGGGAATTCAGTGAGCTGACACATGGCAGAGGCTCGGCACAAGGGGGGGGCACGTTAAAAGCGGCAGCTGTTTGCGTTACCTTGGTGACATGTTTTGGGAACGATCTCCTATAGGATCTGGCTAACATTCCCTGTCCAGGTACATCCCAACCTTCCCAAGCTGACTCCTGCCAGCCCTTCCGCACGCCTGCCCTCCCCGCCCTGACCCCTCCACGCACACACACCCGGATCGGTGCACACTGAACTCTGCCCTCCCCTCAACATTCCCTGGGCTTTCCTGTGTCTGCGTCTCGGTACGGACCGTTCCCTTTGCTTTGCTGCTCGTTTGTCCTATCCCCTAAACTCTGGGGTTTCTGGGCGCAGGCGCCCTATTACATTCAGCTGCCCCGGGCGGGACTGTATGCACTGACGGAGGAACCAGGCTGGGGGCAACTGGATGCCAATGGACACGGCGGCACATCAGTGCATTCAGAACCAGACTTGACCCTCAAAAAGCTTCTCACATGGACACATGTCATTACACAGTTGTCAAAAAAATACAACAAGAGGGAACCCTAATGGCCCCAGCTGGTTAGAGCTGTGGTCGGCAAACTGCAGCTCGCGAGCCACATGCGGCTCTTGGGCCCCTTGAGCGTGGCTCTTCCACAAAATACCACGGCCTGGGCGAGTCTATGTTGAAGAAGTGGCGTTAGAAGAAGTTTAAGTTTAAAGAATTTGGCTCTCGAAAGAAATTTCAATCGTTGTACTGCTGATATTGGGCTCTGTTGACTAATGAGTTTGCCGACCACTGGGTTAGAACATCATCCCAATACATCAAGGTTGCAGGTTTGATCCCTGGTTAGGGCACATACAAGGACCAACCAATGAATGCAACGATAAGTAGAAAAAAAAATCAATGTTTCTCTCTCCCTCTCTCTCTCTCTCTCTCTCTCTCTCTCTCTCTCCCTCTCCCTCTCTCTCTCCCCCCCACCTCCCTACTGTAAGCTGTGGACTTTGAGGGACAAGGATGTGTTAACATGGATTCACCAGCTATAACAAATGCTCCCTGTAATTTGGGATGTTGATGGCGGAGGAGGAGAGGAGGGCAGGTGGAGGCAGGTGGTACATGAAACTCTGCTTTCCATTCAATTCTGTTATAAACCTAAATCTGCTTTTTAAAAAAATAACATTATCTACTAAAATTAAATGGCAAAACACAGATTATAATTAATGCAGATCTAAACTTAAAATTAATTTTCCTTTCCTAATATAAAGCTATTATCAAGTTTAGGATACACCTAAACCACAGGGCACTTCTAACGGCAAAACGAAATAGCCGAGACCAAAATATTTTGTGGTATTTTAGATGGACGTCCACTCTCTCCTCTGAAGCGCCAAAGGCTCTCTCTGGAAAGTGACCCCAATACAAAGTCAAGTGAGCGGAACAGACCGTGGTCACCCCTCCGCCTTGGGCTTGGAGTGGAGAGCGCATTCCTCCTCCAGATGTGGATGTGCAAAAAAAAAGAACAAAGTGCCGGACTGCCCTAGCTCCCCCTTCAGGTCAGAAGTAGCTATCGGGCTGTTTCACCAAGGCCATCCCTCAGCCGCCACCTGTCACCGAACAAAGCACACAATGAGAAAAGAGAGCGACATGCTCTGAGCGAGCGGGATGACATAGAGCCGGCAGGAAGCGCGCACCACGCCCGAGCATGAGCAGATCAGTCACCCTGTCACACACACCTGACAGCAGCACGTGATGTCCCTGCGCTAGCCTTTGTGGCAGCACCGCTGTGGGATGATCCAGGCTTGACCTTTGCCCTCTCGCTGCCAGAAACAATGGTTTGCGGAGAGGAGTGACTAACCCTACGCGTCTCCAGGCACGCCGCACCCTGCGCCTCACACCATAGCTCTCTCTACCTGGTGATTGGCAGGGGTGGCTTTTCAATCCCTAAGCAGGTGCTGCTTTTTCACATCCTTGGATCTGCAAAAACCCAGTGCCCCACACCCAGGATGACCTCGCCTTCTCTTCCACCTGCTGCCGTCCTCTGCATCCTTCAAGTCCCCTGGTCAACGAGGGAAGGCCCCTTCTTGCCCCGCGGCTTCCTCTCCCCGCCAGGGCTGCGGTGTTCCGTGGGGCCGGAGGGCACGGATGCCCCTGCACTGCATCTCAGCGTGGAACACATGCGTTCTCAGCTGTTCGTGTCAATGTTGGGCTCCCCTCCTAGTCTGTGCACATCTTTTTTTAAATATGTATTTGTGTATTGATTTCAAACAAGGGAGAGGGAGAGAGAGAGAGAGAAACATCAATGATGAGAATCACCGATTGGCTGCCTCGTGGGGACGGAGCCTGGAACCGGCATGTGCCCCGTGCGGAAATGAAACCGTGACCACCTGGTCCATCGGTCCCTGCTCAACCACGGAGCCACACCAGCTGGGCAGTCTGTGCACAGCTGAACAACGTGTCTGATGCACTGCAGCCGCTCACGATTTTCTTCATTGAAAAAGTCTCTCAAATTGGAACAATCACATGTTATTATTGGAGACAGGACTACACATTTCCCACACTGTATCTCTTTTAATATGGACAACAGCCCTAAATAAAGTGAGGGTCATCATTCCCATTTTCCAGAAGTGAAGTCACTTTTCCAAGGTTTCCTAACTAAAACGTGACAACTATAAGTTGAACTCAAGTCCAAGGCTCCAAAGGCTGCGCCTGTAAACTACTTAGCCAATTGCTCTATGCCTCCCGACACATGTGAAGAATATTTAATTACTCTAATGTGACAAACTGGGAATACTCAGAAGTAAATTCACTGCATATATTTTTAAATGATCTCTGTGACTAAATGTGTGCCAAGAATTCAGACCAGCTTCCTGCCCAATTGAGCTAGCGTATTAAGGTTCTTCCTTTATATTCATGCACATACCTATGTTTAAACAAATATGTCCAGCCCTAGCCGGTTTGGCTTAGTGGATAGAGCGTCGGCCTGCTGACTGAAGAGTCCAGGCTCAATTCCAGTCACGAGTACACGCCTAGGTTGCCGGCTCAATCCCCAGGAAGCAGCTGATCAGTGCTTCTCTCTCCTCACTGATGTTTCTCTCTCTCTCTCTCTCTCTCTCTCTCTTCTCCCCCTCCCCCTTCCTCTCTAAAATCAATAAAAAATATTTAAAAATAAATCTACCTAAATGGGTTACTAATAAGCAAAAACGAACAAACAAAAAAGAGCCTGCCATTGACCAACAAGGTCAGAACATGTCCATTCTAGCGTGTCAGCTACAGAACTAGACATGTCTGCTGGGCAGGACGGGCTCCCCCACAGGAGAACAAACTCCGAAGGAAGACCGACGTCTGAAGCCAGAGAATCACCATGAAGGCCAGCAGGAGGCAGAAGTGCTCAGGCACAACAGCCCGTCCGGGCTTAAGACGCCAAGGGGGGAAGACGACCTTCCGTGACCCCACGCCCGAGATGCACATGGAGAGAAGGTGGATAGTGAGGGGCGGGGATCAGACACCATCAATCAATCAATCACTTCCCACGGCCACCGGCCCTCTTCTCCACCACCCCGAGGACTTGGGCAAGGTGTCCCAGGGCCTTAGGAGGAAGGCTTGACTCTCAGGAGCGATAGTCATTTGAGCTCCGGCAACCCCTCAACCAGACCCTTCCAAATATCAACAGGACAACGATCGAAATTTCTTTCGAGAGCCAAATGTCTTAAACTTCTTTTAAACACCACTTCTTCCAAAGAGACTCGCCCAGGCCATGGTATTTTGTGGAAGAGCCACACCCAAGGGCCGCATGTGGCTCGAGAGCCGCAGTTTGCCGACCGCCGCTTTAGCCGGTGTGACCCCTGGTTCTCCAGACAAATGCTGTGTGCACTCCTCACCACACGCCTCCTCTCAGGAGCGTCGGTAAAACTGGAAACCACAGGGCCTGCTTGCTCGGAAGGACACGCTGCCGAGTAAGAGGCTCTCCTAAGAGCAATGCCATGGCTGGCTGCACGGTCCACCCTGGGTTCGCTTAAAGCCCAAAGAAGTCTCCCCTACGGTTCAAAGGAAACGAGGGTCAGGAGGAATCTTATCGGGAACAGAAGTCCATGTCCCAAGCTCCCACGAAAAAAAAAAAAAAAAAAAACCTCTCTGCTCATACTCTCTCTCAATGCTCATTCTCCTTTTCTACCCTTTGAAGAGAAAAACAGAGAAACCAACGAGCAAAAAAGGAAAGCAGCTGCATTCCTCCTACGTGGGCGCTGTCGCCTTGATGTGCAGCCGGAACGCCACCCCAGCTCCCACCCCACCCCCACCCTGCTACAGGCAGACAATGACGTTGGCGAGGAGAGCCCCTCGTTTCCAACTGCCCCCAACCCTGGCGATCCCCGGAAACAAGAGGGAGGCGTCACCCCGTGGAAGCTCCAGGTGTGTTCTTGCTTCTCTCCCCTGGAGGCCATCAGGGTCCTTCTAAACACCAGGCTGAGGTGGAAAGGCAAGTGGGTCCCTTGGGTGAGTCCTTGCTCCCACACCTGCCACACGCACCCCCTTACCTCCCGCAGCTCCAGCCTCTGGGCCACAGCCTCCAGGCACTCCTGCCCCGTGCTCTCCACCGACAGCGTGCACTCGATGACGTTGCTGTCCAGCAGGCGGATCCGGGTGACAAAGCAGTTCTTGCTCAAGACGTTGTAGCGCCGTGTCCGGCGGAGCTTCAGGCCGAAAGGCATGGCTCTGGCCCTCGGATGCCGCCCTCCTCTCCTGGCGCCCACACCCCTGGGATGGCCTTAGCAGTCCGGGGACCCGGCGGTGGCACTACCAGCCGTGCTCCTCCAGACACGGGAGAAGGTGTCCATGCCCGGGGTGGCACGCTGCAGGGTCGCTGCAAACAGAGAAGCAGCAAGGTCACTCGGGGAGGGGACGTTGGGGGTGACAGGGCGCGTTTTTCACAGGCACAGACACCCTCTTCCCCCAGATAAACATCCCGGTTCCAGAACCTGCAGGACACCTGGGGGAGCCCATGCACTGTATCTTGTCTTGCAAGGGTGACATGATCAACTCCTGTCAGAGCCGAAGCAATGGAGATTTGGAGAGATTAAAAGAACTCATCCAAGCACTGGCCAGCGGCTCAGTTGGTTGGACCTTCATCCCACTGAAAGTTTCAGGTTCCATCTCCAGTCAGGGCACATCCCTTGGTTGTGGGTTCGATCACTGGCCGGAGCACGTACTGGAGGCATCCAAGATGTTTCTCTCTCTCTCTCTCTCTCCCTCCCTCCCTCCCTCCCTCTCTAAAATCAATAAATATATCCTCAGGTTAAGAATTAACTAATTAATTTATTAAATAAAGGAACTCATACATGGCAAAGAATTTACACCAATATTTAGGCAACCTCAACTCACATGCTTTTTTTTCACTGTACAATCCTGTCTGCTCAAGAGAGCAGAGTGGAATCAACACTGTTTCTCTAACTTCTAAATATATACGATCTCATTTCAAGCCTGAGAACAACCCTGTGGTGTAGATTTTAGCACCTGTATTGCAGAGAGAAAAAGCGAGGTTTTTGCTGATTTAAAAGACTTGCTGATCCTGAAATTAAAATCTCAGCACTGCCTCTCTTTCAGTAACATTTGCCTCTGTTTTTATTTTAACACTAGAGGCCCAGTGCACGAAATTCGTACACTCAGGGGGTCGGGATCCTTCAGCCCAGCCTGTGCCCTCTCGCAATCTCGGAGCCCTTGGGAGATGTCTGACTTATGGCTTAGGCCCACACCCCATGGGGAGCGGGCCTAAGCTGGCAGTCGGACATCCTTAGCTATGCTGTGGAGGCAGGAGAGCCTCCTGCCACCTCTGCTGGGCTCCATAGCCATGAACGAGGCTCAGGGCTTCTGGCTGAGCAGTGCTCCCCATGTGGGAGCACAGTGACCACCACGGGCAGCTCCTGCATTGAGCATCTGCCTCTTGGTGATCAGCAGGCATCATAGGGACTGGTCATTTGGCTGTTTGGTCAATTTGCATATTAGCCTTTTATTATATAGAATTTTATTAGTTATTTTCTTGTGTATTTACTGAGAAAAGTTAATAGAATTGGAGAAGATACACAATGAATACAGTCGACAACTTCCTACTTTCAACAAACATTTTAAGTATAGGTATTCTTTAATGTGCTTAAAATTCTTTCATGTCCTTTTTAACCAAATGTTTAGACAGTCAGATATGGGGAACCACCCTACATCATTTTGTTCTTTTACAAAATGCTTGATGCAAAAGCCGTGTGACCAAATTACCGGTCATTTAACTTACTAAAAATGAGATTTCCTGACACCCTGGTGATCCACCAAATGCCAGTGATGACATCATTGCCATGGAGAACCCAACAATAAAGCCACCTCCACCACCAAGTGGCTTTCCCGTCCCACCCCGAGCCTGCAACACTCTCACAGGGAGGCTATATCCTCCAAAGAAGCAGAGATGGCCGGTCGGACCGCCCCTCTGTTCCACCTTCTACTCTCCATCAAGCTCGCAGGACCATCGCCCGTCCCCATGAGCCCCCTCTGGTAACCGGATTCCCTGCGTCAGGCAGTTCAGCCAGTCTTCAAACCCTTCATCCACAGAATTACCTCTGAGCCACCCCCCCCCCCCCCACACACACACACTTGAATGCACAAGTCTGAATAACTACTTGCAGGAATTCTGGAACTAACGAATAAAATGGGCCTGGCGGTGTAGCTCAGTGTTTGAGCATCAACCCATGAAGCAGGAGGTCCCATGCCCAGGTGGTGGGCTCGATCCCCAGTAGGGGGCGTGCAGGAGGCAGCCAAGCGCTGATTCTCTCTCTTCACTGATGTTTTTACCTCTCCTTCTCCCTATCTTTCTGAAATCAGTAAAAACATAGAAATAAATAAATGAAATGAAATGACTTCAACACTTAGCAACCATTCCGTGTCAGTACCGCTGGCCTCACTAAGGCTGTCAGGGCATAAACCTACAATACAGCAAAACCCTCTCCCCACACTCCCCCCCCGCCAGGCTTTGATGCCTGCCCTCGGCACATTCCTTAGCATGACAGGGATATGTTTTATGATGGCTTAAAATATACATGCCAGTAGAGACGGTGACTCGGGAAAATAGATCAACATTTCTAAATCACTTCACGTTGGCAGAGTGGCATGTTTACTTCCAAGGCAGGCCAACCTGATGATCTTGTGATATCTACAGAAAGGAGGGTGGAGAGACCCGCCCAGAAAAGACGAAGAAAGAAAAGAAAAGAAAAAAAAGAGCCAGAATTCAAATACAGAGCCCTGAAGAGTTGACTACTCACGCATTCCCACAACTTGTTGAAACACGGGGCACAGAACACCAAGATTCAATTCCTATACGAGCTGGGGAGCCTCGCGCAGAGGAAAATATTTGCTCTGTGGGCACAAGCCACATAGCTAATCCTGGGCCAGGCCCTTTACAATTGGGTGTGTCTCGTCTTCAACACCGATGAAGGAATGTGGCTGGCTCGGTGCACATGAATCCCAGCCACTATGAAAAACAACCCTTGCTGCCTACTCCGTGGGATTCCGTCCATAAGGCAGTTAGTGGGGCAAAATGTAAGCGGAACAACAACAGTGGTTTTTTTTTTGTTATAAAAACGGTGATCCTCTGTACACGGAAGATCACAGTTTTTATAATACATAAACAAAAAAACTCACAGAAAAGGGAAAGAAGGTAAGTTCACCAAAGCGATTAGCTGTTATCTCAGGACTACACAGTGGTGATATTAAACAGAACTCTCGCTTTATAGTTTATAGATTTCTAAACTGTCCTAAGATTTTATAGCTGCCTTATCTTATTGTTGCAAATAAAGAGTAAAGTGCATCAGATACTGAAAGTGGCATATCAGGAACAACATCGGACAACCTGCCAAGATATCTCCTACACAATATCTATTTTAAGTTTTTCACATCTTCCATTTGCAAAAAACCTCCCTGGTAAGGTAGCAATGAAAAGGTTGTAAGAAAAGTGGTCCCGCCCTAACCGGTTTGGCTCAGTGAATAGAGCATCGGCCTGTGGAATGAAAGGTCCCGGGTTCGATTCCAGTCAAGGTCATGTACCTTGGTTGCAGGCACAGCCCCCAGTAGGAGGTATGCAGGAGGCAGCTGATCGATGTTTCTCTCCCATCGATGTTTCTAACTCTCCATCCCTCTCTATTCCTCTCCATAAAAAAAAAAAAAAAAAATCAATAAAATATATTTAAAAAAAGAAAACTGGTCCAGTCCTTCTAAAGGTCAATGTCATGAAACCAAAACTGAGCAGGTCGATGAGAAGGCGGCTGCTCTAGGGTAAAAGAGATTTGGGGATGTCTGGGCACACAGCGCAGTATACAGATCTTGTAACACAGAAACTCACACCAGAAACCTGTGTGACTATATTAACGAATGTCACCTCAATACATTTAACTTAAAAAGGAAAAAAAAAGAAAGGTTTAGGAATTAGAAAAACAAAATGCAAGGTGTGACCCTTCATCACACCTAGATATGAGAAATAAAAAGGTGTGGACAATTAGGGAAATATGAAATAGAGAACAGGAATTGGATATAATGTGTTGTTAAATTTCTTCCTTTTTTTTTTTTTTTTTTGTAGTGGAATTACGGTTCTGCAGGGGAATGGCTTCGGGAGTTGCCAATGGCTATACCGAGGGGTGAAATGGCGTGATGCCTGTGCCCAATAAACGGCTGAAAAACAACACGCGCGCGTAAGTACACACACAAGTTCAGAGTTGAAACAAGTACCACAAAACATTGACAGCTGTTGAATCTAGGCGGTAGGTGTCCAGGCATTCGAGGCGCTATTCTTGTCGCTTTTCTATGTACCTAAAAGTTTTCACAATCAAAAGGTTAGAAAAGAAAGGCAACACTCCACGCAGGCACTGAACAGATTCCAGCCACACCTGCTCCCTGCGGCTCCGTTTCAGTGGCACCGCCTCTCCGTGGCCGCCTCTGATCCTTCCCTCAGATCACCTTGGCTGAACTCCCACGGTCGTGTTCATGCTTATTGGACGGAGCAGACCGACTTATGTCATAAGCATCCACACTTTTTAACTCTAAATTCCCTCAAAACTAGAAGCACGTTTCCTCTGTCTTTCAGCCCCACGCCACTGACCTCCATGAAGAGCTCACGGCGTGTACAGCCAGAACTGTGGGCTCACAGAGCCGGGCTTCTGGGAGAACCCCCAGGCTCTCACTGACGACATGCCTTACCTTCAGGAAGGGCTACACCGGAAGTATCCCAGGTAAACAATCTAGGTCACACTAATCTGTAACGAGGGGGTCAGAGATGATGGCCCGTCCCTTTCAGTCTGAGCATTTTAGGAGTCTATGAATTACCTCGTATATTTAAGCTCCTATCCCTCATCCACCTCTGAACTCTCAGAGGAGAGTATAGTTCTACCTTAAACACAAGCCAGCTCCCTGCTGTATTTTAAGCCCGATTCATCTGCTTTGTCCTTGACAGACAGAGAGAAGGATTCTGATATCCTACCATGTCACAGAATGAAGTCTACCAGCAAGTCCTGCTCCTGGAGCCTCTCTCACTTTCCCCATGTGGTTCGCTGGGCACTTATCATACTTCACACAAGAGCGTTATAAAGCCGAGAACTAGCCCGGCCCAAGTGGCTCAGTCGGTTGAGCATAGTCCTCCTATGCACCAAAGTGTTGCTGGTTCAGTTCCTGGTCAGGACACATACCTAGGTGTGGACTGGATCCCACACAGGGGCGTGTACAGAACACCTCTCCCTCTCTCTCTCTCCTCTCTCTCTCTCTCTCTCTCTCTCTCTCATTGAGAAAGTCTTCCAAAAACGACAATGGACCCACCGACCTGATCGATGGTGTTATAATGTGCCATGACTGCCAAAAGCAATTAGCTGGGGCATTTGCTCTGTAAGCACCAGGCTGAGAAAGGCCTTTTCCAGTCCATGCTGCAGTGGGAGAGACATTCAGACAAGACCCGTCACTTCTAAAACCTACTGCTCACCAGCCAACTGGCTTCCGAAAAGCTCTCATGTGGAAGCTTCACCTGGAACTCCCGGCTGTGGATTTCCAGCACCTTCTACAGTACTTTCATTCCTTTCCCTAAACGTGCCCCTAAAAAAAAAAACCCGCTAAGTTAACAACACAATGCAAAGACAGCTTTCTCACAATACAGAAAAAGTCACTCAGCAGACCTAATAAATCTCTGAATATGATGGGTGAGAAGTGGAGGGATCTTTTATATTGTCAACTGAATGCAGTCTACTCCTCTTTACTGGATTATTTGTGAAGTCTTTAGGGAAAAGAAAGAGACACTAAAATCCAAATCTCAAACGTGGCCATCACACATTCTTTTTATTTCCCGTGCCATGTTATGGATACCTGGCCTTTTCCCCCCTCGAGTTAGAAAATCACTAATCGAAGCTAAGTGCTGTTCAGTTGTGTTCTATATTTACCAACAGACTCTGGAATTTTTCCAGCATTCCGTATTTTTACACCTCCCAAGCACACCTCCCAGAACTATGTAACCCTCGTCTGGGTGTGAGAAAGGAAAAACTGATGCAACTCGTCCATCCTGTGTCTGAATCTGGGCACAGCTCAGCTGGGTTTTGAAAAAATACTGTGTCATTTTCCGAAGGAGAATTTTAAAGACGGGTGGGGTGGGATGGGAAAGAAAAGCGTAGGGAAAATGTCTTCTCTGATTTCCCCCTTGAAGAAGAGCAGAACAGAAGTCCGTTTTGGGTGGTGAAAATCAGACTATCCCTTTCTTCCATACATTTTATTGTTATGGAATGCCCAGATTAAATCCACATCAAATTATTTTTGGCCAAGTAAGAGTGTTGTGCAAGGTATAAAATGCAAGGCCCTACCTTTTAGCTGCGGAGTAACTACTACAAAAGCAGAGTGGTCACTTTAATTCCTTCATTCTCACTTTCAAAATGCAGTGGTGAGCTGGAGAGAAATTTGTCCCGGGACACATTTTCCCATGTTCCTGTGTGCTGTCCATGCTCATGACCTTCGGAGATGTCCTTCAGCTGGATTTGAAGTGAGAGGACAGATTCCTGCTACACCGCACCCCTGAGGCTCACCTGCAGGAACGGTGGCTACGCAACAACCTCATCCACGCAGAGGATCGCTGGAAACTGGGAACCAGCACCCACACATCTACCACAAAGCTCTCCATTCCACCCACACACACGGTGCTCAGGAACAAGAACGCCCGAACAGCTGGTGCACTGGGAGCGCCTATAAGCTCTGGACCTTGTTCGTAGCCCTTGGCAGATTTCAAGGAGACAAGGAAAAGCATGTTTTCAGGATGAAAAAAGGCAAGGAGGCAGGCGACAGGTAAACTATAAAAATAAGCACTCCAGCCCTGGCCGGTTTGGCTCAGTGGATAGAGCATTGGCCTGCGGACTGAAGGGTCCCAGGTTCGATTCCAGTCAAGGGCATGTACCTTGGTTGTGGGCACATCCCCAGTAGGGGGTGTGCAGGAGGCAGCTGATCGATGTTTCTAACTCTCTATCCCTCTCCCTTCCCCTCTGTAAAAAAAACAATAAAATATATTTTTAAAAATAGTAATAAGCACTCCACAGGAGGGCGGACTGTGTCTAAAACACTCCCTATAGTAAATGGAAACAAGTAATATCCAGCATATTCTGGTTAAAGGGGCCATATATATATATATATATATATATATATAATCACACACACACACACACACACACACACATTTTTTAAACAGCCCCCATCCATGGTGGTTAAAAATAACAACAAATTGGTTCTTGCGAGGTAAAGCTCCCGTTCCCTAGAATCACTTTTACCCACAAGCAGTGGTCCCCTAGCTTTCATTCCCGCTCTAACACTCAGAAGCCAGTCAACTCCACAATGTATCAAAGGCTGAGATTTTCAACGGAGGGGGACTGGGGGCTACCGAAGCAAGCTATGAGAGGACTAGTAGTTTGAAGGCTCCCCCCAGTGATTGTGTAAAAAAAGAAAATCATTTCCCCACCCCCTGCTTTGAGGATGACCGCCTTGTCTAAATAGGCAAGATCTTCCAACCAAAAGGCTCTTCAAATATGCACGTTTCCATTTTTGACATTACTGAATCTTCTAAGGCAATCAAAGCACACACTGAATATTTACGAATAAAATAGTAGGTTGTCTGGGATCTTTCTCAACAATAATGGAGTGAGGGGTACAACACTGGCCTTGTTGACAACTGTGAAAAGGTGGGAGACAGGGGTCACACCATTCTCTACAGCATTGTGCATGCTTGAAATTTTCCTTCTTAAAATGTTGGATTTTTCTCAATAAGGAAGTTTTTCTTAAAGGGTAATTTGTCAAGTAATCTGGTAACATAGATAGCAGGGCCCACGTTGCTGATAATGTTACAAAAAACAGGGTCAGGATTTTCCCTCCAACTGAACCCCTCTGCCCTTCCAGAATGAAACGTGTGTTTCACTAGACCAAACTGACAGTGTAAGCTCTTCGTGTTTCAAAGACGGCGGGAAAAATTCTTTCTGGAGCTACAATGACGAGTTGGATAAAACGCAAAGGCCGATCAATCAGACACAACACAGGGAGTCTCCCTGTCCATTGGCATCAGGTAGCGTATCAGAATACCCGAGCCCAGCTTGCTCCTCCAAGGAGCCTGCTCTGCCTTTCATGCCTGGAATGCTTTGTCCCAAAGGACTCCCCCTTTTGAGGCTGCAGAAGCTGCACCTCTCCACCTGCAGCTCTCTGTGGGGTCCGCGTCTACACCCTCAGCGATGTGGGTCTGAGGATGCCAGAGCTGCTCGCAGCCAGGACCCAGAACAAGAGCTCCCCTGGTGTCAGACACCAAGAAGGCCCTAATGAGCACCTCCATTTTCAGAGCAGATACAAAGACGGGGCCACGGCGGAGCAGTATTTCCCACAGCTCGACTGCCCTTAGATTAGCCCGAATGTCCCCATTTTACAGACGAGGGCACCCGGGCTGCAGAGGTTAAGCACCAGCCCCCCATCATAGGGACTCGGACATTATCTGACCTCATATTCTTACTCAAAGAATCGTGCTCACACTATCCAGAACAGGGGCTCATACAAAACTAACCCGACAATAGCGAGCACCCACATTCTATCAGGACACTGTGCGCCGGCCTCCCCGGGCCATCTCTCTTCGCTCGCCCGCAGCGGACTTCGTTCAGATCCGGCAGAGATTGGGACCCGTTTTCAGCCCTGGGATGTCCTACCCCGAGGGACTGGCACAGAACCAGAGGCCTTGCCCCTGCCTCAGCACCCCGTCTCCCGCCCCCCATGCCTCCTACCTGGGCACCTGTTCTCCTTCCACAGCCCCAGTCCGTGCTGCAGAGAGAGAATCCCGGCACGTCGCACGCAACCTCGTCAAAAACCGATTCCAGAAACGCGATCACAAGAGCAGCCCAAGAGCCTTTCCAGCTTGGTCATATGACTCACACTCATCAAAACAGAAGCAACTCTGCGGGCGAACACACCTTTCACTTGCTTCGCCCTCCCCTGCCATGTGCGCCCCGGGGGGCCACAGGAACGGAGAGAGGGGGAGAGAGGGGCTCTCCTCTCCCCCCCGTGAGAGCTTGCTGCAAGTGACCTCCCCAGCAGCTTTCCACACCTCCCTCCCCCGTTTCCTTCCTGCCCAGGCCTGCGTTCCCTCCACGGCCCTCACCGGTCCAGGGCTCTGGGAGGAGAGGCCTCATCTGTGTCACTTCCTCTCCAAACATAAGCAACAGCCAGCATCTCTGCCAAGTCTCGGCACTGGGCCTGCCGGTCCGGAGCTCAGGTCCCGGGGACGGACGGCGCCTGGTCCCCCGGCTCCTCAAGCGCCAGCAGCCAGCCTCACCCCGATGGGGAGTCATTTCCACCCGGGGGGCCACTTTCTAAGCGGGAGAGCCAGGCAGGGCTCCGAGGCCTCCTCACCTTCTGCAGGTACAACGCGGGGGTGAGAACAGTGTCCGCCACTAGCGTGGCTGGGAAGATTCCAGGAGTCGGGAAGACCCCAGCGCCGGCACCATTCACATGTGTGTTCTCACTGCCCTTGAATGATCGGTGCCGTTCCACCCGAAGCTGCAGGAAACGCAAGGGAACCCAGCGCCTGCGAGGCAGCACGAGAACAAACACTGCTTCCCACCCAGCCAAGAGTCAGAGGGTGTTTGAAGTTCAGGAGACAAAACATGAGTGAAAAACAAGCAAGCACAGGTCCACCCGCCTGGGAACCTCGACGGGGTGCCCGGTGGGTTTCAGGTATGTGACCGCTCCAGTGAGTCAGGGGACAGCCCAGCGGGTTCGGAATCTTACGGGGCAATCGCTTCTCCGGAGCCAAGACTCTGAGTCAGAGGGGAGAAGGAATGAAAACAGGTACGAACTAGTGTCAGCTGTAAAGAGTTGCATAATCCCGACGGCAGTAACCGCATGTTAATTACTGATGGGAGAACACAAGACCTCTAGACAGAGACAGTCATGCGACATGCAGACACCTCCATGTAGACTACAGAGACCCATGTACACATGGACAGCCAGGCCAGCAGGCGTCCTTTCTTCTCTCCATCCCCAGCCGAGCGCGCGCGTGCACACACGGCCTAAGTGGAAACGTGGGAAATCTTAGGTTGTACCAAGCAGCTCTGAGTGACATTACGAAGAAATGGCATCACCTCTCCATCCACTTGCAGCAAATTCACTGTTTTAAAACTCTTGTGTTAGCCTAGGACCATTCCTGTCACCCTCGCTGACCTCAAGCTGAAGATTTGCTCAGCTGCCCTGCCTGGGGCAGAGCAAGCCTGCGCCCGGAGACAAGATGCTGCGTGTGGGATGGCTCTCCAGGCCTGAGAGTGCCTGCGGCCCTGTAGGAGCAGGGACAGGAGGGCAAAGGTCAAGGGCTTCAGTTCCCAAGTTGGACTGAGCTCTTAAAAGCTGGAAAACTTAAACATGCACAATTGCTGACAAATTCATCGCTAATGAACACAGCCAACTTTAAACCACTTAATCTCTGCCTTTCCTCAATACTCTCTATATAAGATAATTTGGAATGAGTCTTCCTTCAGGAGTAGCATTATATCAGCTGTCACTTATCATTTCAGCTATAAAATTATCCGAGTGATTTACATGCGTTGCGTCATCTAATCCTCACGATCCCAATTTACACCTAATGAAAGAGGCTCCCCCAGCTCTCTTGATTTATATCTGTTTCAGAATGTTAAGGATTTCAAACTTCCCTGGGGAAAAAACCATCGCCATCTACTGAAATTCTTATGCAAGAGCAAACAAATAAATCCTTGGGAAAAAAATGCCCATCATCTGTCCTTCCACTAGATTGTAAGAGGGCAGGAACCAACAACGTTGTAAACAGCTTTTGTAACCCCAAATCCCTCCGCACTATAATTAACATGTACTCTGACTCAGCAATGCCACTTTTGGGAAACTTTCATAGAAAATAAAAGCAATGAATCTTAAGGGTTATGTATAAGGGTTAACAAACACCCTGAATATCCATAACAGAGTTATGTTCAAAGAAATCTTGGCATAAAAAATTATTTAGGGTCTTACGTAGTTATTGGTAATTAGTTAGAACAGGATCTATTGATTCAGAGTGACATGACACCAAGGGTGTACTGATAAGAGGGGAAAGTTGCAGAGTGATATGTAAGGCAAAAAAAAAAAAAAAAAAACCACACAAACAGCCAAACCAGTCATTCTATATGTGTCTGTGCTTACATGAGCTTAGAGAAAGACATGGAACACTTCTGACCCTAATACTCTCCAGGTCCAACCATTGACTGAAAGTTTTTCAAAGGAAAGTTTAAGCTGTTCCATAATACTCCACAGCAGTGGTTCCCCAGATGGGACACACGCCCCACTGGGGGCAGTTTGATTTTTAGGGGGAGGCGGGGACAATTCAACAGTGAGTGGTTAACAGTGAATTTTTTGTATTTCTTATGGTTCTAGGGGCCTCATATACAGTATATAAATGTATATTGTGACATACTTATGCATTTCAGTTCTCTATTATATGTGCCTACACTTTATTTGCTATTTTTTCATGTTGCTTCATATTATTGCTATTTTTATAAAAATTTCTTAGTGATTTCTTCACCTGTACTTTTGTTGTTTTTTTTTTCCTCTTTCATGAATGCCATGTTCTCTGGAAGCTTGTTTAGGCTTTCTGAATAATAAAAATTGTATGTCGCAGGGGGGGTATCAAGATTTCAGAGATGCTTAGGTGGGGCATGGCCAAAAAAAAGGCTGGGAACCACTGCTCTACAGGGTAGGCCAACATTTATTGAACCATTCACCACCATTACAATCTATGTTGCTTCTGATTTTTTGCTATGTTTCAAAAAGATCTGCCTATGCCTCTGTTTTTGTTTTGTTGTTTTTGTAGGGTTTTTTTTTTTTTTAGCTAAAGTTAACTTTACTGTTATTTCTTTCTTTTTAAAAATAATTCTTTATTATTGATCTGATTCTTTCTTTAGGTTAGATTTTGAAAGAATGCTACCAAGTCCAAAGCTATACATCTTTAGAATTCCTTATTGCATATGCCCCAACTGCCAAATGTAGAAGCTATGACACATTGCTGCAACTTCCATTTCTTGACCTATAAAATGATGGACATCGCGTGTTTTCTTCAATGTTGCGATAAAAAGCTACATGCATAATGTAAAAAACAGAAAGAAATAAAACTTTGAGTCAAAATAACTTGCAGAGACCGGTTTGGCTCAGTGGATAGAGCATCGGCCTGCGGACTGAAAGGTCCCAGGTTCGATTCCGGTCAAGGGCATGTACTTGGGTTGTGGGCACATCCCCAGTAGAGGGTGTGCAGAAGGCAGCTGATCGATGTTTCTGACTTTCTATCCCTCTCCCTTCTTCTCTATAAAAAAATCAATAATATATATATATTTTTAAAATGACCAAGATCAGGTTATAGCTTTTTTTCTTACTAGATTACCTTAAGCTTGACTCCCCATGAAGGCAGGAAAGCTTCAGTAAAGAAACATTTCAGCCCCAAAAGGAATGCATCACAGTCCTGATGACCCCAGACAGAGGGTCTGGGTGGCAGAGTGCCTCCCAATATCCCTTCTTTCAATAGCTGTGCCCCAGGACCACAACCTGGAAGCAGCAGTTCAAAGGATAGCTTTGGAAGATGCTGCCTTCCATCAAACAGTAACTATAGAAATGACCTGGCCCGAACATCAAATGACAGTACTTCCTTATATTTACACGTCATTTCCTCAAAAACCATTATTCACTCAGCACAGACTACTGATTGTGGGAAATCCCACAGAACAAGTAAAGACACCTTCTCTGCCTACCAAGTGATGGGAAATACTAGGTAAGGCCACAGTGCACGTCACAGTGACTGGTCGTTCTGCTGTTCAGTCTATTTGCAGATTAGCCTTTTATTATATAGGATTATTATATAGGATTTGGACTCCATTGAGTTACTGCAGATTTTTTGACTGTTTAATTCTTACTCCTCACCTTAATGGAACAGCTGATCCTTGAACAATATAGGGGTTAGACCTCTCCCTCCCCCAAATCCTGCACAGTCAAAATGTGCATAAAACTTTGGATTCAGTTGATTAACACACGTTTGTATGTAACATATACTGTATTCTTACAGGAAAGCAAGATAGGAAAAGAAAATGTTATTAAGAGAACCATAAGGAAGAGAAAACAGTACAGTACTGTACGTCTTTATTGATAAAGTCTGCATATAAGTTGACCCCTGAAGTTCAAACTTGGTGTAGTTCAGGGGTCATCTGTGTTTAATTGTTTTTTAGAAGGTACTGAATAAGTTTTAGTGCTTAGTATTAAGAAAACCAAGCAAATGAAAAGGTGAACACTGACCAGAGTGTTCGTGCAGCTGGTTACACTGGCAGGATGGTGGCGAGGAAGATGGAGTGTAAATGAGCTTCGGTCCTTATCTCCCACCACCTTCACCACCATCACCATTCACCTAACATTCTTGAGCACTAGCTGTGGTTTACGATTTTCATTCTGAGCACTTACACATGGGCTTCCTGCCCCTCCCAGGAGTCGGGAGGCTGACACAACACCCGGGGCACCACGAAGCCAACAGAGTAAGAAATACCAGGTAAATATGCGAGGTGATGATGTGCTCATTACATAGAAAGGGGACCTGCCCTAGCCCAGTGGTCGGCAAACGGCGGCTCTGTGGACTAATGAGTTTGCCGACCACTCGCCTAGACTCTCGATTCCAATAACTACAGGCTGTTGTTGTTGCTTGTGATTAAGCCCCTAACCCAGTGGTCGGCAAACTCATTAGTCAACAAAGAGGCAAACCTCGGCTCGCAAGCTGCATGTGGCTCGCGAGCCGCAGTTTGCCAACCACTGCCCTCAGTGGATAGAGCGTCGGCCTGCAGACTGAAAGATTCCAGATTCAATTCTGGTAAAGGGCATAACCTTGGTTGCAGGCACATTCCCAGTGCGGGGTGTGCAGGAGGCAGCTGATCGATGTTTCTCTCATCGATGTTTCTAACTCTCTCTTCCTCTCTGTAAAAAATCAATATTTTTTTAAAAAAGAAGGGGGAATCATTGCTCTATGTATATACAGTATATATGCACACACATATGTATATGTGTATATATGTGTGTGTATGGGTGTATACTAGTGAGTGTGTGTGTGTGATCACAGTGGACACTTTAAATATCTTACAACAGTTACACCTCAATAACGCTGAAATTTAAAAGATTTCTTAAAAGAATAATCCCAGAAATAAACAATATGCTTTTGCATCTTTTATATTTTCATGGGGACGCACAGAAGTGGATGCAACTGCACTGTGGCCTCTCCTCCTGGGAGTCTGCAGGACATGAGCCTCTCGTGACACTGCTCAGGCCAAGAGGCACCACCACACAAGTGCTATTTTAATCTAGCTCAGTCTAAATGTAAGAAAACAAAATTATAAAAGTGCCAGAAGAAAATACATTATTAATGTGAAGCTATGCAAGTCTCTCCTAAATACTATACAAGTGGGTGGAAGAGAGGGAATGAAGGAAGGTGATTCTGCTCCTTGAAGTGTAATTAGCAACGCTGACCACATCTCATGTTCCCCACGAGTGAACTTCAAGGAGAGAGATGCCCGCAAGACCTGGAATTCCTCTCGTCCGACTCATGAAACTAAACAGGTCTCGGAGATGACTGCTTTGGGTGAAGCAGCCACTGTTGAAAACTGGGACCAGCAGGATGCAGCCTCTCTTCTCGGCCTCAGCCCAGAAAGGGACGATACTAAGCACTAAAACTTATTCAGTACCTTCTGAAAAACAAACACAGATGACCCCTGAACTACACCAAGTTTGAACTTTAGGGGTCAACTTATATGCAGACTTTTTTCAATAAAGACATACAGTACTGTACTGTTTTGTCTTCCTTATGGTTTTCTTAATAACATTTTCTTTTCCTATCTTACTTTCCTGTAAGAATACAGCATACGTTACATAACAAATGTGTGTTAACCAACTGAATCCAAAGTTTTATGCGCATTTTGACTGCAGGATTTGGGGGAAGGAGGGGTCTAGCCTCTATATTGTTCAAGGATCAGCTGTTCCATTAAGGTGAGGAGTAAGAATTAAACAGTCAAAAAATCTGCAGTAACTCAATGGAGTCCAAATCCTATATAATAAAAGGCTACTATGCAAATAGGCTGAACGGCAGAATGACCAGTCACTATGACTTGCACTGACCACCAGGGGTCAGGTGCTCAATGCAGGAGCTGCCCCCTGGTGGTCAGTGTGCTCCCACAGGGAAAGCACCGCTCAGCCAGAAACTGGGCTCACGGCTGGCGAGTGCAGCAGCGGTGGTGGGAGCCTCTCTCCTGCCTCCACGGTAGCGCTATGGGTGTCCAACTGACAGCTTAGGCCAGCTCCCCAGCAGGCCCAAGCCATCAGTTAGACATCCCCCAAAGGCTCCTGGACTGCGAGAAGGTGCAGGCTGAGCTGAGAGAACTCTCCCCACTGAATGCACTAATTTTGTGTACCAGGCTCTAGTAATAAATAATGTGACATTAGTCCACTCCAAGAGAAATGTATTAGGACAAGACTGACATCAAATTCAGATGGGGCAAGAAAAATGCTGTTTGAATATAGTTATGATATGCTATTTTAATACATTTTTCACACCCACAGATAAACAACACTTTGTATTTCTTTTCTAAGCATAAAAATAAACCCCCCCTGTCATTCCTGGGTCTGAGTCTGTAATGTACTCAGTAATTTTCCATTTCACTGGTGTTCACAGATTTAGAAATGTGCTTCAACTCTTAACAAAAATATTTATGCTCTGAAGTATTTATTGCTTCTGCATAACGAGGTCCCAGTGTACAGATGAGAAAGGTATCCAAGAGGAAATGGGGAATAATAGTGCGCAAAGTGTTCTAGAGCGGAAGGTCAAACTGCGGAACATACTTTAACTGTAACAGGATAGGGCTGGAAACAGAGGGAGGCCTGGCCTGGCCCTGCCCAGGGAGCTCCGCCCAAGTCCTCAAGGCAAGGAATTCTAGCTCCAAAGAACACTGACCACACACATGACCAACACCAACACACTGGAATCCCCCAGGGAAATCATACCCAGCTCCCCAAACTGCAAATCATTGGTTTTCTGGTTCATTATAAAAGAAACACCTTCATTTTCAAATGCAACGTTACAATAAAAGCAAGTCTTAAGATGCCTAGAGTGGCGAGGGAACACGATTTGAAAAGCCAAACTAAATGAGAGCGGGAGAGTGATTTGAAAATCATCAAAAAATATTCACCTGTAATATACCAACTTCCATCATTCAATTTTAATTTGATCTATTATTATATGAAACTGCTTTGGTAAGTCATAAAAATACTATACAAAAATATACCAATCTTAATGATTAAACTACAGGGGAAAAGGAATAGTAGAAGTCAATCATTCTATCAATCTAGCTCAGTCTAAATGTAAGAAAACAAAATTATAAAAGTGCCAGAAGAAAATACATTATTAATGTGAAGCTATGCAAGTCTCTCCTAAATACTATCAGATTTTATTACATAATTTTAAATGCCTCTATGGCTAAAGACAATGTAAAGTGAATTATAAGACAACCACCTGAGAAAAAAAATACTTGCAATATATGTAACAAACAGAAAAGTCAGTATCATAAAAATCCAATAAGAAACTTAAAAAAAAAAAAAGACACTTTATAGCTGAAAGACATTGGGTTAAGAAGCATACGAAGATATCAACCTCACTATCAGTAAAATGGAAATTATACACGCATAAGAGGCCACATTTTTCCCTTTCGAATTGGGGGGGGGGGGGGTAGGGGGGAAAAGGCTGATCATTCCAGTGCTGATGACGATATCACAATGTTATTTACTGGAGTATACACAAGTTAGACATTTTTAAGGGGAAATTTGACATTACCCTTAATAAAAACTTAGCCCTGCATAACCTTTCATTACACTCATAGTAATTCCACTTCTGGAACCTATCCAAAATTTGACATGTATCTATGTAAAAAGATGCTAACCTCATCCTTAATTATAATGGGGAAAAGTGCATACAGCGAAGATGTTATGTTGTATGGGACACGGTACATACGTTGAAAAGAAGTAGGCTCTGTACATACACACGAGGAGCTGACCACAACTCTGAGTGGCAAAAGCAGGTGCAGCATTATGCTTACCGTGATTTAGTTTCTAATTTATTTTCTTTCTTTCCAATTCACGTTATGTATGATGTGCCTAGGAAAAGCTCTGGGAGGATGTACTCAAACTGTCAGCCGTTGGCCGGGTGACAAGAAGAGAAGATAAAACTACATCGGCATGTTTGTTTCCGGTTTAATTAAACACACACAGAGAAAAGGACAAAAGAATTGATGGGGTGATGATCTCTGGAAGGTGAAATTCTGGGTGATGTTTATTTGTTGCTATATAAAATTTTCTATATTTTTTTACATTTCCTACAATGGTCATTATTACTGTCTTACTCTGAAAAATAACCTGCTATAATAAAGTCCTTGAGAGGGCTTTTACAAACTTGAGAAAATAGCATCTATTGAATGTTATCGTTTCTGTTTCAGGAACTAGAGAAAAATCACAGGGCAAAGAGATGAGTTAAAATCACTCCTAACATCTGGTCTCCCGACATGGCTCATAAACATGATACAGATTCCTGTTAACGAAAGCATGGAACTGAGTACAGGGTGTGAATGTTGTCCCAGGCCAACAAGAGCTGGACTAATTACAGGCTCCATGGAGGAAGGCAGCACTGAGCTGAATCTTAAAGAATTTTGAGAAGCATAGACAGAAAGTGAGGACATGGATCCAAAAGCTCCTCAAATTACATTCTTGTTCATCTTTTCACAATCTGATAGGCAGCTCTCACTGTTGTCAACATCCAGCTTAAACATGTAGCCACTTAAACATCCAAAGATGGATGGCAATATGACTACACAATAATGAAATGTTGATCAAAGTATATTTTAATAAGTATACATTATATAAATATATATATATACATATATATATTCAAATTACCTGAATATTTTCAAATTCTCTAATTACCACCCCCAAAAGAAAGACTTTAAAGCCAATAGTGTACCAGGTCCCCCAATACATTGCTGATGGTAAAACTTCCATGGCAAGCAATTATCTATTAAAATTACAAGGGCAGAAGCCTTTAGCCTAACAATTCTTCTTCTAGAAATTCATGTTAACACTCTTACATGGGTGAAAAAAATTATTGACAATTACAAAACCCAGAAACAACCTAAAAGCTCATCACAGAAGACGGTCAATAATGGCCTATCCACATACTAGTAAGAGAAAAATGAGTAAGGCCTTTTATACACTGAAATAAATGCCTTCTGGGATAAGAGACAATACTGACATAGAACAGGAGTGGTGTATGTA
This sequence comes from Antrozous pallidus, assembly GCA_027563665.1. Taxonomy (NCBI): domain Eukaryota; kingdom Metazoa; phylum Chordata; class Mammalia; order Chiroptera; family Vespertilionidae; genus Antrozous; species Antrozous pallidus. The sequence goes on along the minus strand of CM050527.1, from coordinate 28,604,970 downwards.
CTAGATGTGTGGAAAAGTGAGGGCAGGGATGTATATATTTGTATGCACACAAAATAGCTCTGGACGACTATCTTAAAGAAGACAGTCTTAAGATTGTCTCTGGAAGACAATCCTTAGAGAAGAGAGGACCTGAGGCTAGAGATCAAAGGTAGAATGAAGACTTTCTATTGCACGATCTTGTATTATTATTTTTTTTCAATCCTCTCTGAGGACATGCTTAGAGAGTGGGAAGGAGGGAGGGAGAGAGAGGTGGGGGGGGAGGAGAGAGAGAGAGAGAGAGAGAGAGACTCACCAATGTGAAAGAGATACATCAACCAGTAGCCTTTTGCACACAGCCCAACTGACCAGGAACCAAAGACACAACCCAGGCATGTGCCTCAACCAGGAATAGAACCAGCAACCTTTCGGTGCCCTGGAGAAAGAGCCACTCCGGCCAGGCTCTTGTGTGCTTTGTAAATTCTGCATCACAGTCATCTTTCACCTACTCACGCAAAAATGAATTTATCTTAAAAGTTTAAGTTGTATACATTTTATCTCTGCCCTCAAAAAAAAAAACACTTCAAAGCCAACATTTTACAGAGAAAATTTATCCATTTACGTGAACTCAAAAAGTCTGCCAAAGTTCAAATAACCATAATTTTATTAATGTTAATCTGTAAAGTTATTATATTATTTCTAATTTAAGTATAAATTTTCTAAAAATGCCTCTGAGACAACTCCTAAAAAAGAAAATAATACTCAGCTTTGTTTGATGTCTCTGAATATAGAAACACGCTTCACATCCCATGAAACTCAACTTCAAAAGCCACTACATTTCGCACAGGTACTCTTGCTCCTGGCGACACATCTGGACCAGTCACCTGAGGCGAAAGGGCAACTGGATCTCCATGTGGGTGTTTCTAGCCGCAACTCCTGTGTGGCATTTCGTGCCATGAGTTACAATTCCAGTGGGTTGTATTTGGGCTTTATGCTCAACTATAGGCCCAGTGCACAGATTCGTGCACCGATGGGGTCCCCCAGCTTGGCCTACATCCTCTCACAATCCAGGACTCCTCAGGGGTGTCAGAGAGCTGGTTTTGGCCCAATCCCAAGAGGCTAGGCTGAGGGACCCCAGTAGTGCACAAATCTGTGCACCAGGCCAATTTTCGCCCGATCCCCGCAGGCCAACCCAAGGGACCCCAGGTGCACAAATCCATGCACCAGGTCTCTAGTATGCATATAAGATCCTTGGTTAATCTCTTCCAACCCTCTCCGCTCTCCCTTCCCTCTGAGATTCATCCGTCTGTTCCATGTTTCCATGCCTGTGTGCTGAGCGTCTGCCCCCTGGTGGTCAGTGCGCATCATAGTTACTGGTTGAACAGTCAAATAGCCGGCTGGTCGCTTAGGCTTTTATACATATAGATTCTAAGACATCAATGAGGATGTGCCCAAGAATAAAAGTTCTCTGCAGAATGTCCTCCCAAGAAATAATACATATCAATGTTGTCCATGGTCTTGACATTATTTGTTATAATAATGAAAGATACCTGAAAAATCATCTTAGCACCTGGGGTGACAGATGGACTCAGGTTCCAGATTCCCAATGAGAAGGAGCCAGCCACAGATTCCCCTTGTTCCCTTCCCAGGAGTACTCCTCTCTAACATCGCTAAGTCAAATCAAACTCTGTTTAACACCCTGACTGCCCAAGTCTTCCCACACAGCATGGCATCACCTCTCCAGAGCACTCTCTACTCGACACCCTCATGCCACCCTTTTTTCCACAGAAGAAAGCCACCAATACTCTCCTCCTTGAACTCAGGAAATGACAACTCTTTTTTGGTTCCAAATATAAGAGAGATTTTGCTCACTCTTGGGAAAGGTATCATCCTGAGTGTCAGAATCCCTGAGGAGCAGAGAGACAGAAATGGTCAGGTCAGGAATCGGTCTATCACAGGCCTCACCAGAATCCAATGCACACGGTGGGGCAAAAGTAGATCTGCAGTTTATTCTTGTATTATTATTTATTAATTATTGCTATTATTTTCCTTACGAGCAACTGTAAACCTAGTTTTGCCAACCCCTATGTATAAGGAACCTGAGCTATCACAGAAGGGGATGAAGGTATAATTTGTTATAGCCTGTCTAAGGTTTTCATAAGAATGTATAAACAAACGGGCCAGTATTGCTCAGTGGTTGAGCGCTTGATCCATGAACCAAGGGGTCACTGGTTTGATTCCCTGTCAGGGCACATGCCCGGGTTGTGTGCTTAATCCCCAGGAGGGGGTGTATAGGAGGCAGCCAATCGATGATTCTCATCATTGACATTTCTATCTCTCTCTCCCTCTCCCTAACCCTCTCCCTTCCTATGAGATCAATAAAAACATTTTAAAAAATAATAACAGAAAATATATATGAAAAACATAAATGAAATAGAAATGGTGAGACTCAGCCATCCAGCCTGCTATGTGGATGCCATCAAGTCCTGGATATTAAAATCTGGTGGCTGAACAACCAGCTCCTATCAATTATTTGCATGAGATATAACCAGAGTTCCCTCTAAGTTTTTAAAGATTATAGACTCATTAAATCAAATTTTTAATTAAAAAAAAATATTAGTCTAGATTACTGATGATATATACATTGGCAGCTTAACCCTACCGAAGTACACAAAAGCACCTCAAAAGAAAGTTCCAACCAAAAAGACAAAATCTAATAGGGAGAATCTTGAGTTTTAAATCCAAGCTATGAAAATCATAATATTAGTTTATACTTGGAGAAACATACCATGCAAAGTAAAATGTAAATACAATTCTGTTAAAAAAGTAACCAATAAAAAATTTGCAATAAAATGGCAAGATAAGTGTTTACTATGACAAACATTTCTCCCGAGTCCTTCTCATTAAATCCTCGAAATAATCTCCAGTGGCATGTCCTCTGCCTAAACCCAGGCCGTGATGGGGCTGGGGCGGGAAGGACACCAACAGACAGTCCAGGCACAGCACCTGGCCCGGCTCAGGAACCAGGACAGAGAACCTTATTCAAACACAGCCGCACATTTGTCATCAGCGGCCCTTCTCCCGTCCTCATCTCCAAAGGGCAGGTGTGCGTGTGCAGGACAAGCTCCACTTTAAAAACAGGATTTAAAAAACAGAGAACTCAAAAGGAGTGGTCAATTTTCACTTCAAATCTCCATTCAGGGCAGTTGCATTTGCACCAGCTCTCCGGGGCTCACCCTCCCCTCTCCCAGAGCCGAGTGCGGCACGTTCACCGTGTGCTCTCGTGACCCTGCCGGGTAATGCTGGCCTGTGCACCACCCCTGGGGCAATCAGAGAAAATCATGAAGAGCACAGACTAGCACCAGCAATAATTTAGGAGTGGTTTTTCTTTTAACGGCATAGGAAATATTTCTACCTGGCCAGCAGCAAACATACGTGACTGCACCTACTCCAATAAGTTTTGCCTTGTGCCTTTTAAAATAATTTTATGTATTAATTTGAGAGAGAGAGACAGAAAGATCAATTTGTTGTTCCACCTATTTGTGCACTCGTTGGTTGATTCTTGTATGTGTGCCCGACCAGATTTCAAACCCCCAACCTTGGCACGTGGGGCGGATGCTCTAACCAACGGCGCTACCTGGCCAGGGCTGGTTGGCCTTATGGCGGTTCACTTATGTCGTCTCACCGGTGAGTCTCTGAGCTTCCATAGTAAGGACAAGCCTAGAGCAACTGCTCCCCAGGATCCGAACCATTTTGTACACAAAAGAGTTTTCTGGTGAGGAAGGTGTATGAGAAAAGGACTCTCAGGTTCCTTCTCCAAACTGTAGAACCAGGACTTGGTCGTTACAAGGCTGCCAACGATGTCACCATTTCCGGACTAGTCACAAAAATGTCAACGTCCACTTAGGACTAAAGAAAAGTCTCCCAACTTACATTATGGAACAAAAACAGCCGCCTCTGAGCACCACCTTCACACTGCACCGGGGAGTCAGAGAATAATAGGTGAGGACTGTCAACCTCAGCCAATTGCCACTGAGCCGGACACGGAAACTTTCTGTCCCTGTTCCATCCAAGCACCTGGCCCAGCCCCTGGGTAGTGGCCCCAAACATATCCTTATTGAGAACCAGCTCTTATTAGGTGTTTCTCGTGCATTATTCTTCCCTAGTCCTCAGGGCAGAGGTCTGGAAGTCAATGTTCTTCCCTCCTGCCCTCTGTCACCTTCCCATATGACACATCCTACTCGAAACAAATGACAGAAATGGCTTTCGGGGCCAGCAAGCCCACAGCCGATGCCCCAGCCCTATCTCTGCACGAAAAGCGCAGCACGCCCATCAGCCATAGAGCAGTGCTCTCAGGCACTTCCAGCAAATTACACATCTCCCAGGTCCCACTCTGCTAGCCCTGGGGAAACTACGGCATGACCTTGGCCACAGCTAAACTCAGTCAAGTTCGGATCAACAGGTAAACAGAACTTATTAAACCCCAGGGCAAGGGGCTAGGATGAAATTCTGAGGATTCCTTCTGCAGGAGGTAAGGTGATACTGACTGTGAAGGACAGTGGGATTGGCTTGGACTGGGGGGAAAGCAGCTACCTTACAGGAAGGAAACGGGCTTGGTGCTTATTGGATAAGAAACATGAAGAAGAAGGAAAAGTTTATTTGGTTGCCTCAAGTCCCCCGTTTTCCTTAACTCAGTAGGAGGTCACACAGTCACCGAGGTAGGGCATACAGGAACAGGGACTGGTCCGTGAAGAAATCAAATGACTTCTGTCTGTGGCATTCTGAGTTTAAGACATTTGCGGTCCACTGCATGGAAAACCCAGTAGGCAGCTGGAATGTGGGGGCCCTAAGAGAGAGGGGTCTGAGGTACAGATGAGCGCCCCTGAGAAAAGTGTCAGGAAGGCATGCAATCAGAGGCTAGGCCACACCTGCATCCAACATGGAGGGACACCCTCAGAGGACAGTGAAGGGGAACACCCAGGGGAGGAGGAGGGACACTGGGGGGGGGGGGGCGAAAGAAGGTAACGCTTCCAGAAGGAGACCACGGTAAATGTCACATTCCAAAGGAAAGTCAAGGAAGATAAAGACAGAAATGTGCACTGCGGCCGTAAAGAAATGCCTGGCCCCTGGCCCAGGGCAGTGTCTGAGGAGAGGTGAGGATGCCAGCCACATGCACAGAGCCAAAGCCTGAATGGGAGATGCAGCCAGCCCTCAGAACTTTCTGGAAAACCTTCGCTACCAAAAAAAAAAAAAAAAAAAAAAAAAAAGGCCAGTCCTTTTTTTTTAACTTAAGAGATTGTAATCAGCAAGAAATGCTCCAACCCAGATCCAACTGTCAGGGCAGACCCGATTTACAATGAACTCTCAGGGGTACGTCCAAGCCAGAGAGACACTGGATCTGCCAGCCAGCCACCCTCCGCCCAGACACCAGACAGATTCCTCCGGAGAAAGGAAACCGAGCACAACTGCTCACACAGATTACCAGGGAAGGAAGCGGGGACCCCGATAACGCGTGTGAAAGCATTAACGCCATTAGGGACATGCTTCTCAGACCTGCAAACACTTAATTTTCAGCCAAGCTTTTTTTTTTTTTTTAATGACATAAAGGCTATTTCAAATGTTTATAGAAGAGTTCCTAAGTGGGCAAGAGCTCCAACAGCTTCCGCTGGCCATAACCGTGGTGAGCCTGAAGCTGCACCTGCAGGACTGCGGCATTCTACCTGGTGGCCCGGCTCCGGAAGCCGCAGCGAGCTGGCCGAGTCCTCGGAGACCACCCCCAGGTCACTGGCAATGCCTGGCTCCAAGCAGCCCCTGTGAGCGGAGGGAGACTCGGATCTTCGCTTCCTTTGTTTGATTTGATCTTTTTTATCTCTCTCCAGCCCGGATGACTGTTCCCATAAAGAAGGAAATCTCATTCACATGCAGCACAGCAGACTTTGAACAAGACTCTTCTGCCCTGGCCAGTGTGGCTCAGCTGTTTAGAGCCGTGGTCAGCAAACTGCGGCTCGCGAGCCACAGGCAGCTATTCGGCCCCCTGAGTGTGGCTCTTCCACAAAATACCACGGCCTGGGCCAGTCTATTTGGAAGAAGTGGCATTAGAAGAAGTTTAAGAAATTCGGCTCTCAAAAGAAATTTCAATCGTTGTACTGTTGATATTTGGCTCTGTTGACTAATGAGTTTGCCCACCACTGGGTTAGAGCATCGCCTGATACGGCCAAGGTTTCGGGTTCAATCCCCGGTCCAGGGCACATGTAAGAATCAACCAATGAATACATAAATAAGTAGAACAACAAATCTGTCTCTCTCTCCCTCCCTGCCTCTCTACCTAAAATCAATCAATTTTTTTTAAATTTAAAAAGACTCTTCTGCTAACAAGAGCCCTATTTGTCTTTTCAGATATATTTGCACTGAGGAAAAGACTATTTCCTATTGGTTAGTCTCTCACCACACAGCTGGGAGAGAGTTAAATGAAAAATTGGAAGAATTATTCTACTAGTCCCTATAAAGTGGCAAACTATTCAGGGACACCACCTGCTCCTTTGCAAGGAATGAGTCATAAAACGTCTGTGCTATGTAAATGTTATTTGCAAAAGAAGGGGAAAAAAAGTCCTTCACAGTGTCAGCTATTTAAGAGAACAAACTATGGAAGGTATATGGACTTAGTCAGCGGTAAGGAATGGTTAACCATTATTCATTCTGAGCAGTAGGTCTCATCAAAAGATTAGGTGTTATGTCTGGCGTGTTGTGGGAGTTAACCATTAACCGGCTGGCTCACAATAGCCCAGACAGTCCTTCCCAGGCCTGGAAAAGGCAGGAATGCCTTGTTTCTGAGACTGCAGCTGTGGTTATCTGCCATGAAAGCGCTATCAGAAAAGAACATCAGGAGGGCAAAACCCCAATATTAAACACAAGAATGAAATTTTCAACAGGAGGGCATAACATTTCTTAACCCTGAAACTACTCATTAGCTGTCACGGAGTTAAATGTACTCTTCTCCAGGATCTGAGGGTTTTAGGCATGAGCCTTATTGTCACCAGACTGATTCAACCACCTTTCTTTTGTTCCAGTCAGTATCCTATATAATAAAAGCCTAATATGCAAATTGTTCCCTCGACCAGGCGTTTGACTGGGAGTTCGACCAGGGGGCAGGGCCAGGCCGGCCCCGCCCTGATAGGCAGCTGGGGAAGGGAGACCCTGGCCAGCAGCCGGCAGCTGCTAGGGACCCCACCCACACATGAATTATATGCATTGGGCCTCTAGCTATACAAGAACATAGTAGGGGAATTCTCTAGTAACATAGTAGGGGGAAAGGATCATTTACTTACTTCTCTTATATGGCTAACTTTAGCTTACAATCCTCCCCAGGTACATTAAGCTCTACCACTGTAAGATGGTTCAGCATTCTGGGGAAAAGCTCAGTCACTTCAACTTTTCCTTTTCCACCTCCCTCGCCCTCCACAACCTCACCCTCGACACGGGACAAACAGCAAGAGATCCTCTCAGTTTGCCTGTACTTTATCGGGGGAGGTCCAGACACGGGCCAGGACACAGCAGGCCCTGGGCTACTACATTCTCCAAGCAGTGAAAGCCAAAAGCGAGGGTTCTTACTTCAGTGCCTGGTTTCGCCGATGGATCCCCGAGTTAGGCTGGTTGGGTAAGCACTCGTGTCTCTGTGCAGGAATATTCCCCCATGTCACCCCCAGGCAATACTAGGAAAGACGTTCTTACAACTCTTGAAAGCTCCCAGACTTAGAGCTGCTAAGTAGTCAAATACAAAACAACGGTCTTAAGAAGCACCTGAAAAGATGCTCAACATCACTTGTCAATGGAGAAATCAAAACGATGTGTCCACCATCTGGATACCATTGCTGACAGGTACACATGAAGAACTATTTGACATTGAAAGTGGGACTCAGAACAGTTGGATATTGAAACTGACCCTCAAACTTTTTTTGCTCTTATATGTTTGTTTTCAGTATGCAGAGGCAAGATATTTTTTGAAGAAAAGAAACAGGGGGTAGTGATTGATATAGAGACAGGGTGGCCTCGAACAGGCTGTCAAGCTACAGGGGGAAGACTGGGGTGGATGGGAGGCGGATGCTGGGGGAGATCAACCGAAGGACTTGTATGCATACATATGACCATAACCAATGAATGAAAGACACTGGGGCGGGGAGGGGGGCAGGTGGGGACATGTGCTGGGGGGTAAGGGTGGCTGGGGGGAGGATATTGGGGGGGGAAACATATGTACTACTATTAAATATAAGTTATATTGTAAATAAAATAAAAAAATAAAAATAAAATAAACCAAAACCTCAATGGGATGCCACCCCACAGCTATTAGGTTAACTACCGTTAAAAAAGGCGGCGCGGGGGGGGGGGGGGGGGGTTGGCAAGAATGTGCAGAAATTGAGAGTCTTATACACTGTTGATGAGAATGTAAACATACAGTTGCTATGGAAAACGGTTTAGAGGTTCCCAAAACAATTTTAAAAAGAGCAACCGTGTGATTCAGCACTCCCACTTCTGGATATATTTCCAAAAGAACGGAAAGCAGGATCTCAGAGATTTCTGCGAACCACGTTCACAGCAGCACTATTCCCCAGAGCCAAGAGGTGAAAGCCACCCAAGGGGCCCCCGACGGATGAATGCATACTCAAAGCTGGGTCTAGACTGGCCACGGAGTATGACTCAGCCTTACGAAGGAAGGAAATTCTGATAACGCTACAACGTAGAGGAACCTGGGCACAGTATGTTAAGTGAAAGAAGCCAGTCACAAAAAGACAAACCCTGTATGATTCCACTTAGGTCCAATTCCCAGGAGCCGATCCGCGGTTGGCGGGGGCCGGTAGGAGGGAAAATCAGTGCTTTGCGGGTTTTAAGGTTGCAGTTTTGCCAAATGAAAGCTTTCTGGAGGTCCGCTGCATGACAGCAGGAGGCTCCTTGACACTACAGCGCTGTGCACCGAGAGCTGGTTAAAACGGTAACTCTGATCTCTTCTCTCACCACACATCTTTTTAAAAAAGAACTTAAGACAAACACAAACCCTAATAAACAAAAACACAAACCCACCAGGAATGCTGGTCCGAACATCCAACTAAAGGGATTTTGACCTTTGAAGTAGAGCTGATGTATGTGTCTAAATTAAAAAATGATCTGACCGGGGGATAGAAAGCAGCAGAAACACCTACAAGATAGTTGGAGAAAGCAACAGAGCAGAGGCTGAACACGCAGCCTACGAGTGTAACGCGGCCACAATATCAACTCACTCACCTGTTCAACAGCCTTCCCTGAGCACCTGCTGTGTGCCAGCCACTGTTCTAGGTGCTGCCCCTACAGCAGTAAATAAAACATGACACAATCCCCGCCTGCATTCTTATGCTCCGTTTAGCCCAGATACTTTTATATCAAAATCTGAATTTGTTGCCACTACTCCAGAGTCGAGATGTTTCACACAAAGACACAGACTGCCAGCAGCTCCTGAAAAGCAGATCTCCCTGGCCGGGGTAGCTCTGCAGTTAAGCATGTATCCGGGTCCAAGAGGCGACCTGTTCGGTTCCCAGGCAAGAAGGCACATGCTAGGGTTGCAGGCTCGACTTCCCAGTGGGGGGAGTGCAGGAGGCAGCCCATCAATGATTCTCTTTCATCCCTGACGTTTCTATCTCTCTCCCTCTCCCTTCCTCTCCGAAATCAATTTAAAAAATGTTTAAAAAGTACCTTTCCTCCAGGCAACAACAGCAAGCACCCCTCTCCCTCCAGTCTCCCTCCACCGGCCACGCCATGCCCAGTAGATCGAATAGCAAAAAAAAGATTCTCCTTCCAATATGTCTTCTGACTCAATGAAAAGGCCACATGGTCCAGGGAATGGAATTCCTGCAATGCCTCGTCACCAGTCAACTACCCCAAACCCCACAGAGCGATCCTTCTACACGCAGACAAGGCTTTACCTCGGGGATGAAAAGACAATGACAAAATACCCTGGCCTGTGTGGCTCAGTTGGTTGGGCGTCATCGGTGGTTGCCGGTTCTATTCCCGGTCAGGGCACATGCCCGGGGAATGAGCTGGATCCCAGGTCGGGGACATGCAAGAGGCAGCAGATCGATGTTTCGCTCTCGCACAGATGTTTCTTTCTCTCCCTCTCCCACTTGCTTCCTCTCTCTCTCAAAATCACTCTAAAAATCTTTTTTTAAAAAAGACAATGACAAATTCACACACTATTTGGGTTCTTACAAAAACTGAGTTCAGCATATGCATTGCATTTTCAATCCCACAAAATGGCTTTTGCTTCCTTCTCTCAACAATATGTTGCTCTATCACCTCTCTTGGAAATGGGACATTTGGCAAAATACAGCTTTGTTAGCCGAAGTGCCATGGGGCTGATGTTCTCACCCCCGTGGTATGGGCCTCTGTCCCATATCTGATCAAGAGGGTTGTATCCAACTTTTCAAACCAGCTCCCGGTATCTGGACATAGCTCTCCTGAACCCTCTTGCCAAGCCACAAAAAACAGGAAGTACACCTCACCCTAGAGAAGGCAGATTCACCCCACCCACTCCACCCCCACCCCCAGGTTCTCGGGGGAAAATCTCACTCTATTGGCACACGCATAGCAGACAGGCCCAGTCACTGAGAAGCAATTTGCCTCTACAGTTCCCTCGCCCTTTCTTCCCCACCCACCTGTAACAGGTGAAGCCACAGTACTAAACAGGCAGAAGTCACTTCTATCCGATGTTTTCTGTTTGTCTTGGTTGCTGTTTTGCATGCTGACTGTGGAAGAGGCTGAGATATATCTACAAGCTGAAAAGCAATTCCCAGCACTTCAGACAATCCTTTGCCAGGACAGCAGTGTCCCCCCAACTCCCGCCCCACCCCCTGGGACAAGCTTAAAAGAGTCATCCCCGAGAAATGGGTGTGCGGCAGAGATTACAGTTGCTGGAACCTAGCATTCCTGTAACACTGACGATGTATTCGGATATGTTGACTTTCCTGTGGGACACCATTCTTGCCAGATTAGCACCAGAGCAAAACAAACATAAAATGTGGTTTTGTTGAGCGTGTTTGAAGTTCCCCATGACTGAAGGCTTACCCAGGCTGTCCACATTGCTACCAAGGACTGTACATACTTGTTCTCTTTGGGGACAGAATCCGATGGAAACAGAAAGACAATCTATGTTTGAAAGCACTGGACTCACTCTGGTGCAAGAAATAGATGCAGTGAGACCGGCAGGTACTAAGTGTCCCATCTGGGGAAATTCTAACCTTTCCAGAGAGAAAACTCACACACATTCCTTCGTCACCTGGGGTTCTGGGAGTGAGTATCCCCAGAACGTGCCACCTCGCATATTTCCAGCTGAAAACAACTAAACCCCAACAAAGTCAAGAAGAGTTTTATTTATTTATTTATTTATTTTCCCCTGCCAATGTAGCTAAGTGGTTGAGCGTCAACCTATGAAGTCGCGGTTCGATTCCCGGTCAGGGCATGTGCCCAAGTTGCAAGCTCAATCCCCAGTAGGGGGCATGGAGGAGGCAGTCAATCAATGACTCCCTGTTATCATTGATATTTCTCTCTCTCTCTCCTTCTCCTTCCTCTCTGAAATCAATTGAAAAGTTAAAAAAAATAAATAAAGTGAAAGTTTTCTCCACTGTCCACACCACCATTAGGAATCTGCTAGTAACTTCTCTCCTTCAAGAGGAGTAATGGAAAGACCAGCTTTTAAAGTTAGAAAGACACATGAGGTGTTGCTGCTAAGCCCACTCACCAGTTTAATGAGGACAATACAGCTGAAATAGCTAGAGAAAGAACCATCAGGTAACCACCCACTCTCAACAATCTTATCACAGCAGTAACCAGGAACCACAAGTGCAAATTTGCAGAAACACATCAGCAAAGGAAAATGCATCCTTCTTCTGAGATAGCATGGGGAGGAAAAGAAACTGAAGGCAGGGGAAGGAGGGAAGGAAAGAGAGACACTTGAAATATGCAAAGTTTATACGAAAGGCTTCTTTAGAAAAGGGGGACCTCAAATACGAATAACTTGTAATAAGCCGAAACTGGTTTGGCTCAGTGGATAGAGCATCGGCCTGCGTACTGAAGGGTCCAGGATTCGATTCCGGGCAAGGGCATGTACATCAGTTGCAGGCACATCCCCAGTGGGGGTGTGCAGGAAGCAGATGATTGATGTTTCTCTCTCACTGATGTTTCTGGCTTTTTATCTCTCTCCCTTCCTCTCTGTAAAAAATCAATAAAATATATCTTTTTTAAAAAAGAACTTATAATAAAATCATCTAAAAATGGAACCTTGCTTTGGTATCTTTTCATGATCCCTCAGCTACCCCTGCACTCCATCGAGCACACAGTTAGCAACGTTTGTCAAAAGATGGAACTGGGTCTCGAACCTCCAGCATTGATGGGTTTCTTTTCCCAAGGAGGAGTTCACTGTCGGGGGGGGGGGGGGGGGTGGCGGGGGGCGCGCACCACATCAGGCAGCCATGTTCGAGCTCTTTCTCCCCAGTGAAAACATGTCTCCAGCCTATCAACGCCCCTCGTCTCTGCTCCCCAGCACTAATAAGAGACACCTCCTAGATACATTCAAGATAACCTTCGTTAGAATGGGGTGAGTTATTTTCCAGAGCAACAATCCTTTATTTCACTTCTTCATTCATTGAGGGCATTGAGTGGGCTAAATGTTGTATTACACTAACTGCTCCCAAAATAAGCTTCTTCTTATTTATTTATTTATTTATTTATTTATTTATTTATTTATTTAATTTTGGTCTAGAATATTATCATCCTGCATCATCCATTGTGGTAGATGATGCATTCACAAAGAATGAAAAACAGTAGATAACGATCAAGTAATGTGTCTACACAGAGAGGCTGAATCTCTAAAAAGGAGTTTCTAATGGGCTCTGCTGAGCTGAGGGCGCAAGAGAAACCATCCAAACCATCGAAAATCCCACTGGACCGTTGGGTCAGCTGGGTCCAAGTGAGAGAATAAGGATGGGCGGAGCTGCCTATTACTGCCTCTATGTCTAAATACAATAGCTATTCATTTTATTTTAAGTAACGTTAAATTCAGCAAGACAGAAACAACTTAGAGGCAAAATTATAAAACTTGAACTACAAAATGTGTGTGGTCTTTACCTTCAAACTACAAAACAAAGGATAACCTGACAAAAATGTCCTAAGAATACCTGCCCTATGTACTACTCTTTTATATTCCAGAAATGTTGGTTTTAAACTACTTCTCTAATTAGATCACTGCCTTACTTTTAAAAGAAAAAAATGAAGAAGCTAGATAGAGGAAAGCATGTTTCTACAGCAGCACAACTGTGTTCCTATATCAAAGCCCTCACTATTGATTTAAATGATCTGATCCTGCTATGGCTGGTGTGGATCAGTGGTTAGAGCGCTGGCTCGAGCACCAAAAGGTCAAAGGTTCGATTGCTAGTCATAGGTACATACCTGGGTTGCATCAATTTCTCTCCCTCTCTCTCTCTCTCTCTCTCTCTCTCTCCCCCTCCCTCCTCCCCACTCTCTCTAAAAATAAATGGGTAAAATATTCTTAGATGAGGATTAACAACAAAAATACAGCGACAATAAAAAAAAATGTCAAAACTTAGAAGGTATGAGAATGCTTTTGCTTTAAATCAGACTGTGATACGCAATGAAATCATCAACTCCAATAGCACAGAAAACTCAGAATCCACGGGGAATGGCAGAAGAGAACGGTTAAAGAAAAACAACTGAGAATTCCCAGCAAAACGGAAGTCAAACACTGAAGCTGCCTGGATGCTAAAAGCAAAGCGTCCAGGCGCTCAGCCGCAGGTGGGGACAGACCGAGTGTCCCCCACTCGCCAGAGCACCCGTGACCTGCACTGGAAGCGCTGATGGCCTCTCCACAGTGGGGACAGGAGAGCATGCTCAGTGCAACCCAAAGGCCCCCCAGCCCCCCGCACGGACTGCTCTGCACGCCTCATCTACTTTCCTCCATCACCGTGACGTGTTGAGTTTATTGGGATCAGTCTTGTGATTAAGAGTCTTGTAAATAAATACAAAACATTTCAGCAGTTCACTCAAATGTTTTACTGCCTGACTCCTGCTGGGGGTCACACACGGGGCTGATGAAAAGAATGTCATAAGCATTCTTTCCTGCCCACCTGGCCACGGGGTGCTTCGCCCAGGCTAGTGCTGCTTTGAAGAGGCGAAATGCCTTCCAGCGCGTTCGGTGACACAAGGAGGCAGTAACACACACTCGCAGCGGCTGCAGGGCCCACAGGCCCCTTCACAGGAGGCACTGCAGGGAGAGAGGAATCTGTTCTAGTAGAAAACAAAATGGATCTGTGGAAGTGACCATTTAAAAAAAAAATAAGCAAAAGGGGGGGGGAGGGGTAAATGAAAAATAAATAAGAAAGTGGCGAGATGCATCTTTTAAAAACTTCTGTCCAAAAGGCATGCATCAGCCTGGCAGGCGTGGGTGAGTGTCGACTTATGAACCAGGAGGTCACAGTTCGATTCCCAGTCAGGGCACAGGCCCGAGGTGCAGGCTCCATCCCCAGTAGGGGGCGTGCCGGAGGCAGGTGATCAATGATTCTCTCTCATCATTGATGTTTCTCTCTTTCTCCCTCTCCCTCCCTCTCTGAAACTAATAAAAAAAAAATATCTAAAAATAAAATAATAAAAGGCACGAATCATACAAGAAATTGGTACACATGAATAAAAAAGACCTTTCATAGACATGCATACCAAGTGTGCTGTTTTCATAATGTAGGTGACAAGCCCTTAGACCAGTGGTCGGCAAACTCATTAGTCATCAGAGCCAGATATCAACAGTACGACGACTGAAATTTCTTTTGAGAGCCGAATTTTTTTAACTGAAACTTCTTCTAACGCCACCTCTTCCAAACAGATTGGCCCAGGCCGTGGTATTTTGTGGATGAGCCACACTCAAGGGGCCAAAAAGCCATGTGTGGCTCGGGAGCCGCAGTTTGCCGACCACTGCCTTAGGTAGTGACAAAAAGGGCCTCTCAGCCCCTTACGCTGGCCCAAGTATAGGAAAGAACTTTCTGAACAGCACAACTAATGTAATTAAAGCAGCCGATCCAGGCCTTGTGAGAAAAATATGCATAAATACAAAACTGATGACAGTGTAGGTAAGTAGGCACAAGAAAGAGCAAGAAGAGTTCAGTAAGAAACCTATTAAAAGAGGCAAACAAGCAGGTAGGAGAGTTCGGGCAATACTGGTTCACCACAGGCTCTTCACACTGTGTGTCAGAGGCGTCTAAAACCTGCTGTGAGTTTCTTACTTGTTTTTATTTAATTTGCAAGAAATTAGAAATCAGAAGCTTCTTAGATCCCCTCAAGTATAAGATCAGTAAGGTAGCCTCTTAAAGATTCATTCGTAACTTTAGTAGAATACTGAACAGCCAGTTTGGGGATTTGGTTCAGTCCCTACACTAAGGCAAGCTGTTGACTAAACCAGTATCCCCTTTTCAAAAAAGTTAACTTGCAACGTGACTGACCAACAGTCAGCTAATTCAAGAGACTCGAATAATTATCTATGTTCAGAAAAGGAACGAGCAGAAGATAAACATTCAGACCAGTGAAATGAAACTAAAGGGTACACATGCAATGGATGTGTACAGCAGGTTCTGAAAGAGGCTCACTCTCCTAACTGCATTTGGCTTAAAGCAGCATTTTAAAAATTTTTTTAAAGTTAACATTCTTTGAGTCCAAAACACAAATGGTGCCAAATGGAGGGGGGCTGCCTAGAGAGAGCAGTTAGCAGCCTCGGGCTATTTTATTCAATTTTATTTTTCTTTTTTTTATCCTCACCCCAGGGTAGGTTTATTGACTTGAGAGAGAGAGAGAAAGAGAGAGACAGAGAGAGACAGAGACCGGTCGCCTCCTATACGCCCCCCGGCCAGGGATGAAACCCGCAGCCTCGGTCTGTGTCCTGACTGGGAATGACACCTGCCGCCTTCTGGTGTCAGGACGATGCTCCACTCAGCCAGAGCAGCAAGACTCGGTGACTTTAAGTAAAGAACTAGAACAGTGTAAGTGAAGACAACCAGAAGAAAGAGAAAAAAAAAGTAGCAAGAGAGCTGTGAAAACTTTCATTATAAACAAAGAAAACCAATTGTGAAAATAAATGCCACCATGCTTTTAATGATTTAATGTACAACTTCGAGTTTAATATGTAATAAAATTGCAGGTTCTATCCATTACATTTAAAATGTTCAACCAGTTACACGGAGGAAAAACGGGGCAGCCACCTGGCCTAGTAAGAGGCAGGGAAACATCAATGCAAGATTTAAAATATATATATATATATATATATATATATATATATATGATTGATTTGAGAGAGGAAGGGAGAGGGAGAGATAGAAACATCAATGATGAGAGAGTATCACTGACGGGCTGCCTACCGCCTACTAGGGATCAAGCCCACAACCAGAGCATGTGCCCTTGACTGGAATCAAACTCGGGACCCTCCAGCCTGCCTGCAGTTCAATGTTCTATTCACTGAGCCAAACCAAGAGCAGCAAGATTTTTTTTTAATTGCAATGGTGAGCAGGAGCAAACTACATGCCTAATACTGAAAATTATTGTGACTTTTGAGACTCAATCACAGGTATGTGGGGACTAAGAGCTTACAGAAGGCTAATGAGCTATGAATCCTTGGGGGATCCTGACATTTTTACAGTAAAGTATCAGGGACAGGCATGACCCATCTTTCTAGAAGCAAGTGTGACCTTGGATCTTGCATTCAGAGGTCAATCTCTCATACGAGCACATCGACTGCCCACCTCCTCGCCTCCCTCCCCATGTGCCTGAAACATCCCTTACCGGTCATCTTTCCTAACCAAGAAGGAACCCAGACTAATTACTTTAACTGACTCATGGTTGTGACATGGGGACCTGCAGGCAGTTTCTGTGAAAGAAGCCAGCAGCATGCCCGGCCGCTGGTCGGAGCTCTAGCCACAGCCTCCAAGCCCCAGGCCTCCCTCCCGCGGGGTCCGACCCAGCCTCAGGGCTCCCGCTGCTGAGCAAGCAGCTGGGCATCTCGGAGCTCAGGACTTCAGCAGCAGTTTGAACACCTTTCTACAGGAAAATCGATTCTCGGTTTGGGGCTAATTGACTTACAAACAAACTTTCCGAACCAACCCAGGATACAAGTCTGCCTAGAAGTGAAAACACTACACACGTTTCAAGGCAGTCAACAGGGAAAGAACGGCAGTTTGGGTCAATAAAAACAAACTGTGTGTGTGTGTGTGTGTGTGTGTGTGTGTGTGTGTGTGTGTGTGATGAAAAAGATCTTTGGTTAAATTAAAATCCAATACCTTATTTAAGCAACATAACGCGTGCTTTTAAAAATATGAAAGAACTCAAAATATAATAGGATTGGAACATAAAGACAATATGGACTCTGTGACATTTATTTTTTTCAGACCACTCTCCTAACCAGCAGGCAACCCCTCCAGCTCAGCTCGGGCTCTCTGGTTGGATATCGCCGACCCACCTCCCAACCTCCTCCCGCCTCTCTTCTCCATCCCATACTGCTTTCTTTGCAACACCCCTGAGCACCTCAAATTATTTTGCAATAAGTTATGAAATTCCCCAGACATCCATGCAATTAGCGTACGCCAGAAAGAAATCTGCCGTGGAGGGTGTCAGGAAACCGAAAACCCCGGAGATGATGTTGCAACGCCCCTGAGGATACAAATCACAGCCCGGGACGAGCCACGGGGGCACATACGCCGCAGACAGCTGCGCCTAACACTCTCAGGACCTGCACGGTCACAGCGGCGCTGACCGTAAAGCTCTGCGAAGAGGCTTGGACGTTATGTCTGCACTGTCATAAAAGGTAATGCTTTGCAGAGGGCAACAGACAGACAGCAGGATATGAATATCCTCTCCCACAGTACAGAGAAACTTCTGCTAAATTCCTCCCGTCTTCTCGCCCCAATGATTTCCAGCCTTTGACAGGCCAACATCTAATACTGTCGAAAATGACCTCAACGACCATGGTCAAGCTCTGAAAATACACCCAAACAAAATCAATATTTACTTAAATAAATGCTGTAGCAAATACACTGCCTATATGACAGCACCCCCCCCCCCTTTTTTTTCTGTAGAACACACCAGGAGTACATGCCACAGAGTCCTTCAAATAAAATGATCGCTCACTGCAAGAATTTTTTTTCTTTAATTGGATATTTAAATGTGCTACTTGAATCTTTTCCTGGACCAAAATAAACCAGGCAACGAGTGGTTTCTTCTGACAAGAGTAACAGCACAGAGGCTTCCTTCTTTGCCTGACCACAGATTCAACCACAGAGATGGAACAAAAAACTTTTGTCGAACTATTGAATTTTCAGAGAAGTGTGGAGCGAGGAACCTAAAAATCACTTTCTACTGGACCGACTAACTCCCCGTGAAGACAAGGAAACTGAGTCACGAGTGACCGAGTACCTCGCCAAAACCCGAAATAGCTAATTAGTGGCAGAAGTCCGACTCAAGTTTCTGAAATTCCACAGGCGTGCCCTTTCTACCAGGCCACATGGGTGACGACGGGGGATGGCTGGAGAGTTTGCAAAAATGCAACATGGACTTGGCCCATTACACATCTGCCCGGCGTGGTTTCATCTTACATGGCCCCAAGGGACTCTCCTGTAACAGGCTGGAGTCACTTCACAACGGGGCTGCCTTTTTAATGGGGAGTTGCTTTTTTAGACATAGGTGTGATCAGTGTGATTAAAATCAAGCTAGAGTTAGTGTACACATACCAAATACCATTCGAAGAAGTCACTATTTGGTTTTCTGGGCCAAAGAGTAATACTACATGGGAAAATATCATTTTAATGTACTTAATCACCAGTAAAATATGCACTATAGGGGATTACTTTTAGAATCTGCCCAGTAAGGACTCCAGATCCCCAGACACTACAAGAAAAACTATAGATATAGGTATAGGTATAGGTATAGGTATAGGTATAGGTATAGGTATAGGTATAGGAATAGGTATAGGTATAGATATAGATATAGATATAGATATAGATGTAGATATAATATACATATATATATATACATATACATATATATTTATGTATAGAGAGAGAGAGAAAGAGAGAAACTTCAGTAGAGAAGTTCTTTGAACACCACTCCCAGAAACAAAATATAGCAATGAAAGGAAACCAAGATTACAGTCTAGTATTGACTGGCCCAGACACAGCAGGGAAGAAGGGCCATTATTACGGGTAAAACATTTGGAAATCCAGGGATTTTTGAGGTGTGGTTTTTTTTCCCTTTAAGCCTGAGATGTGTGGGGAAAATGATAGTTGACAGAAAAGGGAGAAAAAGTAGGAAAGAAGAAAAGAAAGCACACTGTGCAGTGTGGCTCAGTGGGTGGCTGTCCCATGCACCAAAAGGCTGCCAGGTGCCAGTAAGACTCCCGGTCAGGGCACATGCCTGGGTTGTGGGCTCAATCTCTCACATCAACGTTTCTCTCTCTCACTGGTTTTCTCTTTCTCTCTCTCTCTCTCCTAAAAAAAATATATATATAATTAAACACCTTTTAAACTACTGAAGGGTATTGAAGAAAAAGAAGATAAAAAATATGAATAAAATGGCAGTAAATACATATCTACCAATAATTAAATCTAAAAATCAAATTAAACGAACAAGGAATTTAATGAACAAATGGAACCAGAGGCATGGAAACATGGAACAGATTGAGGAAGCGGGGGGGGGGGGGGGGGGGTAACCAAAGATCTTATATGCATATATGCATTACCTATGGACACAGCCGATAGGGTGGTGAAGGCCTGGGGTGGGGCAGGAACCAGGCTGAGAGGGGCCATGGGGTGGGAAAAGGGGGACATCTGTAATACTCTCAACAATAAAGAGTTTAAAAATAAAATTAATTAATTAAAAATAAAATAATTAAAAGGAAGTGATAAAGTAGTAAACAGAGCAGATGATATAAGTAGGGAAAGGCCCATCCCTACCACGGAGGAGCAGGAAAGCCTTCCCTTCAGTAAGTTCTCATCCAAACAAAATAATCAGACCAGATGCTTCAGAATTTCCAGAAACTTCTGTCTGGGTGTGTATTGGGTCTGCTCCTTCGCTTTGCCTCTTAAGGAACTCAATCTGATGAGTTCAACCAGGAGCGACGAGTCCCAACTGAGCAATTTCACCAAGAAGCCTAACCACCAAGGGGACCCAGCTCATTCTCAACCCAATGGACTCCTGTCTGGGCAAATCAGTTTAGTCCTCGAAAATTCTGAACAAAGGGGACTGAGCCGTCCCACCTGTTGGAATAAAGCAAGGCTAGCCTATTGCATGCATCGCTATTTCAGCTGCCTATTCCGGGTGTTTTTAAACATTAATCACAGGTTCAACTCTTTCTCTTTTTCTAGCATTCCTTTTCATTAACCAAAAAAACCCTATCACTATAACAATATTTCCTTCCAGCAGGTACATCCAGGATTCCAAATGTCACGTAGTTAAAAAAAAGACTGAATTTCACAGCAGCGCAGAAACGCATGGTCAGGAACACCTCGCCAAACACAACCAATCAGGTAGGAAAACCTAAAAGGCAGTTGGGGCAAGTAGTTAAGCCAAGTTTACAGTGTTTCAGCCAAATGCAGTCTGGTGGTTTTTAAAACTTGTTCTCTTCATAGCTCCCCACCAACGCCCGCCCCAAGAATGAGGGGTCCTAATCTCTGTATATGGATACCTAATCACAAGCAAAGTATGTGTTGGTGAGACCAAGGTCATCAAAGAAGCAAAGAAGAGAAGATTATGAATCCCTTACAAGAGGGCAACCCCCAAAAGGCACTTGTATCTGACAGCTGAGCACACCAGCCAAACAGATGCGTCCGGGGGGACCTGCAGCAAGGAGGCATGAGGGAAGTGAACAGCTTTACCACTGCCCTCCTTATAAACAGCCTCAAACAACTCAGGGACGTCAACAAACACCTCCTAATTACAGTACCACAAACAATGGGTTATAAGAACCACAAAGCGTCGATAACTAAAAAGCTGCTGGTTGCATTTAAGAGGCGATGTCAGTGAAAGAGTCAGATGGACACAGGTTACAATAGTCTAGTGGTCCTAGACCTTCTTAGGTCAACAACAATTACATTCTGACAGATAGTAACCCAGCAGGTTAAGCTTCGTGTCTTATTCCATAGGGTACTTGGAATACGTACTATAACAAAATACCACAGACTGGGTAGTATATAAACAGCATGAATGTATTGCTTACAGTTCTGGTGGCTGGAAGTCCAAGAGCAGGGCTCCAGCAAGGGTGAGGACCCTTTCTGGTGGCA
Organism: Antrozous pallidus; assembly: GCA_027563665.1. NCBI lineage: Eukaryota > Metazoa > Chordata > Mammalia > Chiroptera > Vespertilionidae > Antrozous > Antrozous pallidus. The sequence goes on along the minus strand of CM050527.1, from coordinate 28,583,656 downwards.
GACTTCTAATTATGCCCTCGCAGAGCAGATGGGGCTAGGGAGTTCTGCGGGATTAAGGTCTCTTTTATAAAAGCACTAATCCCATTCCCAAGGGCTCCACCCTCAAGACCTAATCACTTCCCAAATCTCACACACACAGACACACACACACACACACACACACACACACACACATACACACACACCCTTCCTAATACCCTCACCTTTGGGGATTAGGATCTCGACATCTGAATTTGGGGTGGGTACATTCAGACCACAGGAGTGATTCCACCGGTAGGCCAATTTACAGGCCAGGAAGAAAACAATGGAAAAGAAATGAGAAAGTCCAGGGGAGTAGACCAGGTAACACTATCTGATTTGGGGCAACACTGGACAAGGTTCCACATTTGGGACCATCCACCCCAGACCTAAAAGTCACACACACATGCATTTTATACCCTTGCCTCAACTCCCCCAACATACAGAAATCAGTGAAGTGAAACACACCACAAGGATAATAAGCACTTTTTAAATCTTTATTAGCAGTTCAAGAAACATTTACACTGCACATGACAACCTTTGAGAAGAGTTCAGTAGTAACCTTTTTATAAATTCATTCTAGATATGTAACAGCTGAATATGAACAAGCATCATCTTGAACGCACTGCATTCTAGAAGCTCCTGTTCCGAACTTACTTGGTTCTTCTATATTCACACAAAGCATCCTCATTCTCACTTACTTGGAGCCTCAGAATCCAGTTTTCACCAACTTCATAAACAATGGGTCCTCATGGTCCAAAAAATAAAAATAAAAATCTGCATCAAATTCTACGAAGTCTGATACAAAATGATGTTTACATTGAAATGAGAAGCCACATCAGGAAAAAAAATCGAAAGACTTTCCTGGCAAATTGCTCCAAATTCGTAACTCCTCAACACTAAGAGGAGTCTTTACAGTCACACTGTGAACACTCCAAAGGCACTTCTTAACTTTCTGCCATCGGCAACTACTGTCCAGATAAACTCTGGTTCACACACGGATGTCTGGTTCATGCATCGGCTCGCTTCTCACACAGTTGGACTTGCTTCCCACTGAGCTGTAATATTTCTTACAAGCTTTTACCAGTCTGTTTCACAAAACACAGAGTGGATTTCTCAGTTGCAAGGATTTTTGACATTACTCCGCTAAATGAGGTGGGAGGCACTTGCACTCCAATGGTACTTGCAAAATCCAACTGTCATTCCCAAAGGCCAGCACCACTTCCCCTCCCAACACACACACACACACACACACACACACACACACACACACACACACACACACTCCACCCCATTCTGCCTACAGGCCTGAAAATTTCTTTTCTCTCCCTTGCAAGTGTTTTTGCCTTCACTGTGAAGTCTTAGAGGCTCACGTGAGGAAACAGAACCAAGGATCCTTCAGGGAATGTCTAGATTCCACTCTTTCTAAGCCAAAGACAACCGTAGCAGCAGGCAGCATGACAGTTTGTAAAGGAAACCCACGAGAGGATACAGTTGGTCATAAAAAGTTTTAGTTTACAGTTGGAGGGGGAAAACTGTCGGAAAGACTGGTTCTTAAGTTTCAGTTGATCTTTCCCGCTATAGAAACCATATGGCCATAGGTGAATCTGAACACCATGAAATTAAAGCCATTAAATGTCAGGCAAGAGGACAATAAATAAATCCCCTCTCCTAAGACTTGAAAATATGCAACAAAACCCAGCCACCATCTGAATGGGTTCAGTCACTTACCCAGGTCCATAGTAATCATTACTAGGATTTAATTCAGATAAAAATGACAAAACCTCAAATCAAGCTTCGTCTTTACTTTTTTTCCACTGTTTTTGTTTTAAAGTCAGGATCAAGACCTATTTAGGAAACAGCATACTGAGAAAAATAAGGGGCCAAGAAAGAAGAAAGGGTAAAAATGAATCATTTTATAATGACTTTCAGAAACAACAAAAGAAAATTATAGGTGGCCCTTGTTTTACTCACTAATAGACGAATAACAATATAATTTGTTCTGATAGTTTTCATTTTAAAATACCATCATTGCTAATGACAAAAATCAAGCTGTAAACAATGATGAAACCAACAAAATGAAAGTGGGAAAACCCAGCACCAGAAGGCTATGCAGAAGGCTGTAACTTAAATATTAACGATGGTAGTATAAGCCGACCGTCTTTGGAGAGAGCAATCTGGCCGTATGTAATAAGATCCACAAACAATTCATGCCCTTTGACCCAGAAAGCCAACTTTGGAAACCGTATCCCCAGAAATACTCTCCAAGTAAATACATGTAATTTGTTCAACAACGTTTAGAGCAGTGCTATTTCTACGTGTTAAAATTAGAAGCATTCCAAATACCAAACCAGAAGGGAATAGTTAAGTCAGTGATGGCATACAAGGTGGGGTTATCCCAACCCTTCCTGTCACATATCCCCTCCCTGTCCCTGTGACTGGCCTGGGGATCCTATGGGGTGAGTGTCAGTCTCCACCTCCGTGATTTTGGGCCACGCAATGCACTTTGGCCAATGAGGTCTGAGTCAACAGTGAGTGTACTTGCCATCTCCATGAAGCAGCTTTAAACGAGACTGCATGCCTCTCACCACTTTCCTGCCGTCAGCCACCAGCACTTCAAGACCCAGGTAGGGCTTCCCTTTAGCCTGGATTCCCAAATGAGAAGACATGTGGCGCTAACCTAGTCCAGTCGAGCCACTAAGAGTGACAGCCCATCCACAGAAGTATATAACATAGACAAAGAATAAATGTTTACTGTTGTAAGCTATTAAGATATGGGAACTTTTTATGTTGCCAAAGCAAAAAGTAATACAAGAGTTAGCAAAATACAGCAAGTAATAGAGTAGCTGATATAGGAAACCATAAGGTGAAAAAGTAGTATAATGGGCAGATAGCAATATCATCCTATATAATAAAAGCCTAATATGCTAAGTGCCTGGTCTACTGGTCAGCCGTTCAACCAGTCAAAGCACAGTATGCTAATGATATGCTAATGCTGCTCAACTGCTAGCTATGATGAGCACCAAGGGGCAGACAGTCAATCAGTTGATCAGTCACTATGACATGCACTGACCACCAGGAGGCAGACACTCTGACCGGAAGGTAAGCTTGCGGCCAACCAAGACTGAGAGAGAGGGGCCAGACATGCCCTGGAACCCTCCCTCAGCCCCTCCCCAGCTGGCCAATCTTCCCCATCCCTCCCTGGCCCCAGTCATGCATCGGTAGGGTCCCTTGGCTTGGCCTGCACCCTCTCACAATCTGGGACCCTTCAGGGAATGTTGGAGAGCTGGTTTCAGCCTGATCCCACAGGCTAGGCTGAGAGACCCTACTGGTGCACAAATTCATGCACCAGGCCACTAGTATATATAAAATGAGGCAAGCAATTAACTTAGAATGATGTAATAATTTATAATTATTTATTTTTGCCAATTAAGTATTTACTCATATATCTCTTTAATTCCAACTAAAATGTTACCTTTTTATAAATGTTTCAATAATTCTATACATATCATATTCATAACTGAAATAATTCTACCCAATACTCTTTTCTGCTCTAAATGATGTAAGGATTAGCAAACACTTACGCCAAAAGTGAACCTAGTTCAAGTGTCGGTATTCAGCTTCTGAATGTATGAACTTATGGCTCATCAATCCTCTTGGCAGCCTACAAGGAAAGGAACTGTAAAAAGAACAAAAGCCAGAGTTATTTGCTGCGATAATCGACTTCCTAGTCCCCAAAGCAAGATCTGACAGAGTATAGCTACCTGAAAATAAACTTGTGTTACTTTTGAATTTATCTTTATGACTTATGCTTAAAACTCTATTGCATTTATATGATTCAAGAATAATGAAAATATTCATCTTAATAAGCTATCTCACTCAGGAAAATTTATCCTAAAATAAAATCAACAATTATCAATGGGAAGAATCTCATTATCATCTATGGGATGACAAGAAATGCAAAGGCATGTATTTTCAATAATAACAAAGGGATTTATACAATATCAAGTATATGGAAATATACTACAATATCATTATTAAGACAATAAATACGAAAAATATGCACATATATGAAGTATATGAAACTACAATTACAAAAATGTCTACATATGAAGATTTAAAAATATGGAAAAATGTAAATAGCTAGAAACAGATTTGTGGGTAGACTTTTACCAATTTTATTTCAAGCACTGTTGAGTACATTGAGGGGAGAGAATGATCTAATGCTTGCATTAACAAAATCTGAACTTGCCATGAAATACATCAAGGTCTCTGCCAAAAAGCAACCTGTGCCCTGGCCAGTGCTACTCAGTGGTTGCACTGGCCCAAGCACCGAAGGATCACAGGTTCAATTCCAGTCAAGGGCACATACCTGGGTTCCCCCAGTGATGGTCAGGGCACTTGCAGGAGGCAACCAATCGATGTGACTATCTCACATCAACGTTTTGTTCTCTCTTCTTCCATCCCTTCCACTAAAAAATATATATTTTTTTTTCAGATGAAGATTTTTTAAAAATCCATGGAAAATAGATCCTCAGAGGAGGATTAAGAACAACAGAAAAAGCGACCTGAGGTGCGCTTAGTCTCTAAAATCAATGTCTGATAAATATCTATCTAATGTAAGCAACTTAGGATTAGTAAATGAAGTATGTCAAGCATAATTTCATCATTTTTTCTTTTCTCATACACAGTCAATGTTCTGTTAAATTAAACTTATTGAGGGTAACACTGGTTAAGAATAACATAAGTTTCAAGTGTATAGTTCTGTTAACCCATCATCTGCATAACTGCAACTTCATCTTTCTTAGGAATATCAATTACTGTACTATACCAGTATTCCCTAATTCAAAGATGGCACGGGCAGTGCTGGGGAGAATACACACCCTTCACAGACACCGAAGGAATGAAAGGACTGCTAGTGAGCGGTCCCAGGTCTGCTTCCTCTTTCACCTTTCAGAGACGGTGAGTGATGCCCAGACCTGACTCTCGCTCCATCGCTGGTTGGGGCTTGCATGCCAATGGTGTTACAGAGTAAACTAGTATTTACTAGTTGTAGGCTCTCGCGCCTGCCTCAGCCTTCCTAAGCCTTCATTTTCTCATCTATAAAATAAGCCTTCAGAAATGCTTACTTCACAGGGTTGCAAGGATCAAAAAGCTAATCCACTTAAAGTGCTTGACAAAGTACCTGCACACGGGAAGTGGTGAGTACCTGCCCACTAATATTAGTCTCTCTCTGCTGGTCATCTAAGGTGTCATCACCAAGCTTGCTTCTCACCGTCACCAATAACACTTTCTAATCGCCTCTCTATCCCTGTCCCCCCATCCCTATGAGACATCACTCGGCGACCGGAGCTCCCAGGAATAGTTGGATAACCATCTATAATAGTGTTGGCCCTTGCTCTAACCGGGTTGGCTCAGTGGATAGAGTGTCGGCCTGCAGACTGAAGGGTCCCAGGTTCGATTCCAGTCCAGGGCATGTACCTTGGTTATGGGCACAATCCCTTTAGGGGATGTGCAGGAGGCAGCTGACCAATGTTTCTCTCATTGATATTTCTAACTCTCTATCTCTCTCCCTTCCTCTCTGTAAAAAAATCAATAAAATATGTTTTTTTGGGGAAAAAAAGTGTTGCCCCCCCAAAATACAATGGGGACCACAAGTGCAAACCACAGCAGTAATGCTAAATTTTTCAGGAATCAAACTTAAAAAGCAATTAACTTTAATAATAGATTTTATTTAACTTAACATATCCAAAATATTATCCCAACATTTCATCAATCTAAACAATTACCATGAGATATTTTACATTCTTTTTTTTTTTTTTTTTTGTCCTAAGTCTGTGAAGTCTGGCTTGTGTTTGATACGGCATATCTCAACTCAAATTAGTCGCATTTCTCATGCCAAATGGTCACGTGGCCAAAAACTTATGTAATTGTTAACCAATGTCACCCCTAATAAGTTTAATTTAAAAGGACATTAGTTTATTCTTCTAAAGGTCATGACCATAGAAACACAACCCCACCTTAAAAAACATCAAAACACATTGATTACACAAACCGAACGGCTGGATGAAAGGGAAAACAAGAGAAAAAGAAAGGGGGACAGAACAGATGTGCCTGGGCCTAATGTCGTGATCAAGAACTTGAGCTCAACGTAAATATTGGGGTCGGAGCTCAATATAAATACACTTCATACAGGCCATGGGATTCCACTTCCTCCATTTGCCACCTGCCACACTTCCGTGAATAACCTCTTTCCACGTTTATATTTCCCAAGAATAAAACTATAGATAAAAATGACACCGCTTCGTAAGACTGCAGGAGTGTGCACGGTTATAGAGGGCAAAAGGTTTCCAGACATGAAGCTCTGCTGAGTCAAAGGTCAGAAATGGGAGTTGGGGGGGATTGGTGAAGGAAACACTGAGCCGACTTGCCAGGGGAAATGAAGAGGCTGCAGGAAAAACTGTTCGTGCTGCAGTCACGATGCCTTTGTTGAATGCCCAGTTACCCAAAACAACGTCCAGTGGCCGCTATCAGGAAAATGGTTGCAATGGCATGTCTCCGTGATTTATACCTCCTTGCCCTGCCTGCTTTCTTCTTGGCAGTCTTACAAGTGAGGGCGGAGGAGGGCTGATTGCCAGAACTTGGAGAACCAAGGTTTTTCCGTCCTGTATCTATTAACCACAGCGTCTGGCCTCAATAAGACAGGCTACTGAATACAGCTGCGTCTTTCTTTGAAGGATGAAGTTTCTGTAGTGCCTCAAATTTAATCTGGACATTCTTCTTCACAGTATTATAAATACATGAAGTTAGACTACATGTTTACTGCCCCTAACATTTTCCCTGAAAAATTGGCTTTGTGAATTTTATTTTTTTAATCTATTTTATTGATTTTTTTACAGAGAGGAAGGGAGAGGGTTAGAGAGTCAGAAACATTGATGGGAGAGAAACATTGATCAGCTGCCTCCTGCACACCTTCTAACTGGGGATGTGCCCGCAACCAAGGTACATGCCCTTGACCGAAATCGAACCTGGGACCCTTCAGCCCGCAGGCCGACACTCTACCCACTGAGCCAAACCAATTAGGGCTGGCTTTGTGAATTTTAAACTTACTCTTATTCTGTGCTACTCTCCCCCAAAAAAGTCCTGTTAATAAAAACAATTTTTTTAAGTTAGCCTGATAGGCTAATGAAGACTTTAAATGTTTAAAGTCTCTAATACAGGAACCTTCTAAACCAAACTTTTTCTAGAAAGTGTCTATATGATGTGAGTGTTCCTTAAGATTATATGTGCTCCATAAAAGCAAATTAAAAAAAAAAAAAAAGAGGTCCTTACTAAAGTGAATTTGGTTTTCACATGCTTTGTTTCTCTGCAAGATTCCTTGGAGTCTGTAATACGCTCACATACTGGTTGGTACACAGATTTCAGACAGCTGTGCTCACCATTTTATCAGTCCACAAATGAAAAAGATCATAATGCAAATGGAGAACCCAATGACAGGGAAACCGCCCTGATTATCCCACGGAAACGGACACCTTTACGTACCTTTGCTCTGAGTGCCTGGCCTGGTGTGAGGTGCACTGTGCATTTCTCCTCTCACCATCCCTAGTACTAATTTTTAATATAGATACAGTAATTTACCTATCAGAATCCTCCAAATGAAGACAATCCTATATAACAAAGGGCTAATATGCAAATCGACCAAATGGCAGAACAACCAGTAGCTATGACACTCACTGACCACCAAGAGGCAAACGCTCAACTGGGGAGTTGCCCCCTGGTGGTCAGTGCACCCCTATAGTGGGAGCCCTGCTCAGCCACAAGCCGGGCTCACGACTGGCGAGCACAGTGGCGGCAGCGCTAAGGATGTCCGACTGCTGGCTTAGGCCTGCTCCCTGCACTCAGACATCCCCCCCCCACCCCCGAAGGCTCACGGACCATGAGAGGGAGCAGGCGGGGCTGAGGGACCCCACCCCAAATGCACAAATTTCGTGCACTGGGCCTCTAGTCTATTACAGAGAGAGGGAGGAAGAAAGAAGGGAGGAGGAAGTAGAGAAGAAGGAAGGAAGCAAGCAATTTCCTTAAATAACTTAGTATCACTTCCTATTCACTGGAAAGCTAAAACACCTAGAGGCGTTTGCAAGGCTGAAAGGACATGAATACACGCTTGTACCTAACCTGGTGCTTGAACTAAGCCTCATTTTGAAAACCACCGAAACAGCCGCTCAGCAGAAGCATGGCACAAATCACCCTCTCCAGCCCTTATTTTTAGATGCCTCTTAAGTAAACAGTAATTTCCTAAAGAATATCATTAAGACGGGGAGGTGTCATTTCATTATTGTGGAGTTTTCATTCTTTTCGAATCAGTCACACTCCCCCTCCCCATAAACCTCACAATTACATAATATCCCCTAACAAATTCTTAACTTTAGAATAAAAGAATCTATGTGCTCTTTTTAACAGGCACAGGTTGTTTTTTTTGTGTTTTTTTTTAAAGCACAATCACCCAGAATGTTAGTATTTTCCACGCATTTAAACCCAGGGACTCTAAAAGTCAGCCCAGTTTGTCAAATGACAATCCCAAGACTTGTGTGTGTCAAAAAAAAAAGTGCGTGCCTTCATCATCTACTTCGCATTTTACAACATGCATTACGAAAAATGCACTTAATAGAGACCATGGGATTCCACCAGCAGAAGCAAACTGCCTGCTGGAGTCCCGAACGAAAGCTAACTGCTGGCTTCAGCTGCCATCACTGCCCGGTAACAGACTAGTGCACCCTTCCCAAGCCTCACACAGCAGAACCCCCCTCCACGACGGTGATTATAGCTCTGGAGGGGGACGCGTCCGCCACACAAACAGCTAAATGGAGGTGCTGCCTCTCCATCCAGGAGCAAGCAGCGCTGATGGCAGAAGCCACCCTTCCAAGTGGTGCCACCTCAGGCCCCGGTCTATCTACTTCCACACCTGAGCTCACACACACCCTCGGACAGCGCTCCAGAAACCACCCACACACTGCATGGTGTCGGCGTGGGGAAGGGGGGCTAAAAAACCAAACAACCCTCCCCACACTCAGCGCCAAGCGATCACCACCGCCATAAGGTGAACCGGAAAGGTGGAAGAAATAATTTCTGAAACAAAGCATGGGTTTGAATGAGAAAATCCATGTGTAAATCCATTCCGTGCACAGTCTACATTTCACATAGTGAGATAGTCCCTTCGATCCGAGTTGAAGTTCTTTTGGACACACCCTGAAAATGACTTGAGCCCCCCTGGTGTGGCCCAGTGTTTGAGCCTCAACCCAGCGACCAAGAGTCACAGTTCCATTCCTGGTCAGGGCACACGCCCAGATTGCAGGCTCAGTCTTAAGCAGGGGGGGGGGGGGGGGGCGTGGAGGAGGCAGCCCATGAGTGAAGTTTCTCATGGATGTTTATATCTCTCCATCCTCTCTCTCTCTCTCTCTAAAAATCAATAATAAAAAACAAACATTTTTTAAATCACTTGAGCCCTGGCCAGATAGATAGCTCAGTTAGTTAGAGCATCAACCCCATATGCCAAGGTCGCCGATTTGACCCCTGGCCCGTGCACATATAAGAATCAGCCAATTAATGCACATGTAAGTGGAACAACAAATCTCTCTCTCTCACCAATCAATACATATTTTTAAATCACTTGAATTGAAAACATTAATCTTACATTTACGACTCAACAATCCCCACTTATTGAGCATCTACCTGGCAGCAGGTGCCAAGAACTCAAAGGTAAATAAATCATGTCCCCGAAGAACTTACAACCTTAGGGAGACAGATGAACAAACAGCCCTGATACGATGTGAAGCATATCAGGGTAAAGAATGCAAAGTACCAATACAAAGACAGATCAGGTGGCAATGACCTCACCCGAATGATAAAAAGGAAGGTCAGACAAAGATATCGAAGACATAAAAATCATACTAGACATTAAGGAACAAAAGAGGAGATCATGCGAGCAGACGTGAAAGAGAATTCCAGGGAAAAGGAACAGTAACAGCCTGAGTCAAAACCGCAGGTTCCAGCCATGGGAGATGTTTGGTGCAGGGTGTCAGGGAGCCAGCAGAGACCAGCGAGGCTAGAAGTTGGGTTAGGGAGGAGCAGGGACTGTGTGTGCAGAGCCCTGAAGCTCTGCTGGGGAGTCTGCATTTCACTGTGGGCAACATGGTATGTTCCCAAAATGAAAGAGTTTCCACCTTAGAGAGACTTATGGGAGAATATAGTAAACACGCATGTCCCCAACAACCAACTTAGGAAATAAAATACTGCGTCTCCATTTTTACCGCCTCCACTCCTCGCCCCTGTATCTGGTGTTTATCCATCTGGCATTTCCTTATAGCTTTTACTACAGACATATGCATCTCTAAATAATATAAAGTAGCTCAGTGGTTGAGTGTTGACCTATGAACCAGGAGGTGATGGTATGATTCCCAGTCAGGGCACATGCCCAGGTTTCAGGCTGGATCCCCAGTCGGGGGCATGCAAGAGGCAGCCAATCAATGATTCTCTCATCACTGATATTTCTAACGCTCTCTCCCTCTCCTTTCCTCTCTCTGGAAATAAATAAATAAATAAAGCTTCCTTAAAAAAATAATAATCTCGCTGAAACGGGTTTGGCTCAGTTGATAGAGTGTCGGCCTGCAGACTGAAGAGTCCCAGGTTCGATTCCAGTCAAGGGCATGTACCTTGGTTGTGGGCACATCCCCAGTAGGGAGGGGGTATGCAGGAGGCAGCTGGTCGACGTTTCTCTCTCATTGATGTTTCTGACTCTCTATCCCTCTCCCTTCCTCTCTGTAAAAAATCAATAAAATACATATTTTTAAAAAATAATAATAGCCGAGACCGGTTTGGCTCAGTGGATAGAGCGTCGGATTGTGGACTGAAGGGTCCCGGGTTCGATTCCGGCAAGGGCATGTACCGTGGCTGTGGGCACATCCCCAGTAGGGGGCGTGCAAGAGGCAGCTGATCGATGTCTCTCTCTCATCGATGTTTCTGACTTTCTATCTCTCTCCCTTCTGCTCTGTAAAAAATCAATAAAATATATTTAAAATAATAATAATAATAATCTTACCTAATAAAAGAGAAACATGCAAATTAACCATCACTCCACTATCCCCTCAACCAATGAGAGTGAGTATGCAAATTAACCCAACAAAGAGATTAATTTGCATATGTAGGCACAGAGCAGTGTGAAGCCTGCTATGAGGGGAACCGGGGTGGCAGAGGGAGCTACTGGAGTGGTGCTCCAGACAGAAGCGAGGGATCGGGACTTGCAGGCTCCCGGGCAGCTGAGAGTGAAGCCAGGGGCCTATTCTTGCACGAATATTGTGCAACGGGCCTCTAGTAACAATATAAAGTGGCAGTGAGAATTTCTAACAGGAGACTGTTTAAAACTAGAGTCTGTAGTGCAGGTGGCCTGGTGTCCGCACTGGCAGCCCTGGGACAGGAGAGAGCAGTGGGATAGGTGACAGAAAAGATAAAAGATGTTGAGATAGCTGGCTTCACTGAAAGACCGTCATAATAAAGAAGAAAAGTCAGCCTCGGAGGCATCCCTGGAGCAAGGAGGAGACAGACTGGAATGAACAGCTACAGGTGACCCTCAGCAGAACAGGGACAGTCTCGGAGGGAGACGGGTGGCAGCTCCGGGTGGCTGACAGGCTAACGAGAGGCCTGAGGCAGGTTAGACAGGACACCGAGCACAGAGAGTTAAATGCCAAGAGCACGGTGGCAGAAGGGCCTGACCCCGGAGCGAGATCAGGGAAGGCGCCCGGAGACGTGGCCTTTACAGCGGGCCTCCAGAGACACTTTGCAGGGCAACGCTGAGTGTCGGGATCCCTGGGCGAGGAAAGAGCATAAGCAGAGGTGGAAAACGATTGGGCCTGTTCAGGAAACAGCTGCAGCTTGGCAGAGCCTGGGGAATCGTGGGACATAAATCTGCGGAGAAGCTTACCTATCAAGTTGAAGTGTGGGTAACGTGCACACGTGATTCACACCCAACTCACTTTCATGACCAGGAAATCCGCCCGAGGGCCTTTTACTTGAGAACTACAAAATGGGGAGAGCCCACCGTGAGATTTGGGGGATAACATTCATGATCGTTAATGATATCCGTGCTGCTGGTTATGGTTCTAGATGGTGAAGAGCATGTTGGCAAGTCTGTGGGGACAGTATCATGAAGGGTCTCTGTCTGACTGTCTCTCATTTAAACACTGGTCACTGAGAGTTCGAATACTGAGTATTTCTGCAAAAACAATTCTGTTTCATGCCTCAACCCCAAATGTCCCTACTTATGAATTTTTCTATGGTAGAAACACTCCCTGAATTTGCAAGCTTTCTCAGGTTTGAAAAGTCGGGGAAGAAACCATCATATCATTGAAAGTATCCAAGTAAAGCAAAACAACAAGAAACAGAGTACCAGCTCAGGAATGCAACTCATCCCCTCGAGGGACCAAATAAGATGTGAACAGTTTAGCAATGATATCTGTTTAAGTTTTAAAAATCAATACAGTCATGAACCTGACAGCATTGCACCTCCTATAATAGAATCAAGAAGAAATTCCAAACCAGGCTGAGCTCTAGACCCTCAGGACAGAATTTCAGAAATGCATTCATCCATTGATCTATAAACACTTAAAAAAAAGAGAGAGAGAGAGAGAGCTCCATTTCACTCTCTGCAAGATAGCAATAATAATAGTACTTTCTTCGCAGGGCTGTTGAGTGATTTAATAAAATCACTTAACGTGCTGGGAACACAGGGATAGAGTGAGCATCAGTGACCTTAAGACATGGCTACTGCTAACCAATCTCCATCTATCTAGGGTGGAGATTCTGAATTTGAACCAAGTGAAACACAACTGCTATAGACACTTATAACTTACTTAACAAAGCAGATAGGGAGGCAAACATATAATATGGCAAGATAAACCTTACCAATATAGGTAAGTGCAAGGGGCTATGAAACTATCAAGAAAGGAATGCTAACTGGTGGGAAGGTGGACCTTTGGCAGAATGGCCAGCAAGGGAGAGAGGGCAATCAGGGCGGGAATGTAGGTAAGTAAGGAGAGGGGGAATTAAGCACCACCAAGTGTTAATGAGGAGAGGGGAGTGGGAAGAGGGAAAGAAGGAAGCAGATGAGAATAGGAAGATAGTCTTTTTTACTTTATCATACAGGTAAAAAGAAGTAAACGAGGAATCTAAATAACATAAAAAAACAGATTTGTGTTTTTTAAAAACTTTGAAAAAGTAGATGAAGACTATATGAAACACTGCCTTTGAAACTCTTGAACCATCCCAAGAGGCAGTGGGGGTGGAGGGATGGGAGCAAATGAAAGGAATTTTAGAGACAAAAACTCAAAGGATCTACGGGTTTGTTACTGGTGTCTGAGGGTAGAGATTGGGGGTGCGAGGAAGGAGTAACAGGAAGAGAATCCCAATGGCCTGGCTTCAGCAGCTGGCAGAGTCCTAATACAGAAGCATCCGATCTTGTGGCAAGAAACTCGTGAGTCCATGTAAACGGGATACCCAGATGGATGGAAGTACCAGATAAACCAAACCGTCTGGAGCCAAGTCTCGGGTCTGAACTGGAGATGACAGCCAAGCAGTTCCACCAAAATGGAAACCTCTAATTCAGGATCTCCCCGGGGCTGGGGCGGCATACATGCTCATTAAGTGACTCTGGGCCTCTCCAGAGCCCTAAAACAACCTGGAATAGAACCCGTCAGACCAATGCCGGGAAAGACTTAAGTGACTACCTACCAAGCCTGGGGACAGGGGTGATTCCTCAGCTCCAGGATCCTCAACGTGCAGCTGGTCAAGGAACAGCAGGACTAGCACCCTTGAGTTCCAATTTCTTGGGCCCCACCCGAGACCTACTGGCTGAATCAGAAGCTGGGGTGGGTGTGGGGAGTGGCCCTCTAAGCTTTAACAGCCCTCCAGGTGATTCCAACACTCACTGGCCTTTGAGATATGTTGCCTTATCAGTGGTCGGCAAAGTCATTAGTCAACAGAGCCAAATGCACAACGATTGAGAGCCGAAAACCGACTTCTGCGCATGGGCCACGAAGTTTCAATCGCACTGTAGGTGTGCGCCCGCACGGGGCATTTTGTGAAAGAGCCACACTCAAGGGGCCAAAGAGCTGCATGTGGATGGAGAGTCGCAGTTTGCCGACCACGGCGTTAGGCCGACCGCTGCCTTAGCTAATGCCCAACTACTCAAGGGGAATGGAGTGTGAAAAGAAAGAACTCCCAGAAGATGAATTTCCAAAGACTTGAGGAAATGAAGTGTTAGTCAAGGATATGTTATGTGCAAAAAGAAGCATTAGGAACTTTTGCTAATTTTTTTTTCTTTTTTCTTTTTTCTTTTTTAAATATATTTTATTGATTTTTCACAGAGGGGAAGGGAGAGGGATAGAAAGTCAGAAACATTGATGGGAGAGAAACATCGATCAGCTGCCTCTTGCACACCTCCAACTGGGGATGTGCCCGCAGCCAAGGTACATGCCCTTGACCAGAATCGAACCTGGGACCCTTCAGTCCGCAGTCCGACGCTCTAGCCACTGAGCCAAACCGGTTCGGCAGAACTTTTGCTAATTTTTAACAATGAGTGATTTTTCCCTGGGAGCTAACAAAAAACAAAACTTGGGAGGCCAATCAAATCAAGTCAGTGGCCCACCCAGGAGAGCTTCTGAATTGAGGAGAATAATTCACTCCTGAAATCTCAAGCATCATAGATGTGAAAAGGGTACTCTGCTTCTGAGAGGAGGACACGGCACCCCCTCGCATTTCCTCCCAGACACCTCCCTGCTGACCAACATCAGACATTGATGGGGCGGCCGCCTACAGTTACAGGATATGCAACAGGCCTCTGGGTCCAGCCAATTACAAGCCTCATTAAGTCCCCTAAGGAACTACGCTACATCAGCCACATAGCAGATTTTACACACAAGGTTGATCTAAGAATGGCCACAACATGTTTTTTTCCGATAGCAAGGACCATGAAGCAAGCCAAACAAAAGCTTGACGGGAGGGCGAGACAAAACCAAGCCAAGGAATATAGAACCAACAGGAAAAAGGGAAAGGAAATTAAAACAATGTTCATATGCCATTTATAATCCAACTTAGACGCATAACCACCCTTATGCCACAGAAAGGTAAGAGTCTCCATTACCTTTTATCTTCAGCAACTGTAACTCTTATCCATAAGTATGGCGTCATATCCTTTCATTCAGAATTATAAATAATTCAGAGATTATTTATTGTCATAATCAGCGTGCATGCAATGTATGGCAAAGGCGTGGCTGGTCTGGGTAGCGTGGATTTCCTCTGCCTTCCCATTGTGGAAATCCCAGCCAGCTCTGCTTTTTACCTGGGCTTGCTAACCTCCCCCCCAAACCCCCTCCCCCTGGCCTGCAAGCAAACTACAGGCAGGTCAACTGGTTCTAGGCTATGACAATCTACTCTGCTTCAAGAACACATGCTACACACCTGCCCTGCTGATGTGTTCCGAGTTGTTCTTTCTTCTAACATTCCCTCCTCCTGGGAGGATGATGTGAAGATCGAGGAGTTAATGTTTGTCAAATACTTTGGGCTTCTCAGATGAAAGGCAACATTAAAGCTCAAGCAACCTGAGGCTGGCATTCCAAGGAGAGGTGTTGGAGTTGACTCTGTATTTGGGCTTCAAAGAAGGAAATCAGGTTGCAAAGACATTCCTTTGGGAAGTTTTTGTCTTCTTGCCACAGGCGGGCGTATTTATTGGGACACTCTTTCATTCACTGGATTTCAACGTCAGAAATACCAGGATCCTGCCTAGCGAGTGTGGCTCAGTGGTGGGGCATCGACCTATGAATCCGGAGGTCAGGGCACATGCCTGGGTTGGGGGTTGGGTCCCCAGTAGGGAGCAGGCAAGAGACAACGGATCAATGGTTCTCACTCATCACTGATGTTTCTCTCTCTCTCTCTCTCTCACTTCCTCTCTAAAATAAATAAAACAATATATTTTTTTTAAATGCCAGGGACCCTGTTATAGTAAGCAGTACACAGGGAAAAGGGCCCTTTCCTCAGCCCTTCTCCAAGGGGCGTTCCTTCCTCAAGCTTCCCTACCGCCTGGTCTTGCAAATGTCAACCTTCTCTTACAGGAAGGGCTGCATGACAGCTGCCAGCCAACACGTTTGCGTTGAGCCAATAGACAAGAAAAAAAAAAAAAGTCAAAGACAAAGCTCTATGTGTATGCTGGCACGCATGTGAATTCAGGCTGCTAGGGGAAAAAGTGACACAAAGAGCACATTCATGGCCACATGCAACGCCTGGAACATATAAATAGCCATCCCTGACCCAACACCTACTCTGTGTGAGGCACTGTGTGAGGAGGGGAGCATATAGCATTACACCGAATTCCCCACAGAGCTTCTGCCACGGTAGATACGACTGGCCCGGTCATGTCGACGAAAAGAGGTGGAGATTGAATTTGAGATGCTGAACGGCTGCGGAGACCTTCCAACCTCACACAGCTGAGAAGATGGCAGGGCTGGACTGCAAGCCCCGCTATATTCCTACTCCCGGCTCCCTGATCCTGCACCCGGAGAGCCGGGAAAGCTGCAAAACTGGCCACCACCCCCTGGGTCATGCAATACGCCCTCCATGGGGCTCAGACAGGGGAAAGGTAAACTAAGTCATGAGGAGGGATCGCGGTCTTCTTTTAGACATTCATCTTAACCTCCTTTTTACCAAAACGTGTTTGTTTTCCCGTGTTCTTCTTAATCAGTGCAAGCAGCAATAATTGAATGGGCTAATTAAGCGGTTCATCTTATCTCTTTCCCCCTGTCTTATCTCTAACAAAGTGCCTAGCACTGTTCCGAGGCTCAGAGTGAGTTCAGAAAAAATACACAGGCTTGGTGACTACGTCAAGAAGTTCAAATTTGAAACCTGGGTGGGCTACAATGTGCAATCAAAGGGCTTATGTTTGCTTCCCATTTTAAGAACAAAACAAACAAGCAAACAAAAAAACATTAGCACTTAATAAGGCTAGAAAGCAGTAGGGGAAAAATCATCATACTTCTTGACTCCTGGCCCACCCATTCAGGAGAGTAAGAACTCACCTAAAAAATTATGAATTTTCTCTGAATTCTTTCAAATTCTTCCACATTAAGCCGAGACCGGTTTGGCTCAGTGGATAGAGCGTCGGACTGCGGACTGAAGGGTCCCGGGTTCGATTCCGGTCAAGGGCATGTACCTTGGCTGCGGGCACATCCCCAGTTGGAGGTGTGCAAGAGGCAGCTGATCGATGTTTCTCTCTCATTGATGTTTCTGACTTTCTATCCCTCTCCCTTCCGCTCTATAAAAAATCAATAAAATATATTTTAAAAAATTCCTCCACATTAAAATGGTCTAAATGCCCTTCCCATCACAGCTGTCCATGCCACAGTGTGCGCAAACCTGAATAACTGTGGTGTCGCTGATAGCTACGTGTCTGGGCGAGCAGTAGAAACTGGGAAGGTGCATGGGGTTAGCGAGAAAGAACTGCTCTTCGGCCATTTCTCCCATGCAGGTCCTATACCTTCAGGAAAGCTGTTCTCGAGATAAGAGGTGTGTGGAGGGGGCTTGGATAAACACCCCATGTTGTAGGAAGTCAGGGCGCTCTCCCCGCTCTGAAGTGCTGGCCTGATGAGGTCGCTGGAAGCTGGCCCTCGGCCACCTCGGCGGGGACTCAGCCGCGATGGATACTACAGCCACTTCAGCGGGAGAAGAGGTGCCCTGGAAAGGCGAACCACGCCGAGAATGCTGCTGCTCTGGAGGGAACTTTTCCAGGCAGGAGCGGCCGAGTCCTGGGCCATCAGGCCACAACCACCTGCCAGCAGCATTCATCAAGTTTCAGGGGAAGGGAAAGTCGTCCTTACAACTGTGCCGGAGCAGTAACGACTTTTTAAAGAGGAGCACACGCTAACAAACACAGAGGCGCACCGGTCAGCGCACGCTGCACAGCAGGGCCACGCATCCAGATCTGGGGAAGGAGCACCCTGCTGCTCGGGGCCCAGGCACCAAGGCCATGCGTTTGTTGTTGTTGTTGTTGTTGTTGTTGTTGTTGTTGGCACACACTTTTAACCCCATCACCAACAGATAGGTAACTTTCATCTAGAGTCCGTACCGTGGAAGCATTATCACTTGCGGCCGTCAAACCTCTTTAAAAGGGAATCGATACCTTTCTAACGAAACCCCGGACGCGGGCCGCTTAGCGCCAATTAAAATGTAGATGGTCCCACCACCAGCTCTCCCAGGAGCAACAGCCGCAGGCCCGCAGGTGTGACCAAAAGGCGGCTCTGCTCCCCAGAGAGAGCTCTGACTCCCATGAGCGGGTAACAGGCTTCCAGGTTAATTTATTAAAAACAAAAGAATGCTGTCCCTGCAACACTGGCTGTAGATGACCCCCAGCCTCCGGACAGGTATGACCTCTCTGTACACGCTTTTTGGATGACTATCCCTTTACCCATCTCCCCAGGGGATCCCAACCTCGCCTCCAGGACCCAGCTTTCCCTGGCAGCCCTCACACACTGCGGTGGCTCGGCTCGCTGGCCCCGGGGGTTGCCTCCAAGGCGGCCTTCAGATCTTGTCACAGCATCTTTGAGTCCCTGCTTCCTAGCACAGAGTAGAAGTTCAATGCTAGGTGTGTTGAATGAAGGAACGCATTTTAAGAAATTCGCACATTGGTGGGAACCCTATAACCTATATGTGCAGCCTGTAGTCCAGAGTCCTTACCTCCCTCCATAAAGAACCCGCGACAGCCAGTTCCTGAAAACCCCACAATCCCCTTCAAGTGGAGGTGGAGGTGGGGGTGACGGAAAAGGAGGTAGGCGCAGAACTACCTCCCTGCTCCTTCAAAAAGGTGGAAACCCCACTTACAAGTATGCCAAACCCAGATGTGGGTAGGAGTCGTGCCAGGGAGAGAGTGTATCACCACCACCCTCAGAAGTGAATACACGGAGGTTTGAAAGTTCCAGGTGGACACCTATTCGGAAGTTATGTGGCCAACCTATGACCACCCAAGGAAGGGCCAAGAAGCCCGGGAATTTGGTGGCACTGGTGGGGCCTAGTGGGATGGCAGCAAAACTCCTCTCCCTCACAAGATCCTGTCCTCCTACGGGGCAGAGGAGGGTCGGGACGCCTGTCCGGCTCCGTTGGAGCGACAGCAATGTCCTTGTCTTTCATCCTCCTGTCCCCAGCCCCTGGGTATCATCGGCCGGCTGCCCTTTCGAGGCCCTGTCTCATGCCCAAAAAGCAGGGGGGTATGAGGAGGACGGGGCGAGGGTGTGGGTTCAGCCACAAGCTCTCCAGACAGCCCGCACCTTCCCCCTTAACTCCCCGGACAAGCTGTGCGCCTCGCAGCGGACGGCTCCCACCGCAGCCGAGAACTCCTGCGGCCCGGCCACCTCGCGCCCCCGCTGCCCTGTGTGCGTCCGGAGCCGCCGGTCCCAAAAGGACGCTTTGCCAGCCTTTGCCCAAGTCAACCGCGAGGCGCCCCGGGCCCCCAGGCGGCCCCCAACCTCGGGCCCGACTCCCCCGTCCCAGACGGCGCTTACCTGCTTACATGGCCCGGTCGGAGGAGCCCTGGATTCCCGCGCGGAAAGACTGTCCCTCCGCGCCCGCGGCGGAGTCCCAATTCCCCCAAGGAATCGGTTCCAGTGGCTGGCGGAGGAGGGGTGAAGGGAAAGAGCCGCAGGAGGCGAAAGGGGAGGGAGGGTTCCGCCGCGATCCTGGCGCCAGAGTGCGCGCAGGGGCGCACGGAGCCGGAGAAAAGGGGAGCCACCTAAGCCCGAGGGTGTCCCGCCCGCTGCGGGGGGAATAGGGGCGAAGCCAGCAGGCCGGGCAGGATGGCTCGCGTGGGAGGGGGAAGGACCGCCAGAGGCCACTTGTGTCTGCGGCTCCCCGAGCACCAGAGCTGGGCGAGCTGGCAGCAGAGCGAGCCGGGGCGCAGCAACCTGCCCCTGCCAGCGCCCGCCCGGGAGGAAAAGTTGGGAAGAACTTTTAAGGGCCAGAGAGCCCGAGTGGCAGGAAGCGCGAGCTGCAGCCGGGAGCGGAGGGAGGAAGGGGCCGTGCGAGTGGGAGGGGACGGAGCAGGCGCCGGCGGCCGCGATGCCCCCACCCCCGGGCCGGCTCGGTGGCGCTGGGGGCCGGGAGGCGGAGGGAGCGCGAGGCGCGCGGCCGCGGCGGGAGGAATGCGGCCGGGAGGACGCGCGCAGGGCACGGGGGCGCGGCCGGGCACGGGCGCGCGGCCGGGACGACAGGAATGCGGCCGCAGGGGCGCGCGCAGGGCACGGGCGCGCGGCCGGGCACGGGCGCGCAGCCGGGACGACAGGAATGCGGCCGCAGGGGCGCGCGCAGGGCACGGGCGCGCGGCCGGGACAACAGGAATGCGGCCGCAGGGGCGCGCGCAGGGCACGGGCGCGCGCGGCGGGGCGGGGCGGGGCGGGGGAACGGAGCAGGAGCTCGGGAGCGGAGGCGCGCGGTCCCCGGGGACGTCACGACGCTGGCATCCGAGGAATGCTGGGCTGCCCGAGCTCCTTCCGCAGGCCCCGGAGAAGTCGCGCACTGTTAACGTGGCAGGTTTGGGAGGAAAAATGTTTGTAAAGGTGGGGGCTGAGCAAGGGGGACGGGATTAGACTCCCTGGAGTGAGAGTCGCAGGGGTGGCGAAGGAAGAGTCACCATAGCCAACCCAACCTCGCGGTGGGGGACGGGGGAGGGGGGCGGCAAGCGGGAAAACGGAAAAATGCCACCAAGACCTCGGAAAACCGCAGGGGCAGGACCGCGGCAGCAACTTGCCCACTCCGGCCGGGAGGAAGCACGCTCCGTCCTATGTCGGGAAGCCCTCCAAGCAGGACGTCCCCATGCAGCCGCTGCACTGGGGTCGGGGACCTGGATGGAGATAATGGATGGCTTCACCGAGCAGCCGATCTCAGAGTTCTCTCACCAGGACACCCGGCGCCTCAGGGCACTGGACCTGCTGTCTTAATGCACCCGCCCCATCCCACCTGCACCCCTCTCCTGGAATCGCAAAAGGCGTTTCTTCGCGCCGGGAGTTGGTATAGGTCGTTTTCCCGGTTCTTTCCAAGCTCGCCCCACCCTGCCAGGGGAGGCCCTGGGAGGCAACTTCCTTAGCACTTTCGGAGGTGGAGTTAAGGGCCCGCAGCCGGTCGGATGGAAAAAGCACAGAGCCAGGAGAGGGACCCAAGGGGTTAGGCCTTGTCCTGCTGATGACTGAGGAGTATTCCAGCCGAAAGCCTTGGCTGCGGTAGCAGTACAATTAAAGAGTTTGCCTACATTTCTGTGGTCCTCTGCATTACTTGAAACATGCCTTAGGAATTTACCAGAACTCAAAGCCCAGTCCTTTCAACCTTTCTTAGATTGAAAAGGGTCCTTGAAGTCATTGTCACAAAGATACTGTTCTGAATGACTGTCCCACAGTCACAAAAATTCTGGGCCTCATGGGGAAGAAAATGGGGAAACCAAACAGCAAGACCTATTATACCCATCATGTGCAAGTTTGTGGTGACTGTCTTTTCTGAGCATTTGACGATCTCCAGAACCTCTAGGAAACAGAAAACACCAAAGGGAGCGAAGGGGGAGGGTGAAGGGAATGAGGATCCGTTTCTCAAACTTCCAAGGAAACAGCTGGATAGCTTCAATGTGGACCTGTGGGTTTCCAAAGAAAATTTAGGGAGTGCCTCACTGTGGCCAGGAAGTGTGGGAAGCACTTTGCACCCTGGTGTCATTATCCCCATTTCCTAGATAAGGAAAGTGAGGCATGGAGAAATTCCATATCTCACCCCGGGTCACAGGGCAGTCAGATCTGATAATGGAGCCTCGTCTGGTCTGGCCCAAAAATGCAAGCTACTTATCTCCTCAACGTTTGAGCAAAAACAGAATTAAGGTGAAAGATACGGAAATACCTGCAGGCTTCCCAGGTAAAACCCAAGGGCCTGCTCTTTTCCTGAGATAGCAAAGCCTCTTGGGGTCTTAGAGGAGAGGAAGTGGCATTTGTGTGTTCTAAAATCACTGTGATACCAAACTCCCGGCACAGCAGCTAAGACAAGTGGGGTGAAGAATGAGCAAAGGACGTACACAGAGGCAGGCTTCCTTTTTTAAATAGGAAGTCCAACTTGAAGTGACAAAAAGCCTTTCATTCTCTGGGTAAGGATGTGAGAGCGAGGCACAGGCTTCTTTCAGAGAGGAAAAAAGGCACCCCAAGTCTGCATCACACTCATCTCCTCAGTGTGCAGCAGAGTGAGCGGGAGCTTGGCTGAGGGGATAGGTCCTAAATACATCACCTCGGATTTCCTTGAAAGCTTCGTCAGGACCTGCCGATACAAATAACTCCCAGGGTATTTCAACTTGTCACAAGCCTTATTTAAAATACAAATACAGGCAGAATCTCCTGGGCCTCCATGATTCCTCCTACCTCGGTGTGTTCCTCATGTTAATGTATTAATGTTATTCCTTCAAAACATCAGAGTCACTGAAAGCAACACAAAACGAGCTCCCTGATCAGAGCAGACTGGAGAGAAAGCAGGCGCCCTTAGGAAAACCGGTGATCTCCAAGGATCTACTCATTTAGGTCTTACGTATGTAATTATGATTATTTTGTTGGTTTTACCCTCCCTCTAATCCCAGTTCCTAAATGGATATTTGGCAGTAATAGAGGGAAAGAAAATGGGGAGCTTTTTCAAGATATGCATCCTTTCTGTACCCCCTGCTCCCATAACTTACTCAGCATATTCCCTGGGTCTAAGGTAGAGACTTGGATGGGTGTGTACTTATGTATATTTATAATATTTTAGATAGTATTGAGATATAATTCACATTCAATAAAAAACCCAAATCTGGTGTCCATACAATAGATGGCTTTTTTCATAGGGAGACAGCCACCACCAAGATCAAGATACAGAAAATCCACCACAGAAATTTTCCTTGTGTGACACTGTAGAAAGTATCACCTCTCCAGGTTGACTTATACCACCAAACGGGAGTTCTGCTAGCGCTCAAAGGTCATTTAACTGGAATTATACTGTGTGTGTACATGTCACAATTTGCTTCTTCATTCTCCTGTTGATATATTGGCAGGTATATTGTTAAACATTTCCCAAGTTTTCCAATTCGGAACCACTGACTTATAGCAAAAATATAATAAGATAAGGCTGGATCAGTGATTCTCAACCTTTCTAATGCTACGACCCTTTCATACAGCTCCTCATGTTGTGGTGACCCCCAACCATAAAATTATTTTCGTTGCTACTTCATAACTGTCATTTTGCTACTGTTAATCATAATGTAAATACCCGTGTTTTCTGATGGTCTTAGGTTGAGAACCGCTGCTGTAGAGCCTAATGTCTTTCCTAATGTCTCAACTCTCATTCCTGAAGCCCCCTCATCTCTGGTCATTACCTCTCCAGTTCATTTTTCTTTCTCTTTTCCATCGGCAGGAAAAGGCTCCCCGCCTTCCAAAGGGGCTAATTCCTGACCTGAATCAGAGGAGAGAGGGCTCCCACATCCATACCTGTCAGCCGAGGCCCCAAATAGATTACTTACTCATTACCTCCTTCAGGAAAGAATGTCAAATGTTTTTAGGTTGTAGTTTTCCAAGCTGCTAGGAGAAAGATGGATCTGTTTTCCTGGATAGTGTGCCAGTTCCACGGGGCAATGTCCCGGAGTCAGGTACAGGGGGGCAGACGGGCTCTAGACAGATCACAAGTTTCTCCAATAAAAATCTGTAAAATTAAACCAATTGTTTACTCTTTAGACGTTCCACAGGACAGCAATATATATTAATCAGGCAATTCTACAAAAGGTAATTCACGCATTATTGGTACTTCCAGGAAGTTTTAAAAGAAATAAAACCCAGGCCCTGTAAGTATCTTTCCCTGTTCCGTGTAGTCATTATCATTCTCTACTAGTTTCACCCTAGGTCGCAAGCACCCTTTGAATCGTGTCTTTCTAATCATATTCACCAGGCTCAGCTTGCTGACTCCCCACCCCCCCACCCCCACCCCGCCGCCCCTCAGCACCAACCTTGCTTTCCAGCTTTTCCTGGCTTGATGGGAACACACACATCCAATCATCACCATATCCTCTCCTTTGGGGCAAACTGCCGATGAAGAGTGTACCCACCCCTCATCGCTGAAAAACATCTATTATACAGAAAAGGCTTTTACTACTGAAATCTCTTCCTTTTCATGTGAACACTTTTAAACTTTGTAATGGAATAGAGTCATTTAAAAAATCACTCTCCACAGTCATTTACATATGGTTGTTAAAAATAAAAAAAATAAAAAAATAATTTAATGTGTGCAACTGATCTGGTAGATATGAAGAATTGTCTTAGTACAAATCCTTCGATTTACAATGAACAAAATCCCACTTCAAATTGTCCAAGCCAAAAAGGAACATATTGGCAAGATACCGGAACGTGACATGGAATCTACGAGAAAGAGGGTAGGCTGGGGGTAATATCCTCCTCTTGTGGGCATATCCAGGTTCAATAGCCATGCGGCCCTGGGCAGAGAACTCAAGCTCTCACACCTGGACGCCCTCACCTGTAAAGGGGGAATGGTGAACATATCTACTTCATGGGGTGGAGTAATGATAAGTCAATGTGTGTTACACACTGAGCTGTCAATGCTACCTATTACTACTATCATCAGCCTCATTCTGTGTTTGCAGGCTGGATTTCTCTCCTTCAACAGGGATTGTATCTCAAATCCAAATTGCCAGGACAAAGAATATGGCTTGAGTTGTCAATCTTATGTCTTGAAGAAGGACAGGCTGCTGTTGGCTGAGCTAACTCTTTGGGTGGGAAGTCACTTCTCAAAGAGAGGTCCAGAGGGGCATCTGAAACCACACCCATAAGAGAAAGAGAAACTCCTTGTCAAAGAAGAGTCCTGGGAATCCCTCCATTCACTTTGTAACTTTCTACACCATCTATGCCAAGAAGATTTCTCCTGTGGAGAAGGAAGTCCCCTATGAAGGTGAGTGACAAAGAGAGGAGGTAAGGGAACCAATGTCCAATAAACAGTGCTCCAGGAACAAGACTAGGTCTTGTATATGCATAATTGGAGGCAATCCTTGTGAGTGTTAGTGTTATGGATTGCATGTTTGTCTCCAAAATTCATATGTTGGAGTCCTACTATGGTTAGATTTGGAGATAAGGCCTTTCAAGGAGACCAGGTTAAGTGAGGCTGACTCCCGGGGAGGCAGCCAGGGAGCAGCGGGGTGTTAGGGGAGATTTTGATTTAGTGGTGAAGTCACACTTTCTGGGAGTGTAGAGTCATTTCTGTCTGCAACGTTAATCTCAAAAGGTCAGAGGTACCCTCATTTCTAAGAATAGTTATGAATCTGTCATCCATGAAATGAGCTAAACTGTTCTTCATCCCATTTATGTCCCCACCTGGGCCAGCTCTCAGGAAGGTACACAGCTCTAGAATTTACCATAGCTGGCCAAGGAGCCATCAACACCTTCATGGAGTTGCATGAGGGCAGGTAAATGATAGCTGTAATTATCCTCGTCTAATCTCTGAAATACCTGACTGTTGCCATTCTGTGGCACCATGCTAGGAACAGGTGTCAGGTTGCTGAGAATAACTGGAAGGGAGAAATTCTGAGTGGAACCTTGAAATCATGGTTCATGGTAGATAGAGAAAGGACTGTTAGGCATACTATTATAAGAAGCCAAGTAAGCCAGGATGTTTCTGAGTAAAAAGTCACTAGCTCCCCCCTTTGCTTTGTGTACAGGGATGGGTTAAAGTATCTACACAAAACACAGAGTTAACTCTCTCTCTCTCTCTCTCTCTCTCTCTCTCCATATATATATATATTTTTTTTTAATTGATTTCAGAGAGGAAGGGAGAGAGAGAGAGAGAAAGATAGAAACATCAATGACGAGCAAGAATCAGTGCTCAACTGCCTCCTGCTTGCCTCACAATGGGGATTGAGCCCTCAACCTGATCATGTGCCCTGACCTAGAATCGACCTGTGACCTCCTGGTTGTTAGGTCAACACTCAACCACCAAGCTATACCAGCTGGGCTATTCCTGTATTGTTTGTTTGTTTGTTTGTTTGTTGTGTTATTTGTCTTATTGTTGTTATTATTTCCTATTCTTACTTATGTTTGATCTTTTAGTTAATGATGGCTGGTAATTTAACCTACTTTTGCCCATCCCTGTACATTTTTCAATGCTTCCCCACCAACTTCAGGAGGAAGATACTTGGAGCTAGGGGTCTGTCTTTACCTTCTCATAATGACAGTGTTCAGAATGAAGGGGTCTGTCCAGGTATGGCCTACTTTCGATACTGTCTGTGTTTGCTAATATTTGTAGCTGCACTAAGCCTCTAAAATTGCATCTGAAATCTATTCAGCCGGAGAAAGCTAGATTCCAATATTGTGGGCCACTGACACCATCCTATATAATAAAAGGCTAATATACAAATTGCCCCCTCGGGAGTTCTAACGCTTGCTATGATGTGCGCTGACCACCAGGGGCGGGGCGGAACAAAGGAAGGCCCTGGCCGGCAGCTGGCAGCCAGGGAAAGGAAGGCCCAGATGGACCCTGATTGCCGCCCAGGCCTAGGATCCCCATCCATGTATGAATTTCATGCACTGGGCCTCTAGTACTTAAGTAAAGCCCCATAGGTGGCAATTCATTAGTTTGTTTTTTCTTCTTCTCTTTGGGTTCTGGGCTTATTTTATCTTATTTTATTTTTTAATGTAAATTAAACAGCCAAATGAAGTTGTCGACTAACAATAATGCAAATGAAAATACCAGATTTGTGGAGGTAAAAACTGGACAGCCTTCCAAACGTATTGCAGATGCAGAGATGGCTGGAAAGTAAAAACAAGAACGGGGTGCCTTTGATTCTGACACGGGCAGCTGTAGCCAGAACACCCCTCTGAGAGGTATGGGACATCAAAGGAATCTTCTGCTGTGATTAGCGACAAGGAATAACCTTTGCTGGGGGAGGGAGAGGTCAGGTCGTGTTTGGGATGCCTTTCTGAAGAACATGGACACCCCGGCCTGCAGGGATGAGGTTGGGTTACCTCGGGTATGGACATGGCTGTGTAGGAGAGTCCAAAGCAGTAAATCAAAACCTCCCCTAAGACCTGGCTGCTTCCTGGATGCCTCCCCTGGACTGAGGGGTGACTCAGAATGCGACTGGCTCTAGGACTTCAAACATTTCTGAGTTATTCCCACGGGCCTGGACAAGGGCAATTAGAGGACTGCTGAGGACCGAAAGATCCTCACAGGGAAAAGCAATTGCCCAGGAAGCTCAATTTCGAGGTGTCTTCTACTACAACCAGGAGGCAGAGGTACCTTCTGACATGTTAAATCGTAGAGGCTAGTAATGCAAGAAGGCACATGCTGGGCTTCCCTCTGTAATTGGCACCTCCGATTCTGTGGGACAGGCAAGAACAAAGTTTTCAAATGGTGAAAGAGAAACTGACTGTTGAGCAACATATGAGAACACACATGATCTGGCCACTGGCAATATTCTGATCCGATGTGCAGCTACCTTCGCTGGGACACTCTGCCCCTGTCATACCCACCCTCTGCAATTCCTTGAACGAGCCAAGTCCTCTCTCACCTCAGGACCTTTGCAAGTTTCTGTTCTCTCTGCCAGGAACTCTGCTTTCTGACTTGTGCACACACTCCATTCCTTGGACAGACCTTTCCCAGCTGTCCTGAACCTTTTCAAACCCTGTCCTCTATTCCTTCACCCTCCTCTAATTTCCTGGGTAGCACTCACGCTCCCTCATAATATATTATCTTTTTATGTCCTTTAGTTTATTACTTTTCTCTCCTATTACAACCCTCCGCCCTCCACAGAAGTGCCGTTACAGTAGAGATTTTTGTCCGGTTGATTCACCAGTGCATTCTACTGTGTGATGCATATAATATCGTCAACAAATATTACTGAGTATTTGAATAAATTTTTAAAAATGTTTTTATGTAAGCGTATGTGGTTATTTCTCTGTGCTTAGAGTTCTACATGTATTATGTTATTTAATCTTTATAACCACCCTATGAGGTAGGGGTTACAGTCTCCCATTTATAAAGAAATTGAGGATTAGAGAGATGAAGTAACTCGTCCGTTTGGGTTGTTATTTTTAGATTGTGGTTTCTCTGTGTTGTTGTTGCTGTTTTATTCTGTTTTTTTTTGGGGGGGGGTTGATATTTGTTTAAAGGACCTTGAGTTGACATATCCAGACTTACTCCCACTCTTTTTTTTTTTCATATATTTTGTTGATTTTTTTACAGAGAGGAAGGGAGAAGAATAGAAAGTTAGAAACATCGCAGAGAGAGAAACATTGATCACTGTCTCCTGCACACTCCCTACTAGGTATGTGCCTGAAACCAAGGTACATGTCCTGACCAGAATCGAACCTAGGACCCTTGAGTCCAAAGGCTGACTCTCTATCCACTGAGCCAAACCCGTTAGGGCTTACTCCCACTCTTAACACACTGTCTTTCTCAGTTCTTGAACTGCCCCTCTTTCTACTTATTTTATAAGTTTCCTCCCTTTAGGCCCTATTCCTAACTTAATTCTTCTTCTCCAAACTGACACCTAACAGAGTAGATCTCAGAAAGAAACTAATAGTTCATATATACACTTCAGCTACATCGCTGGCTGACCTCCTGGCTTTGCCATTGACTAACTGTGTGACCTTGGGATATTCTTGGCCATTGTCGCTGGAATTATTGGCCTCCTTCAATTTCTTGTTACTTTTCTGGTGTGTCTACCAAATACACTTTGACACCTGATTCTCCAAGTTTCTTTTTTCTTTCTTTTGTTCTTTACCCTGTCCTTTCCTGATGTCTCGATCTAATCTCCAGCTCATATATTTACTAGATACTTTATTTAAGCAACCTATTAAAATCTTTATTCAATAACTACAGGATTCTTTTTTTATTTTATTTTATTTTATTATTTTATTTTATTTTATATTTTGCCCTGGCTGGGTTAGCTCAGTTGGTTAGGGCATTGTCGCAATATGTCAAGATTGAGTTTCTAACTGCAGTCAGGCACACACAACAATCAACCAGTGAATGTATGAATGGGTAGAACAACAAATCAATGTTTCTTTTCCTCTCTCCCTCTGTCACTCTCTCATCTCTTCTCTGTCCCTCTTTCTAAAATCAATCAATAAATAAAAACTCTAAGAAAGTTTAATTTTTTAAACTTTATTGAGGTATAATTGACAAGACTATAAGATATTTGAAGTGTACAACATGATGATTTGAGGTTTGGTTTTGTTTTTTAGATTCCACTTCTATGTAATACCAGGCAGTATTTGTCTTTCTCCATCTGGCAGGATTCATTCTTAGTAATTTCAATTCTTTTACTGAACTGCCTATTCTCACTCCATCTTTCCAGTATCTTCTGTCATGTCTTCAAGCACATTTATTATTCTGGTAATAAATTCCTCTCCGATTTTTCATGAGTTCTTCGTTCTCTGGTATCCCTCAAACTTGCCATGCTCAGAATTTGCCCTCTGAGCTCACCTCTGTTCCTGTGGGACCATGAGCCACCTTGATAAGTGAGCTGCATCATGGAGAGGGAAGAAGTCGAGCCAGCTTGTGCTTCCCCGTGTGAAATGGTGTGAGTTTATTGTTGTGTGCGTTGGTGGGAGAGATAGACAAGGAACTCTGAACCATCTTTTTTTCGGAGGCAGGAGCTCTATATTATAACGGATGCCCACAGAGGAGTAGGAGTAGCCCGTGTGTGGAGAGGGCTTTCCAGGCACTGGGCAGACCAGCTACACTGACCGCCATGTGCTCATAGAGATGCCAGTCAATGCTCTGCCTTGAAGCTGCCCAGGGCTTCTAGCCTGTACTCTGATCTCCTACCTCCACAGTACCAGGAGGGGGAAGCTGCCCCCGGCATTGCAGGGGTGGGGAAAAGGCAGAACCAAGAATTGTTTTCCCAAACCTGGTTCCTATTTGTGACCCCAGGCACTCCCCAGCCCTGGCCACCTTCCCTGCCAATGGACCGAATCTACCATCTATCTGCTGCTGGTTACTGAGCACAGCGCTGAGGTCTCTCATCTCCTCAGATGTCCCTCCCCAAGGGAGCACTCTATTCAAATAAACCAAGTCTAAAATGAAAAAGCTGTCAATGCCGCTTCTAAGGGCCTTGGAACACTGATTAGATATTAAGGAATAATGAAGTGTTTTAGACACGATAACCAGTACTGTGTTTATGTTAAAATAAAGAGTTCTCCTCTTTTAGAAATAAATACTAAAATATTTATAGTTGAAATGTTGTATATGGGTTTTGCTTCCAAATAAAACAGGAGGTGGGAAATGAACGAAAATCTAGATAAAACAAGATTGGCAATGAATTTATGATTGTTGGAGATGGGTGGTGGA
Organism: Antrozous pallidus; assembly: GCA_027563665.1. NCBI lineage: Eukaryota > Metazoa > Chordata > Mammalia > Chiroptera > Vespertilionidae > Antrozous > Antrozous pallidus. The sequence goes on along the minus strand of CM050527.1, from coordinate 28,553,209 downwards.
TATATGGGAGTTCATTATACTATTCTGATTAATTCTGTATAAGCACAAATAACATTAAAAACTTAGAGTAAAAAGTTTATATATATATATATATTCACATATATATATATATATATATATATATATATATATTTCAAAATTTTATGTTCTTATTTTCAACAATATTGAAGTACATAATTGAAAGGTGGGCTTTTGCCTGGCTGGTGTGCTCAGTTAGATAGACGTTTCCCCACACACTGAAAGGGGACTGTGGGATAGATCCCCAGGAGGGGGCATGCAGGAGGCAACCGATGTGTCTCTCACACAGCGATGTTCTTCCTTCTCTCCCTCTCTCTCTAAAGCTCAATAAAAAATATTTTTTAAAAAGGTGGGTTGTCTGTTTTCATAACCCATTTTCATCTGAACATTCCCCGAGGTAATCACTGTAATTTTAAACTAATACAGACGAGGTGTTTTGTGTTGCTACACACACACACACACGCGCGCGCGCGCGCGCGCACACACACACACACACACACACACACATATGGGTGATTTTTTAAGTGCAAGAAAAAGCAGAGGTTAAGCATAAGTTATTGTAATATGTAGACTGTCAGTCATTCCTACATTTTAGGTGGACATACACAGTTGTTTTTTTTTTTTTAAGTCTATAAGTATACATAACAAACTCTTAACAATATAGGGGAGAAAATGACATTTTTATTTCTGCTCAATTTTGTATTTGAATCTATCAGAGTAAGTTCAAATGTACTTTGAGGAGAAAACACAAGATAAAAATTCCAAACTTAGGAAACACATTTGTTTTGGAGTAGGTAGAAGGAATCTTTACTAAAAACAAGTAACCATAAATATAACCAATGTCTTCATTGATAGTGAATGCCAACTCAGACTTAGATTTTTCAATTTTATCAAATATTTGCCGAAACCTGTTTGGCTCAATGAATAGAGCATCAGCCTGTGTACTGAAAGGTCTCAGGTTTGATTCCGCTCAAGAGCATGTACCTTGGTTGCAAGCATATCCCCAATAGGAAGTGTGCAGGAGGCAGCTGATCGATGTTTCTAACTTTCTATTCCTTTCCCTTCCTCTCTGTAAAAAATCAATAAAATATATTTTTAAAAAATAAATTCTATAAAAATTTTACATAACTTTTCCAGTACACACACCTGCACAAACCTTGTGGCCTATGACCTCGATTTGATGTCAGGTGACTTGAGTCTTTAGGTCAGCTCTGTTTAGGGCAACAAATAAGTAATCAATCCTATCAATTCAGTTTTTTTCAACCATTCATTTCAACTAAATTATCCTATCTAATCCTATATAATAAAAGAGAAACATGCAAATTTTACCATACCTTCGCTCTTGATTGGCTATGCTACCAGCCAATCAGGAGCGGGGGCGGGCCAAAATGAAAGGGCAGTGGCAGTGAGTGCCCAGTCCCCCAGGTGCTGTGAGGGGAAGCAGTGACAGCAACAGTGGTGGTGGCCGCAGCAGGTAGTGCCCAGTCCCCGGGGCACTGTGAGCAGAAGTGGCAGTGAGACCCCAGCCCCCAGGGCCGGGTGGTCACAGGCAGCCAGGGCTGAGCTGAGCAGGGCGATGGCTGGGTGCTTGCACAGGCTGGGGTGAGCCATCAGTTGGACATCCCCTGAGGGCTCCCAGTATGTGAGAGGGGGCAGGTTGGGTTGAGGGAACACCCACCCCCAGTGCACGAATTTCATGCACCAGGACCCTAGTAAAAGAGTAATATGCAAATTTGACTGTAGCTTTGCCATACCCACCAGCCACGCTCACCAGCCATGCCCACCAGCCAATCAGAAACAGATTATGCATATAAACCCCAACCAAGATGGCTGCCACCACTGAGAGCAGGAGGAAGGCTTGGGTTTCCATGGCAACAGAGGAAACCAAGCTTTCTGCCTCCACTCAATTATAAAAGATACAGAAATGGTGGCAGCTACTGAGCTGGAGAGAACAGAGCCTTGGGTTTCACTGGCAACACAAGAAGCTAAGCTTTCAGCCTGCCATTGCTGGCCTAGGCCTCCACTCTAGGTTACAAAGTTTCAAACAGAAATGGCTGCTGCTCTGGAGCCAGCAGAAGACTTGGCTCCGCTCCAGGCTACAAAGTTTCAATTGTAGACATAGATTAATCCCAGATACCAGGGCCTCCGCTTGGGTTGCTGTGGGGGGCGGGGGGTCGTGGCCAGCCTGCAAACCACCACAGGCCCCTCGCCCAGGCCGCCCCTTGCCGCAAGGGAACCCCCACCCTGATCTAGGATACTCTTCAGGGCAAACCAGCTGCCCCCCACCCATGCACCAGGCCTCTATCCTATCTAATAAAAAGAGTTATTTGCAGATTGACCATCATTCCAACACACAACATGGCTGCCCCCATGTGGTTAAAGATCCTGCCCCAATGTGGACACAAGATGGCCACCACAAGATGGCCAGCAGGGGAGGACCATTGGGAGATTCCAGGCCCTACAAGGGAGGGCAGTAGTGGGCGATCAGGCCAGCAAGGAAGGGCAGTTGGGAGGGACCAGGCCTGCAAAGGAGGGCAGTTAGGGGTGACCAGGCCGGCAGAGGAGGGAAGTTGGGAGCAAACAGGGTGGCAGGGGAGCAGTTAGACATCAATTAGGCTGGCAGGGGAGTGGTTAGAGGGTGATCAGGCTGGCAGGCAGAAGCGGTTAGGGACAATCAGGGAGGCAGGCAGGTGAGCCGTTCAGAGCCAGCAGTCCTGGATTGTGAGAAGGATGTCCAACTGCCCATTTAAGCCCGATCCTACCGGGATCGAGCTTAAATGGGCAGTCAGACATCCCTCGAGGGTTCCCTGATTGGAGAGGGTATAGGCTGGGCTAAGGGACATCCCCCGCCCCCGGGCATGAATTTTGTACACTGATCCTCTAGTCCTATATAAAAAAAAAGAGAAACCTGGAAATTTGACCATACCTTCACTACGCTACCAGCCAATCAGGAGAGGTGGGGCTGGGCTGAGCAGCACGAGGCGGGGGGGGCAGGATGGGAGCTGTGTGGGACCAGAGGGACTGGCCTGCGCGCTGCACTGGATGGGAGCCATGCAGGATTGGGGGGGCAGGATGGGAGGGGCTGGCTGGCATGCTGCGTGGGACAGGAGCTGCATGGGAAGGGAGCACACGGGAAGGGAGCTGCGTAGGATGGGAGGGGCGGGATGGGAGGGGTTAGCCCGCACGGGAAGGGAGTTGTGCGAGACGTGGGGCCGGTGAGGCCGGCACATGCGGCTGCTGAGTGCGGGGTGCCCCCGAGGCTAGGTAGTCGCCACCTGGGCTAAGGCCAGGGCCAGGTGGGTGGGGTCGAGGAGGCCAGAGCAGAGCCAACCATCAGCCCCATTGCAGGGTGATGATTGGGTGCTAAACACCTAAAGCTTCAGCCAAGGGTGAGGGGTCAGTAGAACAACCCTTGAGGGCTCCCAGTATGTATGAGGGGGCAGGTTGGGCTGAGGGATCACCCACCCCCAGTGCACAAATTTTGTGCACCTGGCCCCTAGTCTTATTAACAATAACTGATAAATTAACCACAGTAGACTCATTGAAGAAAGAGAAGGAGAAAAGAAAGCTCAGCAACCAAAAAATATAAATAGAATCCAAGTATCATAACTACATGGACCTTATTTAAAAAACAGAGAAACACTTTGTGTGTGCATTGATCTTCTCTCTCTTTTGACAGCAGGAAGATGGACATGTAGGACCCCTCTGAATGCCAGGAACCACCTACTCCCACCCATCTGCCAAGCCAATTCCATATGTTCTAGAAAATCCATGCAATATTTTTTGTGATTTTTTTTCCAATTAAGGAGAACAGCTTTTCTCCTCAGTTTCTCTACAGACTTCTTATAAACACTTACATGATGGTGTTTTTGTAAAATTTCATTTATTGTAGACTATACATGGATGGATATTGTCTAATGTTAATTATTCTTTTCTAAGTATGTAGATGATATTAACATTAATTCAAAAACATTTAATAACCCCCTACCATTTGCTAAGTGCTGATAATACAGACTTGAGTAAGATGTTTCGGGGGGAACTTATTAAACATCTTCCACGTTCAGACTGAAGTCGTCCTTATTGTCATCTTTGATACCTTCTCATGCTTACTGCAGAATTTTGAGTGAATATTTGGTTTTGATAAAGACACAGGGTCTGATTTTTTAAATTATACAACTTGTGGAAAATGGTACATTGCTAGTTTTTTTGAGAGAACATTATTACCGCCATTTTCTGTATTATTTCATTTTAAACGTTGTTCAAATGAAATGACACTTGGCATAAAACTTCAAAAAATAATATGACATCATTGAATCATGAAAACAAGATGAAGATTTTTTTTAAAAAATGATCCTAAGCATGGAAACACCATTTTTGGCAAAAAAAAAAAAAAAAAAAAAGGCACATTTCTGTAAGATCTGTAGAAGGATAAAAATGGACTTTAAGCCGAAACCGGTTTGGCTCAGGGGATAGAGCGTCGGCCTGTGGACTGAAAGGTCCCAGGTTCGATTCCGGTCAAGAGCATGTACCATGGTTGCAGGCATATCCCCAGTGGGGAGTGTGCAGGAGGCGGCTGGTTGATGTTTTTCTCTCATCACCATTTCTGACTTTCTATCCCTCTCCCATCCTCTCTGTAAAAAATCAATAAAATATATTTTAAAAAATGGACTTTAACTTCAAAATTCCTAATATCTGAAAATTATACAAATGAAGAAAACAATGTTGAAAAAAAGGAACAAAAAATTTAATGTAAATAATGGCTGTTCTGTAAAGTAAGTTACATTTTTGTGTGTTATATATATGACTGAATATTTGTTTTTATTGATTTGCAGCCAGCAAATTGTACAAATTGTAGTGTAGAAGACAAGTATTCTAGAAAAATCAGTTTGAGAAATCTCCCCAATATTTGTGGAGGAATAGTCATTTCTTATCAAATTCTGTTACTAAGAAAGTAAATATTAACATATGGCCACACAAATCTATCCATTGCCTTAAAAATTGCACAAAAATAAGTGAGTTATAAAAAACTGGCAGGATGGGGATACATGATTCATGTATGAGAGACCCTCCACTCCAGCTGTGGGTAGCCATGCCTGGGCCACGTGGCTCTGACCTCAGTGTGTGACACATGGTGAGCTCACCCAGGTCTTAGCAAGAGTTTGTAAGGGGAGAAAGTGACATTTTCACAGTAGTTCAACTGTGCTTCACTTTGGAGACAACCTAATAAAAAAATTCCAAACTTATGAAATACTTACATTTGGGGGTGGTATCTCATTTAAGGTAAATCACCAAGGCTATCACCATGAGCTTGTTTGTATTGTGTGTACCAGTATTCATTATAAAAAAGAATTCAATATTTACACAAACTCCGTGTTCACGCACATACACACACATACTTTCTGATCTGGACCTGAGTTCAGACATGATTACAGGTTGTAACCACTGAGTATTTGCGTAAAGCCCCCTTTAACTCTAAAACTGTATGGTTCTCTGATAGTTCTCTGAGACGTTTCCTTCTGCACCAGTGGCATGAGGAGCTCACAGTCCCCGAATATGTCCCTTCCCCAAACCTCCTATTTGTAAGAATAGTGGTTGGGCCAGTACTTGAGGAACTACACAAGTAGTGGACTTCCCGTGGTTCTAGAACGATGGCTATTGTACATCTGGAGTTTGCGGGACATGTCAGTAAAAAATATAACCTTTCAATCCCCCAACACCAGTAGAGTACTGAGGTAAAATACAAACACAAAAAAATGTTGTCTTTTCTTAAATCGCTGAAAAAAAATATTACATAAACTTTTCCCAATTTCCTGTGTTTCTCCCATGTAGTTTCTTAAATTTCCAGTGCCTCCCAACACCTGTCTATTAGTGGAGGATAGCAGTGCAAACAAGCACCAGATTATATATATGGAAATACATAAAAGACCTCTGACTCTTAGTTTACTAATTTATTTATGCCTATGAATTTAAGCTTGTAATTTTATTCTTGCATAAACAATCATCATGTAATTCAACCCCTGTATCTTTTTTAAAAATATTATTTATTGATTGATGTTACAGAAGGAGGAAGGGAGAGTGAGAGAAAAAGAAGTATCAATTTGTTGTTCCACTTATTTATGCATTCATTGGTTGATTCTTGTAGGTGTCCTGACCAGGGATCAAACCCACAACCTTGGCATATCAGGATGATGCTTTAACCACCTGAGCTACTAGGTCAAGACTCAACACCTATATCTTTAATATATATATATATATATATATATATAATTGACTTTTTATAGAGAGGAAGAAGAGAAAGGGATAGAGAGTTAGAAACATCGATCAGCTGCATCCTGCACATCTCCTACTGGGGATGTGCCCGCAACCAAGGTGCATGCCCTTGACCGGAATCAAACCTGGGACCTTTCACTCCACAGGCTGACGGTCTATCCACTGAGCCAAACCAGTTAGGGCAACACCTATATCTTGAACTTTCTATGTGCCAGGACTTGTGCTGAATACTAGATATAAGAGGGTGCTAGACATGCTCTTTGTGTCATGAATGCTAGAAGTAGTGCAGACAGAAATGTTAAATAAATTATTATGCCAAATGTATTCACATGGAGAAATTGTGCTACACATAATAAAGGGGAAATATAATATTGAGAGGAAAATGTGTCTCCTAACCTAGAATTTTGTATACCTGAATCTTCAAAACAATTCATCTTTTATATAAGGTGTTTCTTATCGATCAGCATGATCTCTGAGTCTGGGCTGGGGAATGTGGAACATCCTGTCCTTCCTTTTCCCATCTCTCTTCCTTCCTCCCCCCCCAGGTGCCAGGTACCAGTTTCTTTTCCCTCTCCCTCCTTCAGAAAAGACAATCAGACAAACAACAACAAAAACAGGCCCCACTTAGGCCCAATTATGAAAACCAGGACCTAGAAGAGCCAGCAATTGTCTAGAACTAGCCAAGAGAGCGCTCTGCCTGCTCTAAGTGTGTTGTGGATGCTAAGTGAGAAAGCAGTAAGCAAATAAGCAGACACACCAGATATCAAGACTCAGAGGGTTGGCCTTGGGCCCAAACCCCATGTTCATTTTTCTGTTCTCATTTTGCTTGGCTCCTTGGCAGCATTTCAGAGTTGACTGCCTCCTTCTTGAAACCTAACGCCTCCTGGCACACTTAGTTCACACCCCACCTGCCACCTCTCTAGCCACTCGTTCTCCACCTTATCTCTGAATGTTGGAATGATTAGTCCCGCACAGCAGAGTTCAGTCTGGAAGGTTGGAGCCCAGCCCCAAAGAGCCGAAGCTGACTGTGCTGTCGATTGTGTGGGCCACTTGCTTTGCATCCTTCTTCTAATAATGAACTTCACCCCACTGACTGCACTGCGGGGGTGAGGGTGCGGGGGAGGGGGGGCAATGTGGGGCAAGGAGCAGTGGCGTCAGCATATTATCTTCAGTTTGGTCTACCTTGCTTTTCTTTAGCAATGCCAATAGAGGGGAACAGGGGTTGAAATTAAGGAAGTGGAAACGAGGTTCTAAACGATCAGTGCATTTCAATGATTTCTGCTCACACTCGCAGGCTGAGCGCATGCAATTTCCTTTAGACTTCCCTGGGTAGAGCAGTCTAGACTTATGAGAAGAAATTACCTGTCTCTCATGGAAGCACTATTCCCTCTATCTACCTCTATTATTTTAAAGGAAGACTTAATAACTTAGGGAGGTTTGGCACACCCTCCTTGGGGCATGCCTACTTGAATCCCCTTTCCTTTTTAAAATATATTCTTATTGATTTCAGAGAACAAGGGAGAGGGAGAGATTAAAAAAAAACCAAAACCATAAATAATGATGGTAAATCAGTGACTGGCTGTCTCCTGCACACCTCCTGCTATGGATCAAGCCCAAAACCCTGGGCATGTGCCCTGACTGGGAATCCACCCTGGTTCATCGATCGACACTCACCCATTGATTCACATCAGTGTTTTGTTTTCTTTTTCCTAATCTCTAAGATTAGGAAATCTCTTCACAAGACTTGCAATCACGGAAGCATTGGGCGGCAGCAGCTTGTCCCTGAACCTGTCTCCAAGGTCCCCTTTTCCTCTAACTCTCCAGAGAGCGTATGGTAGCCCCGCCGTGGGTATCTTCTTTCCTGTACGTTTCCAGAGAGTCAAGGCGGCCCTGCCTCGTCTCTCTCCTGTTCGCTTCATCTATCCTAGCCCCTTCTGTGTGTCTCTGTTCCCTGCTTTTTTTCTTCAATATATTTTATTGATTTTTTTTTTTTTTTTTAGAGAGGAAGGGAGAGGGATAGAAAGAAACATCGATGAGAGAGAAACATCGACGAGCTGCCTCCTGCACACCCCCAACTGGAGATGTGCCTGCAGCCAAGATACATGCCCTTGACCGGAATCGAACCTGGGACCTTTCAGTCTGCAGGCCGACGCTCTATCCACTGAGCCAAACCGGTTTTGGCTGTTCCCTGCTTTAATAAACAAACAAGCAAATAAAAAAACTTAGGGAGGCGTGGAGCAGAAAACATCTTAGGCTCTACAGCAGCGGTTCTCAACCTGTGGGTCGCCTAAGACTCATCAGAAAACAGATATTTACATTACGATTCATAACAGTAGCATAATTACAGTTACGAAGTAGCAACGAAAATAATTTTATGGTTGGGGGTCACCACAACATGAGGAACTGTATGAAAGGGTCGAGCCGTTAGAAAGGTTGAGAACCACTAGGCTAGCTAAATTCTAGCTCAAAGGTTCTTCCAGAAGTAGTGAAATTGTAACAGCTGTATGTAGTGAGTGCCATGGGTTGAGGTCCTTTGTTGGATATTTTTTGAGGACCTAGAGTTTGGCCTGGAAAGAGGTGAAAGGTTGGGCTGAAGGAAGGTGGAGAAAGAGAATTCCAAGCAGAGTTTGAAAGGGGACATAAAGGTCAGAATGAGCCCTCGCTGGTTTGGCTCAGTGGATAGAGCATGGGCTCACAGACTGAAGGGTCCCAGGTTCGATTCTGATCAAGGGCACGTACTTGGGTTGCAGGCTCGATCCCTGGTTCTGGTCAGGGCTTGTGCTGGAGGCATCCAATCAGTGTGTCTCTCTCACATCAGTATTTCTCTCTCTGTCTCTCTCCCTCCCCCTCCTTCCACTCTCTCTAAAAATCAATGGGAAAATATCCTCCGGTAAAGATTAACAAAAAAAAAAGAAAAAATGTAAAGGCCAGAATGAGCACAGTGGTGGTGACCCTGGTGGGTGCACTGAGGAAGTCTGTCTGCCTTTCTCAAGGGAGGGGCTGCCTCGGCCGAAAAGGATGAAGCCTCAGAAGCTTGAGGGTTAGGGACAGGCCTCAGTTGACTGGGGAGCAGCCTGCTTTGGTTCTGTGTGGCAGAAAGCCTTCATTAAGAGCTTTGTGAACTGCCAAGGAAATTAGTTCCCAATTCCTCTGAGTTAAAGTTCAACTCCCTTCCCCTCCCCCACTCCTTCAAGATCCTGTCCTTTGGCCATAAGACCTTACAGTTGCTAGAATAATGAGGCAGAGAAGAAACCGTTGACATGTTTTCCCTAAGCAATTAATTTGAATAACTAGTGTTCTAGTATTCTGTTCATTTGTTTTCCACTTGAAACTCAAAACAGACTCATGATTGCTCCACACAAGGACAAGTTCAGCAATTCTGTCTCTCTCTTTCTCTTTGTTACACACACACACACACACACACACACCACAAACACACACACACACACACACACACACCACACACACACACACACCACACACACACACACACACACACACACACACACACACCACACACACACACCACACACACACACACACACACCACACACACACACCACACACACACACACACACACCACACACACACACACACACACACATACACACACCACACACACACACCACACACACACACACACACCACAAACACACACACACACACACACACACACCACACACACACACACACACACACACACACACACACACTGCCGAAGTTACCACCTCCTTCCCTCCCTCAGTTTCCAGTAGGTTCTGACCCAGGGCCCCTGTAATAGCACTAGCTGGTGAAGTCAGTGGAGGAAATCTTAGCAACTGACCTTCAGCTCATAAATAAGTATGGCTGATATAAGTTGCAGAGGAAAGCAATTAATTGTCATACCACTTAAGAATGCATGCAACACTCCCCCCCCCCAAAAAAAGATAACATTGGCCCAAGAATCTTGTATTGTTCTCCCCCTCCCCTCCGCTCCCCGCCCCCCCACTTAATTCCTAAAATCTACCAGGAAGATCTCAGAGAGTGATTAGAGTTTCACAATTCTGGTCCTTCATGAGATTCTGAAACACTCCTTTTTGGGACATGCGTGTTGATCTCTATTAGATATGGTCTTTGCCCAGATGCCTAACTCAGTCTGCTCTCCGGCTCTTATCTTCAAGTGAAATCCAAATCTCCAGGAGGAACTTTAAAAAACAACAACCACACAAACACCTGGTCTGGCCCAGCACCTTAAGGGCAGAAAGCCAGGGCAGACTCTCCAGCTGTAAGAATCAAACCATTCATTATCTGGCCTCGGGTCTGCCAGCCCAGAGGGAACAGGAAGCTTGCCTGTGAGTCCAGGGCGATGGAATGCAAAACCCCAAGCAGTTATTGCTGTGGTTTTTAAGCTCTGTCCTGGTAGTTAGGAGCAATCTGAACTTTCTTCTAAATAACATTTCTAGTCAATAAATACCTACCTAGCACCTAAGGTCTTTGAATTCCCTCCAGTATGAACCCTTTACACAGTATGTTAACACCCTATTAGTTTTTAAAGCCAATCTAATGTGGGTGCAGAGTGCCCAGGTCGCCTGGCTGATTAGGTTGCTATTTAAGACAGAGCAGATCAAATACTCTCCCTAAAAAGCCTTAGTAGGCATTTGAATGCCTTACGTAAACCTCAGGCAGCTACCGGACAACATTGCCCATGGGTTGCACTTGATTTATAGTTTACAGATTCGTCTAGGTGTGAAGAGCCCATTTCAGAGAAAGGGTCTGAGTTTACCATAGTTAACAGAGATGGGCTTTGAGACTCCAGGCTTGTCAGCAATCCAGTTTAATAGCTCATTTCCAAATCCTTTCTTGGAAAAGGAATTCAGATTACATAATCATGAAAAACAAACCTGTTGCCACCCAGCATGAACTAACATGTTATAGTACTTTATGGCCGAAGGTTATTAAGCCAGCACCCAGCTTCATGCACCAAGGAGAACAGTGGGAAAATGAAAACCTGCCAATTTTAAGTTATGCCACTTAGTAGTAGTGACAGGGGCAATTCACCTTCGGACTTGGGGTGGATTAAATAGGTGCTCATTACTGCTGATTAGGACTGTATAGTCATTAGCAACCTAGAAGCCTAATAGAGCAATTCTTTAGATGAGTTCTTGTTAGTAGGAACACCACCTTGGGAGTTTCTAGTCAGCCTCAAGATTCTCATCAAATGCCTCCTCTGCTGGGCAGCCTTCCCTGACACTGTCCCCCTAGGCAAGTGAAGTAATGAGCTCTGATCTTAGAACATCTATTGAATTTAACCAAAGAATTCTGGGATTGTGGGTGTTTAAATATTTCATTGAAGGTGAATTTGGAGATAAAAGAGCTTAAATTAAAATTTAATCTGCCCTGGCCAGTGCTACTCAGTGGTTAGAGAGTCGGCCCCCCACTCTCTGAAGGATCACAGGTTCGATTCCCAGTCAAGAGCATATACCTGGGTCCTAACCTGTTTGGCTCAGTGGATAGAGTGTTGGTCTTCGTACTCAAGGGTCCCAAGTTCGATTCCGGTCAAGGGCATGTACCTTGGATGCAGGCACATCCCTAGTAGGAGGTATGCAGGAGGTAGCTGATTGATGTTTCTCTCTCATCAGTGTTTCTAACTCTCTCTCCCTCTCCCTTCCTCTCTGTAAAAAAAATTAATAAAATACGTTTGTTTGTTTTTTTAAAAAAGAGCACATACCTGAGTTGCATGTTCCATCCTGGCCCTGCTCCTGGCATGTGCAGAGGCAAACAATCAAATGTCTCTCTCTCTGTCTCTCTCTCTCTCTCTCTCTGTCTCTCTCTCTCTCTCTCTCTCTCTCCTTCCCTTCCCCCCTCTCCCTTTCATTCTCTCTGAAAATCAATGGAAAAAATATCCTTAGGTGAGGATAAAAAAAATTACTTTTTTAAAATCTACACTCTCTGATTTAAGAGCCATACACAGACTCTGTCCTGAGAGTCCTGCTTCAGGTTCCCAAATGGAAACTGTCCAACGAGGCTGGGTAGACAACCAGACATTAAAGAGGCGACTTTCTCATTTCAGACAGGGAGCCAAATGAGAAGGCTTTTCTGCCTCAAGCAAAACTTTGACCTAAATTTCTGTTTTCAACACAGACGTGAAAAAAAGAACACAATTTGATTCATCACCACCACCTCAGCACATCACCTTTCCTGTGGCTAATACACTTTATAAACTTACTATGAGGTGTAAAAACCACCTTAGTTCTTCCAGCAGAAATTACAGGTGAGTGAATGACACAACTGAGCCAACAATAAGTACCAATAGCTATCTTTTGACTACCCACCAGGTGGCACGGTGCCGAGAGCTTTACACAGATTATCTCCCTTAATCCTCATGGCAGCCCCAGAGTGAAGACAGGTGGAGCAATGTGCCCAATGTCTCACAGAGGGAAGGTAGGTGGAGGTTCTTTGCTTTGATCTGTACACCCCTGCACTGTGCAACCTCCTGGTTATCCGATGGCATTAGAATCTAGATGACGAGGAACAAATACACTCTTTAATTGCTATGATCAACCGTTCACCTTTATACATTCTGAATACATATTCTGTCATCTTTGCCTTTTTCATGAAATAATACCTTTCTCTTGGGAATTAAAGATCATATGCAACCCTGAAAAGTGTTGATTACCTGTTTTATAAATAGTCAAGGGTTCCTGTTTACTGGTTCTAGGATCTCAAAAGCAAATTCTCCTGGAAGGGAAAAAAATATCTCTATTAATAAAAGGGTGATATGCTAATTAGACCATGAGACATTCCAGATGTCCTTCCAGACAAAGCCATGGTGGTGGGGCCGAGGCAGAGGCTGTTATGGGTGATCAGGCCAGGAGGGGATGGCAGTTGGGGGTGATCAGGTTGGCAGGGGGGTGCAATTGGGGGCTAGCAGGTCAGCAGAAAGAGTGGTTAGGGGAAATTAAGCAGGCAGGCAGGTGAGCAGTTAGGAGCCAGTAGTCCTGGATTGCGAGTGGGTTGTCTGACTGCCAGTTTAGGCCTGATCCCACAGGGGTTCCAGATTAGAGAGGATGCGGGCCAGGCTAAGGGACACACACCCCCATCCCCCTCCAGTGCAAATTTTGTGCATTGGGCCACTAGTAAGGGATAATCTGGTTAGCAGATACCAGTCAAGAGAGATGCTAAGTCAGATGCCTCCACCGCCTTTACCTTTATTTAGCTGCTTCTGCTTCTCCAAATTCCAAGAAGCAAAGAAGACAGGAATGAACAGTTTTTCTTCAGTTCCTTTGTGGGTCATTTGCACTTTACCTCATCCACTGAGCTCTTGGGCAGAACAAAAGAGAAATGGTTATTCTCCAGCATTTTCTCTCCCTTCCTTTCCTAAGAACTGTCTTTCACCAGGTAGCTGGGAGAGTACCATTTGATGAATTTCTACTATTTGGGAGCCCTTTGTGCTCTCATTCACACATTCTGCATATATCTATTGAATATTTACTATGTGCCAGGCATTGAACTAGTCCTTAGTGTTCATAGCCTAACGTTTTTGGTGGCTACTCAAGAGACCTGGTTTCCTATAAAGTCAGGCAGGCTCCAGACACTGTTGAGATATGCATCTACTCTCAAAATAGGGTTGGGAGTGTGAAGAAGAAGTCAGTACCTGGGTAAGATGGGAAGGAAGTGAACCATCATAAGATATTTGTCTAGGGTTTGTGAAGTAAGGAATGTACGGGAGCCACAAAAGTTGCTGCCTAGCTATCTTGCATCATACTGAAGGTAAAGAGCACCTTTTCTGAAACCATGGCTCAGAGGCTCAGTATTTATGACTTCCCTTCTCCACAGGCTAACAGGCCTCACCTAACACATTGGGATCTGAATGCATGTAACGGATATAGGGAGACCATCGATCTCAATTTGTCTGAGACTGTCTAGGGCTGTTGAAAACATATATTATCCCAGCAAAATTTTGAAACATTAAAAAATGTATTTCAATTGATTTCAGAGAGGAAGTGAGAAAGAGAGATAGAAACATCAATGATGAGAGGGAATCGCTGATTGGCTGCTTCTTGCACACGCTCTGCTGGGGATAGAGTCTACAACCCAAGCATGTGCCCTTGACTAGAATCGAACCCAGGACCCTTAAATCCACAGGCTGACACTATATCCACTGAGCCAAACTAGCTAGGGCTTGAAACATATTTATATTGATTATGAGAATATTAAAAGTAATATAAGCAGAATAACTGTTATAAATAGAATAACTTATTTATATATATTTATTATATACTAGAGTCCTGATGCATGAAATTTGTGCAAGAGTAGGCTCTTGAAGCCCCAGCTGCCTCAGCCCTCACAGCTCCGCTGCCTCGCAACAACTCGGCCCCTCACCCTCCCTCCCCACCTCACCCACTGGTCGTTTTGGAAGGTTGTTCTACCATCTGGTCTAATTAGCATATTAGCTCTTTATTATATAGGATAATACACACTATATATATATATATATATATATATATATATATATATATATATAAAATTTGGTTTCTTAACATTTTCATTTGCTAGTGCTCTGTTATTGAGATATTTCTGAAGAATGTAGTTTTTCAGCATGGTCTTATTATATACATATTTTTTTCATAAATTTGCCACAGTCTTTCTCACTTGACACTTCTCTGTAGCCTACAATATTTTCAACTGAGAAATCTCTCTTCAGGTGGTGGGGCTCACGGTACGCTCAGAACAAATTCTGCTAAATGGAGGAGATCCTCAATTCTATTCTTTTTAGTTTGAAATGTGTAAATATTTCAGCTGAGATATTTTCACAGATCCCTTATGTTTGGCTCTATTTAGAGTAAATTTTCAAAATAAATATGTTTACTAGGTAAAACTTGCTTATAAATTGTCTCTATTTAAATATATATATATAAAAGCCTAAGTGATTGAATAGTGGACTGGTTATTCTGATGCACACTGACCACCAGGGGACAGATACTCAATACACAGCATTGGGCTCCCTCCTGTCTGGATCCGGCTAGTGGAAATCAGGTCAAAACCAGCTATCTGACATCCCCTGAACCAGCTATCTGACATCCCCTGAACCAGCTATCTGACATCCCCCGAGGAGTCCTGGATTGCATCTAGATGACAAGGAACAATGCACAGGCCAGGCCAAAGGACCCCTAGTTTTGTATAATTTAGATGCTTCAAAATTGTTAGCTTTTGAAGTTTCGATTCATCCTGGGATAGACTATACAATTGTTAAATAAAAACAAGGAGCTTCATCAAAAGATTTTTCCACAAGTCAGGATATTTCAAGGCATGATTATAAAATTCACAATTAAATCCTATAACTTGATGAAGTGATCAATGTTTAACTTATTCAATTCTTCCCTTGCTTTTAAAGGATAAATTTCAATATCTCCCTAGTTCCAAATTTTGTTGTTAATAACTGCAGTTCTCTCAAAGCCTAATGGAGCCCAGCTGGCTTGGGTCAGCGGTTGAGCTTCAACCTAGGAACCAAGAGGTTGTGGTTGGAATCCCGGTCAGAGCACATTCCCAGGTTGTGGGCTCTCAATCTCCAGAGTGGGGCACATAGGAGGCAGCCAAATAATTATCCTCTTTCATCATTGATGCTTCTATTTCTCTCTCCTTCTCCCTTCCTCTGTGAAATCAGTAAAAATATATATTTTTGAAAAAGCATAATAGAACATTTCTGCTCTATAACTTTTTTATTGAGCAAGAAATTTATTGACAAGAGATAGAATGTATGAAGAATTTGTATTTCTATGATCTTCACAATAAAAAAACTTTTTATCTTCAATGTTAACATTTTTAACTTAATGTATGATAGCATTCATAATAAAGTCAGATGAATTTTATTACTTTGATTCTATGAATTTTATGGCAAAAATTGAACAATGATTGGAATTAATTAACTTTAATTCGAAGCATCTGTTGACACGTAAGAATGGAGTCATTTAGCTGTCTGCAGAGTTCTTCTGTTAATTAAACGAAACACATTAACAGCTATTGCTTCATATTTCATGCTTGTTCACGAAAACCTTAAAATAATGTCCAAGGTTTAAAGTAAATTCTGGGGCCTCTGTAGTATATTTATGACTTGTAGTTTTCATTACTACAGGGCCCATGGTAAATGTTGGCAAACACTTTATGTTATGTACTCATCATCAACTTTACTGAGAAATTAAAATTATGTACTTAATTTTTCACTTAATATGCATTTTTGTTTTGGTTCTTGAGCTCATTGCTGCTGACAAGCTTCATTAAAAAAAATCTTGAAAAAGATGAAATAGTAATAAACAATAAAAGTAAAAAAATAGAGCAGTTGTAGATTTATACTATTTAGTATGTAACAAAATACTAAATTAGCATTTTAGCAGGATTGTTCATGCTACTCTATATAAGCTCTATGGTAGGCACTCTCTTTTTGTTTTGTTTTTTTTGTTAATCCTCACCAGAGGATATGTTTCCACTGATTTCTAGAGAGAGTGGCAGGGAGAGAGAAACATCATTTGGCTGCATTCAGTGCATGCCCAAACCGGAAACCGGGGTTATGTACCCTGACTAGGAACTGAACCAGCAACCTTTTGGTACAAAGGAAAAACCTCAACCAGCTGAGCCACTCAGCCTGGGCCTGTGTACTCTCCTTAAAGTGGAGGAGTTAGTTTCCTGTGTCAAGTAAGGTTTTGAAAAAGTGGCAGGGGTTATCACTGATAGTTTGGATTTAGGGCCTTAGGCTAGCTGTCTCCCATACTACCAGAGAACACCATGTAGAAAGTGGAAGTACAAAGTGATCTACCAAACCAATCTAGCATTATTTTTGATGCACCTATTAATAATAATATTCTGTTAAAAGCGGTAACAACAACTCTGGGACACATTCAAACAGACAGATACCAGGACAATAGAAGTAAACCAGGAAGTATATTCACCTTATCTATTGACCACAGGAATGTTTCATAAATTAACTTTTTTTTTTTTTAACAAGAAAAAGTTTATTTAGAAAGGCACAGAGGTAGAAGAAGTGAGTCACAGAAGATACGGGCTTAGGAAACAAATTACAGAAGGAGAAGAAAGACGTATGAATGGATTCCTGTACTACACCCCAAACCTTTTTCCTTTTAGTATTAACCGTTTTATTGATATTAGAGAGAGGGAGAGGGAGAAGGAGAAACATCAATTGGCTGCCTCCAGCATACTCCCTACCAGGGATTGGGCCAGCAACCTTTTGGTGCAAGGGAGGAGACCCAGTCAACTGAGTCACACCAGCCAGAGCTACACCTCAAACCTTTAAATCAGAACTGGGTATAGCTTACATTTTTGCATTTTAGAAACTGTTTTCATGGCATTCTTAGGGACACTAAAATTTTATTCCTGATTTAAGGGAATTTCTTCACCTTTCATTCCAATTAGTCAACTACCTGATCATAGGGGTTGGGAGAATCATGCACTTTTATCTCACAGTGAACCTAACACCTGGATCAAAACTATTACTGAAAATGAGCTGGAGACCAATTGAACTGCCATCTCCTTGAACAAACTTGTCTAGCAGGTTGAAAGATTGACTTCTGACTGTATGTACATTGTCATTTTGGAACCTTGGGCCTGTACCTTTGGGCATGAGGTTTCCAATAAAGGGATAGAAAATATGATAAACATTGATTTTTTTTAACACTTTGGAAGAAATAATCACTATGTAAGCATTCTGTCCCTAAGAAATGCTACTGAAAATTTAAAATTATATAAACAATTCAACTTTATTCGTAAAATTACTGTCTCAAGACTCATTAGAATGTGTTTTGAATTTCTATAAGGTAATCGATTGCAGAATGAGGGTTTACCTGTCTAAGCTGTTTTCTTCACTTGTTTGTTTTTTGGTTTTTTTTGCCTGTGAATTTTTGAAAATAGCTTAATCTCATTGACCTCAGCTACAAAATGAGGATTTCAGTATAGAGGGAATCTAATGTTTGTTCTGCTTTTCCAAATTCATCTTTTATATCTTTCTTGAATCTTTGGAATTTCTTATTATGTGCACGTTATTCCTCTGTTAATAAGAAAGACTATATAAGCAGTAGGATTATTTTTTTCTGTGGTTTTCCTTTACTCTAAACAAGCAAATGTTGTATCAAAACAAAGTAAACAAAAACATTAGATACATTGAAGGAAGAGAGAGAGATGGAGATAGGAAAGAGAACAGTGAGTCAGGGTGTGGGGCAGTGGTGACTTTTAAAGATTTTTCAAGGCATAGGGAATCCCCTAGTGGTTGCAATAGAAAAAGCTTTTTAAAAGTTCAAGATCCCTTTTCTTGTGCTTTAGTTCACATCACTGAGGAGTGTCCATATGGCTTGTACTCAGTTCGCTTAAAACACACAGCCTTGGCTCACTTGGTTGAGTGTCATCCAGTGCACCAAAGGGTTTCTGGTTCGATCCTGGTCAGGGCACATAGCCGGTTCCAGGGTACGTGCATCGATGTCTCTTTCCCGCTCTCTCTCCCTTATGTTTCTAAAATCAATTAAAAAACAAACCCAAAAATGTTGAATTTTTTTTGTAATCAACTTTATTTAAATCATATGAATGTGTTAAATATGTGATATTTACTACCCTAAGCTTTTCTTTCCCTATAAAAAATTCCTTAACATCAAGCTTTGAAATTCTTGTTCCAAAGAATGTGTTAAGTTCCCCAGTACTTCAGTCAAAAGAAGTCCAGATATGCACAAACCAAGCATCATCCTTATCTACCAGAAACCCCTGGTCTAAAACCACCTGCTACCAGGCAAATCTATTATACACTTCAAATATCACACATGAGGTGGGTGAGGTTCCATCTACATAACAGAAGCTTCTGATACATTTGGGAGACCAACACTGATTTTTCACTCGCTGAAAATAATAAATCATCTGTGCAGTTTGGGTTCTCTCCAAAATAGAGACTGAGATAAGGACTGCGATGGAAGTTTAGTTGGGTGATGATTCCAGGAAGCCAAGTGAGGAGAAGGGAGAGTGACAGGGAAGGAGGAAAAGCCAGTCACAGGGTGCTCTTTCACAATTGTTCAGGAAGGTGCCAGGGGTTTGATTCTTCCCGGATCTCTCAGAACAGCCCACATGAAAGATGCAACAGAAGGCCTTTATTTGTCCACTAGAGGCCGGAGGCACGAAATTCGTGCAAGAGTGCTGGCTCTGGCCTCCACCTCTGTCCCCGCCCCCGCCGCCCCCTGTTACGGGGCCTCTACTCTCTATGCTGTGGCCCCTGCCTGCTGTGGCTTTGACCGGAAGGAATGACGTCTGTTCTAATTAGCATATTATGCTTTTATTATTATAGATTAGTTCCTGACCCCACGCATTGAGGATTGCTCCTGGAAGCTATAACTGCCCTCAAAATTCCTGGCAGTTCTTATATACTGGCTTAGCGGCTGCCTCGGTTTTGGAGACAGTTCTAGAGAGGGGACTGGAGTGATCCGTGGCTTGCACTTGAGATGGAAACAGTCTGAGCTCACACAGAACTACCTACCTACCACAACTCTGGCTGCAATCCAGGTGGGCCAAGGCGATGGCATCAAAGGTCTTGCTGTAGAACACACCTTAATCTACTCTGCTTGTCTTTGTATTTTAAAAAATATATATTTTTATTGATTTCATAGAGGAAGAGATAGGTAGAATCATCGGTGATGAGAGAGAATCATTGATCGGCTGCCTTCTGCATGTCTCCTACCGTGAATAAAGCCTGAA
The DNA here is from genome assembly GCA_027563665.1 of Antrozous pallidus. Classification (NCBI taxonomy): domain Eukaryota; kingdom Metazoa; phylum Chordata; class Mammalia; order Chiroptera; family Vespertilionidae; genus Antrozous; species Antrozous pallidus. The sequence continues at coordinate 28,533,204 of CM050527.1, read as the reverse complement.
ACCCAGGCATGCGGCCTGACCTGGAATCGAACCGAAACTTCCTGGTTCACAGATCTACGCTCAAACACTGAGCCATGCCAGCCAGGCTATCTCTCTCCCTTTAGCATGCTGTCACCTTTCCCCAGCCACTTCTTTCCCCAGGAGCACCCTCTCTGAAGCACACCCGCACTTTTCCTCCTCGTCTTTCCTCAAGGCAGGTGAGAACCTTTGCCGGGTCTCTCTCTGTCTCTCTGTTTTTCTCTCACCTAAGCTCCAAAGGCCCTTCTTTTGCCTCTGTAACTTATTTCCTGAGTCTTCGAAGCCCAGCTGGCTCACTTCTAACTCTGTGAATTTCTAAGTAAACTTTTGCTAGCATTAAAAAAAAGTTGCAATGTAGAAATAGCACCGAAGTTGCTAGAATGGTTTCCATCACATGATTGTTCAAGAAGTGAATGTATTTCTTCACAGTTTATTACAGAAGAGCATAGCACAATGCTTGGCTATAGAGTGGCCACTCAGTAGACATCTAATAACAAATTTTTCATTCAAAAATCTCTATTACCTGTCTTTCTATTTCTGTTTTCTTCAGGGAGCTAACAAATCTATATATATAAAAGGCTAATATGCTAAGCATCCCTCCGCCCTTCTGACCAGTCTCTATGATGCACACTGACCATTAGGGGGCAGACACTCAATGCAGGAGCTGTTGAGCTGCAGTGACTTTGCAGTGGCAGTTCTCGGGTGATACACCCTGAAAAGAGAGGAGGGAGCCTGATTCCTCGAGGGCCGTGCAATTCCACCTTCAGCCATGGGTTATGCTGTTGCTGGGGCACTGTCGGCCTGAATCTGGTTTACTGCACACTTGCATTTGTATTCCACACCCTGTACAACAGCATTTTGCAGAGTGCCCTCTTGGACTCTAGGAACTCTCAGGGGATGTCAGAGAGCTGGTTTCAGCCCAATCCCCACAGGCCACGTCCAGGGACCCCACCTATTGGAGGGACCCTGCTCACTCTGCAGATGCAGAGGAGGAACTGCAGGAGGTTGACTCCCGGGCGTGTCTGGCCCGTTGGCCACCTTCTAATTAATTTTCTTGCAATGTGCACGAATCTGGGCATTGGGTCACTAGTAGTTGAATAATAACCTGGGAAGCAATGGGTTTTGTAATTGGTGTTAAGAGTCAGAATTTGGTTAGAATTCCAAATGTCCAGATACTAGACTGTATGTGTGAAGTATAGGGAATTACAAGAGACATAAGGATGGACTGAAATAGATTTTGCTCTATAGGAATTTTTGAGTCTGGTGGGGAAGGCAGACATAGAGATAAACATAATGTATAAGCATTATATTTCTAGGAAGTAATTATTCCTAAGAGATAGGGTGAGAATAGGAATGTTTTATGAAGAAAGTGGCATTTGAATTGGGTTCTGAAGAAGTAGAATTTCAGTGAAAGGATAGGGAGAATATAGGTTGTGCTAACCTAAGGAAAGGTAGAGAGAGGTTTACAGAAAAGTTATACTTTATTGAGGAGCATAATAACACCAGAGATATGTTAATTTAACAATTTACCCTAACTGGTTTGGCTTAGTGGACAGTGTTGGCCTTCCATTCCTGGTGCATGCATGCTGGGGTTGGGGACTGGATCAGGGAGCAGCTGATCAATTATTCTCTCTTACCATAGATGTTTCTCTCCCCCTCCCTTCTTCTCTGAAATCAATAAAATCTATATATTAAAAAAAAGAGAGAGAATTCATTGTTTTACTCCTGCCTTCAGGAGCTTCTTTTCAGTTGAATAAGGAAATAAAACAAATACATAAACACACAAAACAGTGGGCTTCATAAAAAGGAGAGATTACACCTTTCTTCCGGCTTCAATGCCCTCCTGTGGAATCCCAGCTAACAAGTGTCGGGAATCACGTAGAATATGATCAACGCGGAGGAGGGGAGGGGTAGCTACGAAAAGCAGAGAGGGGCGGCGTTAAAAAAAAAAAAAAAGATCCGTGATCAATAAAGGACAGCAGTTAAAGAGGTCTGGGTTGGATTTCAAATCACATAGCTTTTATGTGCCTCGCTTAACTTTTCAATAAAACGAGGAGACTTAACCTAAAAGAATGATTAAGAACGACACTGGATGAAGAATGCATGGCCAGCACAGCCCCAAGTATCTATGCCGTGAATGATATTTAATAAACAAGTGGAAATGTCCGCGCAGTATTAAACGTTTCCACCACAGAGCACTCTCCCGCCGGCAGCGGTGACGGGCCACCCCCGCCGAGTCAGCGGCCGGGTCCCCAGGCTTTTGCAGAAAAAGCGGTTCCAAACTTCCTCCAGCAAAAGCGCGTGGGCTCTGCCTCCCGCACTCCCCCGCCCCGCTCTTCCCAACAACAAAAAAGCACTGTAACTCCGGCGCCCGCACCTCCCCTGCGGGAAGGGGGGGGGGGGGGAGACTTGATTTTTTTAAATCCTTCCGAAATGACCAATCAAAGGCGGAAGTCCTAAAGCGCGGAAGCGGATTGGTCCACCGCTGCTCACGGCGACCAATAGGTTTGGAAGCGAGCTTGGTCGGGACCGGAAGTGGGCGAGTCGCGAACCGGTGGCGGTCTCGCGCGGGCGGTTTGAACTGGGGTCTGGGCTCCGGGCCGCGGACGCTGCGCCGGACCCCGACTCTGCGAGGGGATGTTTCTCCCTCCCAGCTGGTGAGGTGAGCGTCCTGCGTGGGTCCCGGCCGCGCGGCGGGCGTGGGGGGCGGGGCGGGGAGGCCTGTGGTATGGCGCCCCCGGGGCCCCGGAGGGGCAGCGGACCGACTGGAGAATCTGGTCCCGGGAAAGCTGTGCTCGCACTAGGGTCCCGAGACCCCGCTCGGTCAGGAGCTCGCACTTTGGGGTTGGGGGAGGGGAATCCATTTCCAGGTCTGGGGGTAAAGGAATTGGAGGTCAGCATGTATTTCCTGTAACGGGAGACAGGGCTCCCATTTGGTAGGTGGCCCCGGGTCCTTTGCCGCCCGGGAGAGTGGCCAGCGTGGGTTTGGGTCTGGGCGGCGGCGGGCGGGGCGCTGATGGTTGGTCGCGAGAGCGCGTCCCCGTGGCCTCCCGCTTTACTGGGGCGCGTTTGTGCTCCTGGCTCCGCTCCTGCGGACCCTGAAAATAGATGGCGTGCGTCCTGCCCTTTGAGCGTGGTCTGGGGCAGCAGGTGTTTTCATGCTCGGACCCAGCAGTGGCACTGGTGGCGGGAATGGGTTTTTCGGTGGAAATGGGGGATTCCGGCAAGGAGAAGGCGTGCGAACGGGCCTGCAGTGCTGGGGTCAGCTGAGTCACGAGTTGGCTTCCTCGGGCGCTTTTCGGGGCTGGGTGATGCGGGCATGAAGAGTGTCCTGCAGGTATCTGAGAGAGCATTTCCTGCAAAGCACGCTACTCCTGTAAATCCTCTGCAGGAACCTTGACTTCCAGGGCTTTTCTACACCCAGCCCCCGCCCCGTTCCCCATCCTACATCTTATTTGTAAGGTTTACATATATATATTTTTTTGGTCCCCCCAGTGGCACCATACAGATTCTTAATTAGTCTGGGTCTGCTAGTTGCTTTAACCCCTTCTTAATAGCCTTATCTTAGATTTTGAATTGGAAAAGCATCGGACTTGCCAAGCCTTCCTTGCATATTTCATAACCTCATCTCTGTCATCTTTCTACATTGCTCCTTTTTATGTTTCGATGTCTGCAGCGTCTCGGTGGTACGATCAGTGACTGGCAGAATTGTTGAGGTCGGTCCCAGCGTGTGTCTCTGGGGTCTGTACCCCCCAATCCCTGAATGAGCAAGCTAGGTTTGGAATGGATGAGCACCCTGTTGGGACAGTGTGAATTGTCCTTTGTTGGTGGAGAGGCTTGAGACTCCCCTCAGGAGTGTTTTGGGCAAATTGGAGTAATTATTAAGATGCCTTGGAGAACTGACATCTGGAAGCAACAGAATTAAACAGGCAGAGAAAACACCGCTTTCTAAAGCGTAATAATATCTGAATTGTTCTCCCGGACCTTTGCTTCTCTCAATAATCGGAAATCTCTTTTTTTTTAATCATTCTTAGTACTTTCATCAACTATTTATTAGTTATTCTGATAAAAAAATTCATTGATACAGTCAATTGAAATAAAACACTAAAATGGTTTTGGGCTTCATTTAGTAAAAAGAAAAAATTCACCATGTTGCCAAAATAACTGTAAAATGAATGTGTTTTTTTCCCCCCACTTAAGTACTAAAGACTAATGAATAAAGAACAGTTAACCATGCTTTTCCCCAGCTGATTTAAATGTCCTACCATTTGGCTGAGAAGGAGGTAGGCCACCTCCCTTCTGGTACCATCCGCTGAAATACAGAAATGAGAAAGTGTTCTAAGGCTATAGAAGTTGCCGTCGTGATTATCCCCATTCTGCAAAGGAGAAAAACCACGGCACAGCAAGTTAAATGACATGTCCAAGGTCACTGTTTCCTGGTCAAGGTCTGTCTGCAGCATGACTTGCCTGCATTTTGCAGTGGTTCTAGTACTGACATGTAGTAATAGCCACTTGTAACATTAATTCAACAAGTGAGAACTGGGAAGGTGAGGGAGGTACCTGTGTCACGAGAAACTATGACCACGTTGTGGATCTCCCAGGGTTGTAGTTGGCAAACTGCAGCTCACAAGCCACATGCAGCTCTTTGGCCCCTTGAGTGTGGCTCGCCTGGGCGAGTCTATTTTGAAGAAATGGCATTAGAAGAAGTTTAAGTTTAAAAAAAATGTGGCTCTCAGAAGAAATTTCAATCATTGTACTGTTGATATTCGGCTCTGTTGACTAATGAGTTTGCCGATCACTGTCCCAAGGGAAGAAGGACAAAGAGGGAGTGGGAATTGATCACATGATGTGGGGGGAGAGCATTTACAAAATAACTTGTGTATTTTATTTGCTTACTGGTGGCCCAGTGCATGAAATTCGTGCACATTAAAAGGGAATTAATTAGAGGAAATAATTTAATATTGCTGTTTGCCCTTTCTCTATAATAGAAGTGTCAGAGATGAAAGAAAATTAGTAAAATGTGTATGAAAACCTTCCTCCTGTCAGAGTCTTGGGCACACCACGGGACCCAGAGTCAAGTCCCAGCCCACCCACATGTGCCTCAAAATCGAGTGAGACCCAGATCCGGCCACCTCCTCCATTCCCCATTGGGCTAGATCCAGACCCAGCCAGTCCCACCCTTGTCAAGCCCCACTGAGCAGGGGGCGTAACCTTAGGTCCCCTGGCCTGGCACCAGGAGGGGGGATGTGGCCTGAGACCCCCCAGCCCAGACCGGGGTCGGGGGCGTGCTTTGAAGTTTCCCATCAAGCCAGCTGGGTGGGGGGCATGGCCTGAGGTCCCCCATCAAGCCCTGACAGGTAGAGGGGCACAGCCTCAAGTCCCCCTTCAAGCCCTACTGGGCAGGGGGCGCAGCCTGAGTTACCCCAACCCAGCACTGGGGGTGCACCTGGAGGTCCCCTGTCAAGGCCAGCCAGGCAGTGGGGTGCAGCCTGAAGTCCCCTGTCAAGGCCAGCCAGGCAGGGGGGTGCAGCCTGAAGTCCCCTGTCAAGCCCCACCTGGTGGGGGGCACGGCCTGAGGTCTTCTAGCCCAGCACCAGGAAGGGAAGGACACCTCGAGGTCCCCCATCAAGCCCTGCTGGGCAGGGTGTTTGGCTTCAGGACCTCCAGCCTGATGCCAAGACTGGGGCCACAGCCTGAGGTCCCCTGTCGAGTTCCACAGGAGGCGGTGGGGGGGGGGGGGGTATATAGCCTCAGGTCCCTGCTGATTGCTTGTTAAGGCTCCTTATGGGAACTGGGCCTCAGCTTTGGGTTCAGCCATCTTTGTGATGTAGTGGTGTCAATTAGCATATTCCCTCTTTATTAAATAGGATAGGACCCACTTCACCCAAAACATTATGGCAAAATATTCATATTTTGTATAATGGAAACAAACAGCAGTAGAAAGTAGGTAGCAATATAAGAAATCAAAAAGGAGAAATAAAAACAAAGCAAGGGGATGCCAAACAAGCGTACTAACTGCTTCACCATCAGGTTTATTGGTAATCACCTTCAGAGGACTGGGAAGATAGATGTTATACTTTGTCATCTTTTGCAGTGAGAAGTTTTCAAACCTGATTCTTAGGAGTGGTTCGTTAATCTCAGGCTTTATCCTTTTCCTATCTGTAGTTTGACCAGCAACCTGGTTCTTCTCTTCAGTTCATTTACAGGTGTTTGAATAACAAAGAAAGGAGTCACAATGAGCTGGGCTTTGGAAGAATGGAAAGAAGGCCTGCCCACAAGAGCTCTTCAGAAAATCCAAGAGCTCGAAGGGCAGCTGGACAAGCTGAAGAAAGAAAGGCAGCAGAGGCAGTTTCAGCTGGAAACCCTGGAGGCTGCGTTGCAGAAACAAAAGCAGAAGGTACCCCGACACACTGGTGTTTACAGCTGGGCACTCATTCTGTGGCTGCTTTGTTTCATCTTGGCCTGTTTGGTTTAGAGCAAAATGATTTTGCTATATCTTTAAGTGGTAATGTCTCCTCTCGTTTTAAGAGTCATTTTAATTTCAATCACCTCGTTTTTCTCCAGCCTCTGTCCTCATTTCTGCTTACCTGCTTATACTTAGGGGGGACAGGACAGAACACTTTGTGGTCCAAATAGCAACCACTTTTTGAGAATGGGCTTTGCAATTTGGTATTCCCAGACCTGTCTCTTCAGGGCTAGTAAATGAAAACTTAAACAGTCCCTCTTTCTTATCTCTTTACTAACCAGCGAGGTGGTGATATAGTTACTGCTTCTAAAATGTTTTTGCCAGTGGGATAATTTTCCAGTTTCTTACAATAACGGATTTTAGCAGTCAGTTTTGAAAATGAGTTGCTAAGGAAGGTGTATAGGGCTTATTTTTGTTGTTTTAATTTTTGAAAGCATACTAAAGCTTTTCTAGGATCGGTACACGTAGCCCTGACCAAAGGTAATGTAACGTATGACTTTGTAGAACTTTTCTCTCTGGAGGCTTTAAAGGGAGGTCTTTTAAATTGTCTGCGTTCATCAAGCATTGCCGCTGGATTATTGCAACCCTGCCTCAGAAAATGAGTCGTCAGTGTTAAACTCGGAATTGCAAATCATACCGAGCAAGTTCACGAAGTAAGAGACCCCCTTCCTTTTAAATGACCCCCGTCAGGTTGAGAATGAGAAAACGGAGGGCACAAGCCTGAAAAGGGAGAACCAGAGCCTGATGGAGATGTGTGAAAACCTGGAGAAGGCTAAGCAGAAGATTGCCCACGAACTTCAAGTCAAGGAGTCACAGATGAATTTCCAAGAGGGACAGCTGAGTTCAAGCAAGAAACAAATAGAGAAACTGGAACAGGAACTTAAAAGGTAATTTTTTAACGGTTTTTATATGGATGTCTCTGTGTATTTGTCAGATGCATTTCTCTTTCCTTCAGTGATGCAATTATTTTTCCCAGTGGGAAAAAAAACCATGATCTAAGGAAAATTGATTCTTCTATACTTCAGTCCTATCATTGCATAGCTCAGTACTATTTAAATTCATGAAATGGTTGCTCACTTCATTTAAAAATATATTTTATTGATTTCAAAAAGGAAGGGAGAGGGAGAAACATCAGTGATGCGAGAGAATCATTGATTGGCTGTCTTCTGCACAACCCCTATTGGGGTTAAGCAACCCAAACAGTGCACTGACTGGGAATTAAACCTTGACCTTCTGGTTCATAGGTCGATGCTCAACCACTGAGCCATGCTCCCTGGACTATAACAACTATTAAGAATATAGCTTTCTCTAATCTAGAAACTATTAAGAGTATAAAAACTAGACTACAAGAACTATTGTATATAGTGTTTAAATTCTCACTGGTAACCTTCAAGTGCAGGGCAGGAACTTAATTTCTCCATCAATATCCACAGATTCTTCAGGAATATCTCCAGCATGTTAAATTTGAGATGTTGGTCGAAAACTATTGACTATTGGCAATCTAGTGTAGTTAAACTTAATAGGAAACATCCTCATTGAGGGCTTTTTTTGGTGGTGGTGGTGGTGGTTCTTGTTTTCTCCCTAAGAAAAAGGAGAAACAAAGGTTTATAAAAATAATAGGGTATACTTTTATTTAAAAAAATATACCTTATTAACAACTTATTGATTATAAGTTGAAATGACAGTCTAGAACACATCGAGTTAAATACTGAGATGAAATTCACTTATTTCTTGTTCCTTTTTTTTTTTATGTGAATGGAACATTCTGAGAGTTCGAATCTGAGATCTGAATTGCTGAGCAGTCATTTCCAGCTCTTACATTGCTTCTTCCCAGGTTGAGGTTGAGGCTGGGGCTGGGGCTGGGGAAGGTAGGGCACCGAGGCACTTTCTTCACCCTCTGCTTTGAGGAATGTGCCCACGGCAAAAAGAATGCTACACATCGCTAGCCATCCTAATAGGATGCTCATTACGTTTCTGTGTTAAGCTAAAATCAGAGACATTAGAGACTTGGGAGAATCGAATCCTCTTTCACTTAGGTTGCTTGATTCTATAAGTTGCTCAGAACTGAAGTGGTAGGATTTTGTACATACATACAATATATAGCTTACTTTCCCCATTTCTTTGTTACTGTTTTCAGTCATATATGTATGCATTATGTTAACTGGATTCTTATATCTGTTTTAAAAATGTCATAAAGCTCATGGTACATGTATCACATCTGCTATGCTTTTGTCATGCCTTGATAACATATACCATCTGGTTTTGTGATTTCAGCCAATGCTTCAGGGATACCAGTTTTCTGTGTTTCTGAAGTTCTGGGTTCTTTCTATCCCTAGACTTCAAATATAAAATTTTCTTGGAATATAATAGCCTCCCACTTCTTGCTTGTACTATATAGTGGATATTACAGATCTTCATTATAGCCTTTATGACATTGTATTTATTGGTTTATATTTCTGTTCCCTAACTAGTCTGAGCTTGTGGTCTGTCACATAAGCCGGGTTAATTAAATGTCTCTTGGGTAAATGAAGAGGTTAGAATTCTTATGGTGGGGGTTTTGTCAGGTTGTTGCTCTCTGGGAATGTATGGTGTTGGCTTTCTGTAGCTTTCGCTCTGATTTGGCATCCTCCTGGGTCTTTTTCTAACAGGTGTAAATCTGAACTTGAAAGAAGCCAGCAAGCTGCACAGTCTGCAGATGTCTCTCTGAATCCAAGCAATACACCACAAAAAATGTTCACAACTCCGCTAACGCCAAGCCAGTATTACAGTGGTAAGGATTTTTTTCCTTCCTATAAATAGTTCTCTTATTGAGATTTCAGTTCTGCCTAAGAAATGAGTTAATTCATCTTTGAATTAAATTTCTATCTGGGCATTAAAAAAATGCAACTACTTGCTATAATTTATATGAACTATATTGAGACATTAGGTTAATAAGTCTTTATGCTTTTACTTAAACATTTCTTTCTCTTCACCTGAGGATATATATGTCTTTTATTTATTTGAGAGAGAGAAACATTGATGTGAGAGAGAACAACATCAATCAGTTGCCTCCCTTGTCCCCGAACTAGGCATCAAACCCACAACCTAGATAATGTTGTTCTGAAAGGGAATCAAACCTGCCACCTTTCTCAGTGTGCAAGACAATGCTCCAACCCATCTGAGCCACACTGCCCAGGGCTTAAACTTTCTTTTACTAACATAGGAATTCCACCAAGTTGTTAGCACTAATTATAGGGAAGCTTTAAAGGAAGCTCCCATTTTCAGGAAACGTAATGACCTCAGTGTCCACTATTGCCAGCTTCTTCTAAATTTCTGCAGAAACACAGTCAGGTAGCAGACTTGTTGACTGGCTTCCATTTTTCACTTTATCCTTCTGTGGTATGTTTCAAAAATAATTCAGTTTCAGAATATTCAAAGCACCTGTGTTTCCATGGATTTTGACACTTGAGTAATTTGATCAGTATTTGTTGCCCTAACTGAACTCTTCTTTCTGGTGTACTAAGGTATAGTCATTTCTCAGCTATCCATTGCATTCATTATTGATCTGAGAGTTCCTTCACAGAATCAGTGATCAAAATAAAACCGTTATCTCCTTGTGTGTGTTTAGGTTCCAAATATGAAGAGCTAAGAGAAAAATATAATAAAGAAGTTGAAGAACGAAAAAGACTAGAGGCAGAAGTGAAAGCCTGGCAGGCAAAAGTAAGTCGTGTGTGAGCCCGATGAGTGTGCAGGCAAGAAAGCACGCCGTCCGGGCGAGAGCAGGCTAGAAAAGCCTGCTTCGCGAGGAGCTGGTGCGTTTTTCTTACACCGAGAAAATAATTTCCTGCCTGGTTATGATATTTCTTAATTTAGAAATAGATAAAGGGGGAATGAAATAGAGGGGGAGATTGCATCATCTCTAAATGTTAAATGTTCACCAAATGCCATAGAATCTAGCAAAACAGTATGTTTATTTCCCTGTTACAGCCTAATGATGGGCATCGTGTTCGCAGGGGGCAGGACCAGTTCTTCCAGCACTGGGATTGTCACCTGGAGGAAATGGCTGTGAGCAGAGAGAGGTGGATAGAGAGATTTGTTTAATGTCAACAAAATAAAAAAAATGCATATTTTAGAAACTCTTGCTTCTAGTTTAGGGACTTACTCTAAAATACCTAGTATCTAGAATTTTCCTTCACCATTTTTGCTCATGTGATATTTCTTTAAAAAGTACATTTTGGCAGTTAATAATGTATTGTATTTCTGCTAAACATAACTTGATAAGATACCACAATTTTTGCAGATAGTTGAATGACAGATTTATAAGTAGATACCTTAAATATTGAGGATTAAAAGTTCTTAATAGAGACAACAATTTTAATTTTTTAAAAACATTTTATTGATTTTTTTACAGTGAGGAAGGGAGAGGGATAGAGAGTTAGAAACATCGATGAGAGAAACATTGATGAGCTGCCTCTTGCTGAGTATGTGCCCTCAACCAGAGTACATGTCCTTGATTGGAATTGAACCTGGGATCCTTGAGTCCACAGGCCGATGCTCTATCCACTGAGCCAAACCAGTTAGGGCAATAATTTTAATTCTTTTTGTGCCTGTAACCCTTGTTTGGAATCACCAGAATTTTCATTTGTGACAACAGCATTGCTTATGAAGATTAATAATTATTAATAATTCTATGGTTTATTCTAGAAATATCATATGCTTTGTCATCCAGTTCAGTCGTTGTTATCAATTCTGCCCCTGATTCCCAGCTATTCTGTGGAGGATGGGAGTCTCCATAAACATTAAACATAGTGTATGTATGTGGGGGGGAAATGAGAAGAAATTATTGTTAATTTTGGCAGTAGAGGAGGCTCACACTGCCTTGATCTTTAGTGGAGGTAAAGCTACCCCAGGATATATGGGAGGGTGAAGTTTTCACTGTTTACCACTTATTTGCATTGATAATGGGTACAGAACACATACTAGTCTGCCAGTGTGTAAAACCAGATAGTAATTTAAGTAAGTGTTATATGTGATGCACTTTTTGCAGCCTTGATGGTTTTAGAAAAGAATTTTCTTCTCCAAGTTTCTCTGATAAGGAGAAAATTTGTTTCTCCTGCTTTCTATAGGTTATTTAATATAAATAATAATAGAAACTAACCATTTACATTAAATTCTGTGTTTAATGGAATTGACTTATGTTTATCTCATCAAAGACTTCAGAACAGAATTCAGTAAATTCTGAATTGAATTCAGAAAAGCACTTGCTATAAAAACTGAAATGTAGCATCTATAGCCATGTCAGAGTGGAGTCTGAAAGAAGAACCAAAAAATCCAAAGCATTAGGAAAATCCATAGATGCCTGTTATATAACGTAAAATACCTTATAGGACATTTTCGGGAAAGTGAGATTCTTGAAAGTTTTTTAGGTTAATTTTGATTCTCTGCGTAAAGCTACTGTGGGGAATAGGGGGAGCGGGAAAAAAGTCAAATTTCAGAATGCAAAATTGCAGTGAATACTCGTGGTTAATGGAGTATTTGAGAGATGTAAGCTAAATACAAAAACTGAGCTCATGTGAAATAGCGCTGGCTTAACCCTTAGTGCTGGTCTGGCCATTAGAAAAACTCACTGGGTATTGGAACTTAATGGTTCTCTTGACTTGATGAATGTTCTTCCGTGGTACCCAGTGGGGATGCTAACCTCTTGGCATGACTTTATGTTCTATTTGAAAATTGTCTTGAATATTGATTTCTGAAGGGCTCTAAAGAGTTTCTATCTTAACAGAAAGCAAGCCAGGTTGTTCCACAAAACACCATGAATCACCGGGACATTGCCCGACACCAGGCCTCGTCGTCTGTGTTCTCATGGCAACAAGAAAAGACCCCAAGTCGTCTTTCTTCTAATGCTCTACAGACCCCGAGTAGGAGAGATTTCTCTGCATCTCACTTCTCTGGGGAACAAGAGGTGACTCCTTGTAGAGCAACTTTGCAAGCGGGGAAAAGAGATGCTAACAGCAGCTTCTGTGATAATTCTAGCAATTCTCATCTTTTGGATCAATTAAAAGCCCAGAATCAAGGTAAATTAAGTTTAAATTTTCCTAAGATAATTTTAGAGGTGGTTCCAGACTTTGTTGGTCTGAGAAAGTGCTCATGTGTTTTGTTAGACACATCAGTGGAGAGCATCCCAATCTGTTGATGTTAAATACTGTCTTTTCGATAATGGGAAAAGATATCACAGTTTTGGAGTGTATCTTTATTTGTACTAAAAAGCTGGGCCCCTGAAGCCTTCAAAAGTAGGATGAATGGCTTTGATTGCCTTTCCAGAAGCCAGGTGAGTAGGTTGGTTGCAGTCGGCACTCCCCATGCTTCTCCTCTGGTGCCTTTTGTGCCCCATGGAACAGCCTGTGTTCTGGCCAGTTCGGGCCAGAGGTGTGGCATGTGTCTGCAGAACAGCTTTGCTCTGTGCTGCCAGCTTGTCCATATGGGAGCAAACCTGTAACCTTGGCTGCTGCACCACGCTGCAGCTGACAGCCAAGGGTACCAGGTGGTGTTTTGGAATCTTCTCTGCAGACTACGATAATTTCCAGGGCTATGATATATTGAAAATCACCATCAGTGTTCACTGGTGAGAGCTGTCACACTGCCAATGCCATTGGAACCAGTAGTGTATGTATGTGGGGGGAAAATGAGAAAAATTATTGTTAATTTTGGCAGTAGAGGAGGCTCACACTGTCTTGATCTTTAGTGGAGGGAAAGCTACCCCAGGATATAGAAGGGTGAATTTTTCACTGTTTATCACTTACTTGCGTTGATATGGGCACAGAACACATACTAGTCTGCCAGTGTGTAAAACCAGGTGGTAATTTCAGTGTGTTATATGTGATGCACTTTTTGCAGCCTTGATCAGGTAGTATTCATGATTTTAGAAAAGGATTTTCTTCCCCAAGTTTCTCTGATAAGGAGAAAATTTGTTTCTCCTGCTTCCTATAGGTTATTTAATATAAATAATAATAGAGACTAACCATTGACATTAAATCCAATGAAAGTAACTTCTGTGTTTAATGGAATTGACTTATGTTTATCTCATCAAAGACTTCAGAGCAGAGAGACATTAATGGTATATTCTGAATTGAGTTGCAAGTTTTTTGTGAGAAGTATATGTTAATTGAAGTATGGGTTTTGTTTGTGATTTAAGAGCTAAGGGGCAAGATTGGTGAGTTGGAACTACGTCTACAAGGACAAGAAAAAGAAATGAAAGGCCAAGTGAGTAAATGGCAAGAACTACAGCTCCAACTGGAGAAAGCAAAGGTGGAATTAAATGAAAAGGAGAAAGTTTTGAATAAAAGTAGGGATGAGCTAGTGAGAACGACAGCACAGCACGACCAAGCCTCCGCAAAGGTACGTGACTGCTCGTGAGTCACTGAAACATCTCCACCTTTTGTGCAGTTATTTGGGAAGCGCGCATTACACTTAAATTATGAAATAAATGATAAAATGAACCTTATTAATAAATTACAGGCATTATCGATTCCCTTGAACCAGTAATTTCTTTTAGAGTTGGGTATATCAGGGCTCAGTTCGGACTGCCTGTTTTCCCAGCTGAGGGACTTGAGCCAGTCCCTTCTCTCTGACATTTCAGAGGGTGAAGAATAAGATTATGTATACACAATACCTGCCACAGGTCCTGGCACATATAAGAGATTTAAATAAATGAAGCTCTGAATGACATTTAGGAATTATGATAGAGTGTAATTGAACTACTCTTGGGATCCAGTATTCATTTACTCCTAAAGCTCCAATTAAGGCCTGTTATTTGAGGGTTGCTTTGTTTTTTTGTTTTTGTTTTTTTTCCTGGTGGTGTGTTGGGGTGGTGTTTATTGCCTTGGCCCCAACCTATCTCTATAACCTGTTTTTTCTGTGATTCATTCATTCACTCACTCATTTGACAAGTATTTATAGACTGCCTACCTATGTCAGCCATTGTTCTAGACTTGAAGATGGAGCAGTGAGAGACAAAAATCATTGTCCTGTGGAGCTTCATCCTAATGGGGGATGTATTCTCAATATAGAAATCCCAGGTAGTGTGGTATATGGGGATGAGTGTAGAGAAAAATGCATTATCTTCTAGAACCACTGGACTTATTTGATGTCTCCTGGACATAATCTTTATCTGGGCCCAATGTCTTTCTTCTTCGCATACTCTCCTCTTGGAATACTCTTTTTTAAAATTTATTTAATAAATCTTTATTGTTTAGATTATTACAGTTGTTCCTTTTTTTCCCCCTCAAAGCTCCCTTCCACCTGGTTCCCACCCCACCCTCTGCCCTTACCTCCCCCCCACTGTCCTCATGGATAGGTGTACAATTTTTGTCCAGCCTCTTCTTGCACCCTTCACACCCCTTTTCCACTGAGCATTGTCACTTCACTCCCTTTCAATGCCCTGATTTTATTATATTCACCAATTTATTCTGTTCATCAGATTTTTAATTCACTTGATTTTTAGATTCACTTGATAGATATGTATTTATTGTTCATAATTTTTTTAGATTTAATAAATCTTTATTCAGATTAATAATTACAAAGTTCCCTCCCCCCCTATAGCTCCCCTCCACACAGTACCCATCCCACCCTCTGCCCTTACCTTCCCCCCACTGTCCTCATCCATAGGTGTATGATTTTTGTCCAGTGTCTTCCTGCACCTCCCATACCCTTTTCCCCCCAAGAATTGTCAGTCCATTCCCTCTCTATGCCCCTGAGTCTATTATATTCACCAGTTTATTCTGTTCATCAGATTTTTAATTCACTTGATTTTTAGAATCACTTGTTAATAGATGTGTATTTGTTGTTCATAATTTTTATCTTTACCTTTTTCTTCTTCCTCTTCTTAAAGAATATCTTTCAGCATTTCATATAATATTGACTTGGCGGTAATGCACTCCTTTAGCTTTTCCTTATCTGCGAAGCACTTTATCTGACCTTCAATTATGAATGATAGCTTTGCTGCAGAGTAATCTTGGTTGTAGGTTCTTGCTATTCGTCAGTTATATATCACTTGGAATATTTCTTGCCATTCCCATCTGGCCTGCATAGTTTCTGTTGATAAATCAGCTGACAATCGTATGGGTGCTCCCCTGTAGGTAACTAACTTTTTATCTTGCTGCTTTTAATATTCTCTCTTTGTCTTTTGCTCTTGGCATTTTAATTATGATGTGTCGGTGGGGGAAGTTTTCAGTCATTATTTCTTCAAATAGGTTTTCAATATCTTGCTCTCTCTCTTCCTTTGGCACTCCCATAATTCTGATATTGGTACACTTGAAGTTGTCTCAGAGGCTTCTTACACTATCTTCAAATTTTTTAATTCTTTTTTTCTTTTTGCTTTTTCGGTTGAGTGTTTTTTTGCTTCTTTGTATTTCAAATCTTTGACTTGATTCTTACGTTCCTCTAGTCTGCTGTTGGGTCTCTGTATAATATTTTTTATTTCAGTCAGTGTATGTTTAATTTCTAGTTGGTCCTTTTTCATATCCTCCAGAGTCTCACTAAATTTATCGGCCTTTTCTAGGAACCTCTTGAAAAACCTTATAATCGTGGTTTTGAACTCTATATCCAGTTTGTTTTCCTCCATTTCTTTCATTTGTGATCTGTTTCTTTGTCTCCACATTTTTGCTGTTTCCCTGAGTTGGTATGTTAGCTTTGTGTGCTAAGTGTCCTATATGGCCCAGTGGGTTGACCTCCCCAGTTAACTGAGGTGGACACTTTTGGTGTACCCCTTTGTGGACCGTGTGTACAGCCTTGTTGTAGTCAAGTCTTGATTGTTCTTGGTATCACTGGGAGGAATTGATCTCCAGGCCAATTGGCTGTAAGGATCATCTGTGTCTACTCCAGGAAATCTTCTGTGCTGGAGACAGCCTTATGAGACAAGACTTGCAAAATTGCAAAAGCCTCTGTGCTGAACTTGGATGGGGTGGAGTCTCAGGGCTGAGCAGATGGTCTTGGCTTTCTGTCAGCCCTACTATTAGGCCCCTGGGTCTCAGTGTCCCTCGGTAATTGCTGCAAGCACCTCTAAGAGAAAGGCGCCCTCAAGTTTCGCCCACTGCCAGACAGTTCACTTTCTCCCCCAATGAATTTAGATTCCCAGATTCTTGCCCGGAACTAGGGTTCAGTACACAGGAGCTCCAGTCTCTCTCCTGCTAGAGAAAGCCAGCGGCACACTCAGTAGTTAGTCCTCTCTGCAGACACTCGCGTGCAGCCTCCATAGTTTCGCAGCTTCCCCGAGTTTCCGTGTGCTTCTCACTTTTCCTGACAGTCCAGATTCCCCGCTTTGAGCCTGGGTCCCCAGGGTCTTGCCGGGAACTGGGGTTCAGTGCAGTTGGGAGCTTCTGTCTTCTACCCTGTAGAGAAAGCCAGCCACGCACTCAGCCGCCCATCCTCTCTGCGCGTGTGTGTCCATACCTCAGCCTTTTGCAGCTCCTCTGATTCTCCGTGTGCTTTTCTCTTTCCTCCTAGTTGTAGAATTTCCACTCAGCCAGCTTTCCTGTAGCTCTGGATGATGTCCCTTTTGTCTTTTAGTTGTAGTTTTGAAATTGTTGTGCGAAGCAGCAGTTTAGGTATTTACCTATGCCACCATCTTGGTTTCCCCAATAAAAAATCAGAATATTCTTGACATGCTCATCTTTTCATCCTTTTTTTTTCTTTTCAACCTTTTATTTCACCCCACTTTTATGTAATTTTAGGTGTTTTCTCTCTATATATTTAGAACCATATCTGACAGTGTTATAATTTTTGCTTCAGCCCTAGCTGGTTTGGTTCAGTGGATAGATGCCGACAGTCAGACTGAAGGGTCTCGGGTTAGATCCGGTCAAGGGCACATACCTTGTTTGTAGGCTCCATCCCTGGCCTGGTCACATGGATGTTTCTGTCATAGGGATGTTTCTCTCTCCGTCTTCCTTCATTCCCATCCACTCTCCAAAAGAAAAAAAAAATCATTGGGCGACGATTAACAAAAAGATTTATTTTTCCCTTCAACTGTCAACTTAGAAAACTAAAGAGAAGGGAAGCCTTCTATATAAACCAATATTGTTGCTTCCCTTCCTCTTCTTTTCTGGTTCCTTTCACATGTCTTCTTTCATCATTTTTTTTTGTTTAGACAACTTTTTAAAACAATTTTTTTAAAGTTGATCTGTTGGCTATGGGTTGTTTTACTCTGCCTTTCTCTGGGGATGTCTTGGTTTCTTCCTCATTCCTAGAAAATAGAGCCTCGGGGTATAGGATTCTGGGTTCACTGAAGTTATTTTCTCTCAGCCCCAACATGTCTTTCCCCTGGGTTCCAAGGTCCTCACTTAATCTGTCTTCTCTCGTTTTAGAACATTATTTTTTTTCAAATAAATATATTTTATTAATTTTTTTACAGAAAGGAAGGGAGAGGGAAACTTCTAAACATCGATGAGAGAGAAACATTGATCAGCTAGCTGCCTTCTGCACACCACCTACTGGGAATGTGCCCGCAACCAAGGTACATGCCCTTGACCGGAATCGAACCTAGGACTCTTCAGTCTGCAGCCTGAAGCTCTATCCACTGAGCCAAACCAGTCAGGGCTAGAGCATTCTTATGTCAGTTTTACTAAACAGGGTTTTTAGTTCTTGATGAGAAAAATAAGGAAGTGTCCATTTATTCTGTCTTCTTGGAAGTGCTAGTCCAGTTTCAATTTTAGACACTCTCCTAGTGCAGGACCTGGCACAGAGAAATTCTTGATAAATATTGATTAGATCTGTGAAGGTAAAGTGGAGGGTCAATGGGACCGTATCCTGCCTTGATCCTTATATGTATTCTCTTTGTGCAGTCTGAGTTGGTTTTTTTAAGTTAGAAAGACTTGGATTTGAGTTCTGGCCCTGCGACATCTCCATTGTGTTGCTTTTGGAGCTATTGAATTAACTTCTGAGCCTCGGTTGTCTAATCAATACATGGTGTTAAAAATGCCTGTGTCATAGGATTGTTGTTGTTATTGAGGTAATTTTCATAAAGGCTTTAGCATAGTATTTGGCACATGTGAATGATGTTAATATTGTAATGATTTTTGATGTATCGAGTTCTTTGTCAGTTAAGCTCATTTTCGGTTGTATTTCTGCCAGCTCAGGCCCTCACATATGTAAGAACTACACTTACCCTTCACATTATGAGCTGTTGGTTTCTGTGTAGTAAGATCACTGAGTCCTTGTCCCACCTGACACATCTGATGGAGTGTCTTCTGTCAGGTCACGGTTGAGTTATTTGACTGGAAAGTACTGAGTGCTGAGAACACAGCTCTGACCTCCTTTCTATTAGTTGTCCCTCCGGTTAAGACTTGTTTGTTTGTGCTTCCTGGATTCCATTTTCCCAGGAGCAATAATTCACCTGACTGAAAATTCAGTGTATCTCTCTCTCCGCCTTGCCTCTAAGGACACTATGATCTTATGAGATATGTTGCTGAAATCAAATTATGCATTTGTTTATGATCTCCCCTGAATCTACCCTTAGAATTAGCTATTAAATAAAATGGAGCTAATGAACCAAATTCAATACCATGCTCTTTAGTTTTAGTGAACATACGCTGTTTCTGGTATACTCCTTTTCCAAGTATTTGTGAACCGTGTGGCATATAAAGCTGTTAAAATCATATAGAAACAAGGTGTTGGGGCTCACAGCAAACCCAGAGTTGAGCACCCACATTTTAGAGATTAAACATAGGCCCAGAGCACTGAGTACTAGTTTCATGTGCTGCATATTTTCATGGACTTGAGCTCTGGACACTATTTTAGAATATCATGGAACATTCATGACATCTAGTGGTGAGCTACTCTTACATGGGTTGTGCATGACAATGCCATTTAAAATTTTTTACATAAAATATAAACATCTCCTGAAAGTTCTTTTTTAACATACTGCTTCTAGTAAGAAAAAATTACTGCTTCTGAGAAACTTGAATGGGATGAGTTGCAGATTGAAGGATGGCCAGCAGAGGGCGCCAAGAGTTCAGGCCTCTTCAATTGCCTGCCAAGTGTGGGGATTTTCCCATGATTGTCAACCATCAACAATTTGGACCATGTGGGCAATGATTTTTATCTAAATTGTGTACTTCTGTATCTCCGGTACCTGGCACAGTGCTTGACATATAGTAGGTTTGCAATAAGTATTAAATTCATATTATAAATAATTTCTATAATGCTTTTTCTTGGGGATTAAAAAATTTAAGAACAATTAGGATGACAAAGGTGTCTTAAGGTCCAAGGCAATGTATTCATTTAAAAAAATATATATTTTCGTTGATTTCAGAGAAGAAGGGAAAGGGATAGAACGATGAGAGAGAATCATTGATGGCTGCCCCCTGCATGCCCCACACTGGGGATCCAGTGTACAGCCCGGCATGTGCTCTGACCGGGATGGAACATGGTCTCCTGGTTCGCAGTCACAGTGTAAACGATAAAGTATCAAATGGTCTAAGGCTTTACATCCTTGCTACTATTTCCCAATAAATTTTATGTATCCTAACATAATTATAGTGCTTTTGGTATATGGCTAATAGTTTTAAGCCCAACTTTTTATGAAATATAAATATCAAAGCATAATGTTAAACTTGAACCAGAACTTGGTACTAATTTTTCTAAAATTCAAAATACTCTTTCCTTGAATAGTTTTGTATTGCACATTTTTATTTGTTGTTAGTGTACTGCATTGGAACAAAAACTGAAAAAACTGACTGAAGATTTGAGTTGTCAGCGACAAAATGCAGAAAGTGCCAGATGTTCTCTGGAACAGAAACTCAAAGAAAAAGAGAAGGAGTTTCAAGAGGTAAGTGAACAGATTGACTAGGGGTTTGCCGGGATGTCACAGTTCGCTCGTTGGAAAAGAGCCATTTGTCATTGTTTGGATGTTCTAGGGAAATGCTCTCGGCGGGGCAGTCACGGTATTCTCCTCCCGTCTTTCAGTGTTTGGTCAGAGGAGGAACTCGGTAGTCAGAATGTTCTTTTTTCTCCGTATTTTCTGATTAGTTTGAGATTATTAGTCTGAATAGGAAGGGGTCATACTTCTTCTTTCAAACACTCTCCATTGTGAAAGAAATTGAATTGCAATCTCTGGCAAATACATTAGAACAGTAGTTGATGAAGTAGGCAAAGGCGTTGGCAGGCAGATTGTAGCTGAGGCTGCCCTTCTGTAAGTACAGCTGCCAATGTGAGACGAGTTAGCCGGAAAGTGTGTGTGTCATACAGATTGAGGTCTGCAGACTTCCAATAGGAGTGACTGCAGACTGGAGGTCGTCTTGGTCAGACACCGCCTCATACATTCGTTAAGCAGCTTTTCCTTTTATTGTTTCTCTCACCAGAACTACTGTATACAGCAGGCATGATATACCCAGAAGGAAGTAATTCCGCCTCCTGGGGAAATTATAACCAATTGTGTATTTCAATATTTTTTAAATTTATTTTTTTAAAAAAATATATATATTTGTTGATTTGAGAGAGAAAGGAAGAGGGAGAGAGAAATAGAAACATCAGTGATGAGAGGCAATCATTGATTGTTGCCTCCTGCATGCTCCCTACTGAGGATGAAAGAGAATCATTGATTGGCTGCCTCCTACACGCCCCTCACTGGGGACCGAGCCCAAAACCCTGGGCATGTGCCCTTGATTGGAACGGAACCTGGGACTCTGCTCCACAGGCTGACACTATCCACTG
Source organism: Antrozous pallidus (assembly GCA_027563665.1). Classification (NCBI taxonomy): domain Eukaryota; kingdom Metazoa; phylum Chordata; class Mammalia; order Chiroptera; family Vespertilionidae; genus Antrozous; species Antrozous pallidus. The sequence continues at coordinate 28,512,038 of CM050527.1, read as the reverse complement.
AGCTAAACCAGCTAGGGCTAATTTAATGTTTTCATTTCAGTTGACGTTTAGTATTCTGTTAGTTTCAGGTGTATAGCATGGTGGAAAGACATTTGTAAAACTTACAAAGTGATCTCCCGATAAAACAAGTATTTAAATATTGTATCTATTGTTTATTGACCAGAAAAGATACCAGGTGCTTTGCTAGTTCTGGGTGAACGGGGTGATTTAAGACCATGGATTTTATAGTTTAGAATGGTGGTTTTAAACGAGGGTTGATTATTTTCCCCTTCCCAGGGCATATTTAGTAATAATCTGGGGACATTTTTTGGGGGGGGGGGAGGGAGGAGACACATTTTTTATTGTCACAACTGGGATGGGGGATTTGGGAGCCACTACCAGGATTTAGTGACTAGGGGCCAGGCCTGCTAGTAAATGCCCTATAATTCATGACAATCCCTTAGATTAAGCATTGTCCTCAGCCCAGAATATGAGTAATGCCAAAGCTGGCAATCCTCATGCAGTAGTGGGGTGATAGGGAGAACCCCTTCCCCCCCACAAAAAAAAAGAAAAAATACCCCACAAAAAAACCCACACAAGCACACATAATATAAAAAAGTGACCCGCAAATGTTACTCTGGTATCCTCACCTGGTTATCCAAGTCTTTGGTGACATATACTTTGTGTCATTCTCAATTATAAGTGGTGTGTGGTATTTGAAATTTTAAACCCCATTTTTGAGTGCCTTTGATTGCTCAGCTCTCCTCTCTTTTGCTCCTGATGATTGAGTTAAGAGTGGGGGTGAGGTGGACACAGGCTAGCTTCCATGTGGTCCACCGGCTCCTTCCCGGGCCTCGGAGACCTGGGTTTGAACACCAGCACCAGTGCTCCGGCTGATTGTGTTCCTCACCAAGTGGATGGTTCTCTGGGCTCTGTTGTCTCTGCATTTCCTGTGGGTTGTCTGTGTCACCCTGGTATCTGCCTGGGAACCAGCAGCAGTGTGACAGGTATGTCTTGCTTTTCAGGAGCTGTGCCGTGAACAGCGCTCCTTCCAAACACTGGACCAGGAGTGCACTCAGATGAAAGCCAGACTCACTCAGGAGCTGCAGCAGGCCAAGAATGCGCACAACATCCTGCAGGCTGAGCTTGACAAAGTAGGCGCTCCTTTCTCTCGCCTTTTCCTCGTACCTGGCATTTCTGTGCCGCAGCTAATATGGGCTACTTGGAAGGAAAAAATGCTCTATCCTCACTTTCCTTTTCAAACAGGAGAGCAAACGGACCCTGTCTGGGTCTGGATTCTCCATTCAGAGAAGAGGACAGTGAATGAGGAGGGGTTCTTAGATCTGAAAGTCTGTGAGCCCTGATATTCTGGTTCTTAGTCATGTCACTGGGTTCCCAACCCCAGTAATTTATGTCCTCAAATCGACAAAGCACTGAAAATTACAATCTGTTTACTTACCTAGCATTCAGTTCAAAAATGATGTCCAGGATTGTGGCTTTGCGTTTCATCTGTGTGGTGAAGGCTCCCATATTTATATCTCCGGCCTGGACATTGTTCTGAACTTGAGACTCAGGGGTTGGTATCTGACATTGCCACTTGCATTCCTAACGCATCTTAATAATGCGTTAATAATGGAACTCCAGTAAATAAATACCTCATCTTAGTAAATATCAATTCTGGTCTTGACATTGCTCACCTGTTATCTTCAGGTCTTTTCTCGCACATCTCAATGTCATCCATTAAAACTCTGCCGACTCAGCTTTTATTTATTTACATGTATACACGTGTATTTGTGTATATCAGTGTCTATGTGTGTGCCTGTGTATATTTCTCTGCATGATTTTATGTGTGTGTGTATCATGCAGAGAGTGCATTTAAACTTTTTGTGTTAAAACAAACTCTATATAGAATACAATTTTGATAAGTCATTATCAGGCGTGCTCTCTTAAAAGCATTGTCTGTGTTGGGATAGAATATTATCAGCCACCCCCGAAACCCTTCATGTACTACTTACCTCTCTGCTTAGAAGAAACCTGACTTTACAAAGTCTGTCTGTAGTTTATATTGAATATGACTACCTTCACCGTTTCCAGTGCTGGTCTAAGACAACATTGTCTCCCTCCTGGATTACTGTTCTAGCCTCCTGTTTCCATGGCCGGCTCTTCTTCCTCAGTCTGTTCACAACCAGCGGCCAGACTGAGTCTGTTAACCTGATGTCACTCTGCTCAGAGCTCCTCAGTGTCTCTCAGAGTGAAGGTCTTGGCCAACATGGATGGATCAATTCTTTTGTTCGGTGACTTTCTTACTATTGGAGAAGAAATCACTATTAAGGAAGTAAAAAACAGGAAACTGAACCTTGACCTTGTTTTCTCTTTGTAGGTCGCATCAGTAAAGAACCAGCTAGAAAAAAAATTGGAAGAGTTTAAGCAGAATGCCTGCCGAACCGAGCAGGCGTTACAGGCAAGTCAGAGCAACGAGAATGAGCTGAGGAGGAGCTGTGAGGTGAGTGAGGAGCAGAGACGAGTGTTTGCCAACTTCTGTTCAGGATGCTCTGGGAATTGCTACACCTATTTTCAGTAGCTTATCATGATCATTTATTTCATTGTCTGTTTTATTTGCCAGGAGTGTGACGATGTATTTTGTATCTAACCTATGACATTGAGTGTAGTGCTTTTTTTTCCCACTATATATATATAAAAGCCTAAGGGACTGAACTACCAGTCACCCAGACACTATGATGCGCACTGACCACCAGGGGACAGATGCTCAACACATGAGCTGCCCCCCCCCACCCCGGTGGTCAGTGCACTCCAAGCGGAAGCACCACTCGGCTGATCAACAGGAGGCAGATGCCAGGCTCATCTGCAAGCCTTTCCCGCCTCTGCAGCAGTGCTACCCAGTGGTGGTGGTGGCAGGCACAGCAGGGCCAGGATGAGCGGGAGCGATGCAGCACCCACCTGGGCTTGGGCTCTTCCCTGGCCGCCTGCCGCTTCGAGTACTACTGCACCCCCCGGGGGTCCCAGGTTGCCAGAGGGTGCAGGCCAGACTGAGGGACCACACCGGTGCACGAATCTGTGCACTGTCCCCCTAGTTCTGATATAATTACTAATCTGCATGTAGCAATTATAGGAAAACTTGACTTGTACTAAGGAACAAATACTATCTTTTTAAAAAAAATTGTTTTAGACCATTTGGGAGGTAGAAGAATAGAAAAAAATGAGGGGTTTTCTAAATGGAAAGAAACAAGATTGGTGAAGAGATAAATTGAAATCTTTTTTCCGAGGGTTGGCTTTTGAATCATCAAGTATTAAAAACCTGGTGGAAAGCCAGTGATTTAAATGAGCAGAGTAATGATAGGTGAAGAGTTTCTAGATTTCAAGTTCTTGTGAAAATATCAAGTAATTGTAAATTATGTTACTCTGGCTTCAACAGTCAGCCTCAGGCTCAGGGTTGAGCATGGTTGTCAGTGTTTTCGTAGATTTGTGCTTTTGTGCATAATGCTGGGTGACATTCCCAGGGGTGTGAATATACAGCTACCCTGACATTGCTTCTTCTGATACGGTTTTCTCCATACTTACTTAATTTGGCTTCTCCCTGAATTTATTTAGTGGCTTGGAGTTTATTTTAAAGGGCCTAATGAAGAGCCATTTAGGGGCGCTTATTAGCCTGAGGCAATTTGAACAGTGACATAAATCAGCGTGGCATTATTACAAAGAAGCACAGCAGAACAGAAGTTTCTCCCCTATCAAATGTCACAGGAAAGAAATTGTTCCACTCATTCTTTAAATATTTTGCCGTCACTTACTAGATTGTAAAGGTTCTCTCTCTGGAAGTCTCTGAAAAGAGCAGTCGTTTATGCAGGTGAGTAGAGTTGAAAGGTTTTTACCATCCAGCTTTGGGGAGGGAACATGGTTGTAAAATCCGAGCATCTGTCAGTAGCACAGGAGCACGCAGCTGCCTCAGACGGGGGATACGGCCGGAGGCGGGCGGCCCCAGTCCCAGCCACCGGAGTGGAAGGAAGGAAGCTTCATATCAGATGATGGTTTCAACAGCGAACATTTTCAAATGGAACTATTTTGTTTCAGCAAAACAAATGTTTGCCTTTTGGCCAGTGGGGACCAACCAGCAGATGCTTCTGCTCACAGTTCCACAGGCAGACTGGCACCGAACTCTTCCCGCTGTGAGGCCGCTCCAGCCAGGAACTCACCCACGACGCCACTGGCGGGCTGGAGGAAGCATTTTGTAAAAGCAGTCCTCTGGTTAGAGGCCACAGACACAGTTAAAACGGTCTCCTTGGCCGAGGCGCAGTAGTGGGCTGGGCGTCGTCTTGTAGGTGTTTCTGAGGACGTGGTGAGCCCACAGGGTGTGATGTGCCAGCTGAGGACTCTCCTGTACACTGTGAACTCACCTGTACTGAGCTGACTGCCCACCATCGTGCACTAATATCTCATCGATCTGTGTCCAGTGAGGGCAGTTGTGTGCAAGGACCTAGCACAGGCCCAGGGAGTTCATGTAGCGTCTGTCTTCATTTATGTGTGTGTCTTCATTTGAAGATGGTAAGAACTCACATGGAGCTGGCTCTTGCATTTTGAATTGGGATTGGGATCAAAAAAGTGATTTAGCCACTTAGAGCAGTGTATAACTTAATGGTATAATGTTGACAGCTTTAGTGTGAGCGAGAGCTGAAATTGCATTGCTTTTCTGCCCCTACCTGCTGAATGACCACGAGACAGTGACTTTCCTCTTCTGAGTCTGACTTTATTCATGTGCATATAGGGACAAATAATACCCCTTCCTTTTCAAAGCTTCATCAAATGATTAAATTAGACCCTGCCTAGTACATAAGTGCTCAGTAAATTATTGCAGTCCACCTGCTCATTGGTTTGGTCTTCACAACTGTTATGACCTGTTTGCTGCCACCAATAGGCACAGAAAGCAATGAGCTAGGGGACAGTGCATTTTAGATTTTACACATTTAAAATTTGCCTGTTCTATTCTATCACTGTGGGTCTCTTTCTGTATCTAATTATAAGTACTAACAAGTTTAGCACGCCGATAGGTTTTGGATGCCGAAATAATGTGACAGTTGTACTGAAATTTTCCTTGTTCGTGTTTAGCAAACTAATATGCCACTTACAATGAGAAAGCATCAGTAATGGAAACGTGATTTAATGGTCCAATCAAGGCTAAAGTTAACGTTTAGTATCAAAGTGAATGGAGGGTTTAGATACACTGCTCATCCAGCATTGGCTGCTGGCCCCATAGCATTGGGTTATTCCATCATGTCCCATCATTTGACAGCCAAGGTAGGAACACTTGCTTGGGGACCTTTCTGAGCATGGGATCTGTATTACACCAGGTCCTCTAAGGGGCTTGTTCTGGCAGACAGGAATGATGAGGTGGAAGGGAAAAACACATCCTTTACGTCCGTCCCTTGTTCATGATACAGACTTCGTCCCAGCAGGGGATGTATTAAGCATCATTCACGGATGGGATCGTGAAATAGTGCACAGTAACTGAAATTTGTTTTGTCTGGCCCTAGGAAAGGATGCTTCCCTTGTTGCTCCTAAACCGAAGTTGATTTGAATGGAATAGCTTGCTAAGCTCAGACGCTGGCTTGTGTTTATAGGGATTTTTGTTGCATTTATCTAGACTCGTGCCCAGTTTTGCACAGCATGTCAGGATTCAGGAGATGCCTAGGAGAATATATCCTTGTATGCTTAACTCGTTGATAATGAGCTACCCAGTCAAGTCTTAAGTGACTGTAGCCTTGCAGAAAACGAATTGCTGGTGGATAACAGTCTTCAGCTCCATTTTCAGATGTTCATTATCTAAATTCTGGCTTTTAAAAATTCTTGGGTTGGTCTTAGCCATAGTATTAGAAGCCTGCTGGGTCCCAGGATTGGCTGAACAGTTTTTTGTTAGGAACAAATATTTACGGAGCTAATGCCAGAATAGAAAAAGACATGCTAATCTTGCCATTTCACTTACAGTCCCTGTGAATGTCTCCAGTTACAGACAGAGGCTGTGGAGATCAACAGACATGTAAACAGAAGTTGTCCCCCTCCCTCTCTGGGATGCACCCAGCTTTAGCTTTGCACATGGGGTCTTCTCTGTTTTCTTGTCACTTCCAGATGTAGATGCCATTTAATTTTATTGTTCTTTTAGGATAAGAAAATATTTTATAGGTTGTATATAAAAATGCTGTGTCAACCCAGGCGGGTGGGTAAATACTAGTTCCTCTCTTATGTTGAACTCATTCAGCTGATCTTAGCACTGATCACGCAGATCTGGCCGTTAGATTTTGGGGAAAAATAACTAATGAGGCCGTGTCCACTTGTTAAAGTTCAAGGTATTTTTCCTTTCCCATTTGTGATATCTTTTGATGATGATTATCCTGTGTTTGAAGAAGAAACAAGTGATTATAGTGTCTATAGTTTAATGATGGTTAGTTTAAGTCAATAACACTCATATTTTAAATATATATATATATATGTTGATTTTAGAGAATAAGTGAGAGGGAAAAAGGAAGGGGGGGGAGAGAGAGAGAAACATTGATGAGCTGAGAAACATTGGTCTGCTACCTTCTGCATGCCCCCTACTGGGGGATCCAGCCTGCAACCTGGGCTTTGCCCTGATCGGGAATCCAACTGGCAACCTCTTGGTGCCTGGGATGATGCTTGATCCACTGGGCCACACTGGCCAGGGCACACACACTGTTGTGTCTTAAGGATCATTCTTTGTGGACGTGAACACTGCCCAGCATGAATGTCGGCCTCAGTCTTGATATCAGTTGGAGCGGCCCTTTAGTTCTAATTGATGTCTTAATTTGCCGGCAAGGAAGGGAGGCAGGATTAGGACAAAGACAAGAGTTTAACTACAATGGGTTCTGTCTTATCTTGATGATGAAATGAGCATATATGTATGAACACAGCAGCTGCCAGCAAGTTTTCAAGTACTTTCTCCTAGCCAGATTTCCCCTCTTCTTGAATTTGGCTTTGCTACCTCGGTACCCATCTGCTGGTAGTAACCAGACTGATAATTGAAGGCAGCTTTCCAACACAGTACTGCCAGGGCCATCTGTTTTCTAACGGTGCAGTAGGGTTTTGGAGGCTGGGTCTTAATTGTTTAAGATTCAGAATTTTCTCCTACTTCTCAGGGGGGTATTTTTTAAGTGTTTGTCTCTGTGTGTGTGTTGTTTTTTAAGTTAGTCTTATGAATTCCTCCTCCCCCAAGGATGTGAGACCCGTAGCTCCGTCAGTATATACCAATTCTTCGTGGTCCAGAGGTTGCATATCATACAAGCTGAGATACTTAACAGCTAAAAAATCATTGAAGGTGGGAAAATATGTTGAGGAAGTAGAGGATTTATGATATCGTGTGTCTTACATGGTTAATAAGCAGTAGCACTTTTCTTTGGTTTTAAGATTTCCTGTCCTCCCCCAAATATGTCTCCCTAGATAATACAGTGGGGCTACATCTATGTCTCTGCTACTTTATTTACATTTCAGTACATAAATACTTCATTTAATCAGGTGCCCAAAGAATCTGTTTTTACTGTAAAAGCTCAGTTTCCTTCATCTGGAATGAATTCTTCCTTTTGTGCTCCTGCCCCATTTCCCATAGTACTTGCCACCTCTCTTTAGCAGTTAGCACATCCCCTTGTGTACTAAGTGACTGGTAACACATTTTCCCCTACTGAGTTACCCGCCTTGAGGGCAGAAACTGTCTCACTTAAATTGACCTCTTTTATAATGTTCATGTCAGCATGTGGTTCATTGTAGACTTTGATAAATACTTATTAAAGGTAATTTACTCATGAAGACATCCCCTTAACAGGGAACCTCAATATGTAGAGTCACAATTTGTAGTGTGAATTTTTTTGTTCCTTATAGTACATCAGGTATTTGCAAAAATATATTTGATATACATTCAGCTATGAACTTAGAGCTTGTGTCCTTGAGGATCTTTTAAATAGGATTTTCTTATGAGCTGACTCTTTAACAAGCTTAGGGAAAACCAGAAAGCTCAAAGAAATATATTTTTGAAGGAAAATGATAATTGTCAGATTTGGTTTTTTTTTTATTCGTTTTAACTTCTATTCATAAACTCATTTGATTTAAGAGTGTCTAACTTGTTAAGCACTCAAAGGAAAGTGTGATTCCTCTCCTAGTGAGATACACAATCATTTCCAATAGGGCCTTTCCTAAGACAGAAGTTGTAGTTTGCTTGAGCGTTTGTTTTGATTATAACCAAGAAAATGTGCACTTTAGGAAATGAAGAAGGAAAACAGCTTCCTTAAGAGCCAGTCTGAGCAAAGTACCAGAGAAGTCTGCCACCTGCAGGAAGAACTGAAGAAGACCAAGCAGTGTTTGACTCATAACCAGAATTTTGCCGAAGAAATGAAGGGTAAGGAAAACTTAATGTTTTAGAATTATTTCTCTAAGCTACCATTCCTGAGAGAGAGGATGGATAGCATTAGAAACTTTGCATTTTTCCGTATATTCTCTCAGATGTCTGCATTCAATGTGGAGAAAGTTTTCTCTTGTCCACTTTTTAGTTTCCAAAGTGATAAGTTGGACATTGTTTTATTGGAGCACATTGAGTCCCCAAACGCCTGGTTTTCAGCACTTTGAAACCAGAGGGGTAAATATTTCCCACACAAAAGTAAATTGTCAGTCTGACTGTTGCCCGAGAGTGCTATTGATTGTCTCAAGTGTGTTTGTTCGTTATGTTCAGACAGCTCATCTCCTCGCTCATTACCATTTCCCATATAATCGAAAATCCCTTTATGAAATGCATGTGTTTCAGCCCTTAATGACCATTGATTTTTGATGACTAACTTGACTGAATGATTTTATTTCCTTAATTTAGAGCTACAGAATTATGCTATACACACTAAATGAATCCACTGCTAGTTGCCTACTTATCAGTGTACCATATGTCTTCTACTTCATTTATTTTCTCACCTGGGGTATTTGCACATCTGAGATTTTGTTTTAAATCCTCAACTGAGGATATTTTTATTGATTTTAGAGAGAGAGAATCACCAATGTGAGAAGTATGGGTCGGTTCCTTCCTGTATGTGCCTCAACTGGGATGGAACCTGTGACCTTCTTTGGTGTGCGGGACAACACTGCAGCCAGTTGAGTCGCCTGCCGGGGCTCTAGGATTTCTTTTAACCGGACCCGTGGATTTTGTGTCTCACTTGTCGGTGACTGTTTTCCTTCTAAAGTTTCCATCTCCCAAAGATAGCTTTCAATTTTCCCACAGTAGTGGTGGAAATGTCAGTCTCTCTTTAAAGAAAACCATGGCAAAAGTGAGGGGTTCCAGGCATTTTCCAGTGTTAGTTATCAGGGTTATTGTCTCAGGTCTTCGTGAGCAGAGGTGATTGATGGCCCTTGTGGTCAATTGAAACCCCTCACCCAGTAGGTAGAATGAGGTTAGCAGATTAAATATAGGAGCTGTGTTGTAACATCTGCATTTAGACTACATCCTGTCCTTATCATCTACTATTAAGTTTCTCAACTTATGTTCTCCCTCAATATATTTGGCGTGTATAAAGCCTTCCCACCACTGTTGAATTAAATCATTGAGGTTATTCTCAACTGGATGGGACCAGTGAATAGAATTTTAATGGGATTTGAAATTTGGTTAATTCTTGGATTTACAGACACCACCCTTACTGCAAGGGGCTGGTATGTGGGTGACATTGTTCTTAAGTAATACTATATAGGCCTCAAGAGTTAGTGATTTTAGGATTTTTTTACTCTTTTGTATTTAATCCTATAGACTTTGGCTAACATGGTGGCGTAGTTACTTATTTTCCTGGAAAATCAGTATTACTCGACAGTAACATGGGTAATTCCATTTTGGTGCTGCTTTCAACACAGTTTTCTCTCTTTAGATAATTATATCAAAAGAGTTGAAAAATATAGTCAGAGATGTGGTGAATTTGTATCCAACCACTGCAAAAAAGCAAGTATCACAACAATGGGAGTCATGATCTTTTACTGGTGGAAGATCTTGCCTTCAGTTTATAAAACATGCAACATCATTGGAGCACAATAAAATGAGTATTCCTGTACACATATACATAAACATGTACACAGGAGAAGAAAGTTGCAACAGCTTAGGAAAATAATCTGTTGGTATTTTATATATTTTATGCAACAACCCTTTATTAAGTTGCTTAGAAGGAAGATGAAAAAATAAATGTATTATGACCTCTAAAAGGACCATGTCTCTCATTGTTGTAATTGAATTTATATGATGATTGTCAGGTGATGTACTTTGCAGAAGATACCTGGGCAATAATGCCAGTTTTTACAGGGCTGAGAAGTTGTTTGTTTAGATTTTTTTTTTCCAGTTTGAAATTTTTAGAAAGTAAGTATTAAAAACAGTGACAGTGCTTTTTATTATTTTATTTTCAATAGCTAAGAATACTTCTCAGGAAACCTTGTTAAAAGACCTTCAAGAAAAAATATATCGGCAAGAGAATTCCTTGAATTTAGAAAAACTTAAACTTGCTGTGGCTGATCTGGAAAAGCAGCGTGATTGTTCTCAAGATCTGTTGAAGAAAAGGGAACATCACATCGAACAACTGAGTGAAAAGTTAAGCAAAACAGAGAGAGAGTCTGAAGCTTTATTGAGTGCTTTGGAGGTAAAAAACAAAGAATTTGAAGAATTGAAAGAAGAGAGAACTCAGTTTTCTCGTTGGAAAAATGAAAATGAACAACTTATAAAGCAAATGGAATCAGATAAGGAAAGCTTGCTGAGTAAAATTAATCAATTGGAAACTTGTCTTAAGACACAAAAAATAAAAAGCAATGAATACAACGAGAGAGTAGGCATATTGGAGATGGAAAGAGAAAACGTAAATGTTGAGGTGAGAAACCTCCGCAATGTGATTGATAGCAAGACTATCGAGGTAGAGGCTCAGAAACAAGCTTATGCGGAGCTACAGCAAAAAGCCGAGTTCTCAGATCAGAAACATATGAAGGAAATGGAAAATATGTGTGTCAAAGTTTCTGAGCTTACTGGGCAAGTTGAAGATCTGAAGCACAAGCTTCAATTACTTTCAAGTGAAATAATGAACAAAGACCAGCGTTACCAAGACTTGCATGCAGAATATGAGAGTCTCAGGGACCTGCTAAAATCCAATGACATTTTGGTGGCAAATGAGGCTCATCACAGAAATCTGGCTTTTGAGCAGCAATCTGCAGTGAATAATTCCTTTGAAAATATAGGGGAACAAGGAAGTATGCCTTCAGAAAGGAGCGATTGCCATGTGGAAGCTGACCAAAGTCCAGAAAATTCATCCGTCTTACAAAATAGAGTCATTTCTCTTGAATTTTCATTAGAGTCCCAAAAGCAAATGAACTCAGATCTGCAAAAGCAATGTGAAGAGTTGGTGCAAATTCGAGGAGAAATAGAAGAAAACCTTGTCAAAGCAGAACAGATGCATCAAAGTTTTGTGGCAGAAACTAGTCAACGCATTAGCAAGTTACAGGAAGACACTTCTGTCCATCAGAATGTTGTTGCTGAAACTCTAGTTGCCCTGGAGAACAAGGACAGAGAGGTGCAGCTTTTGAATGGAAAATTGGAAAGTGAGCAAGCAGAGATTCAAGAATTAAAAAAGAGCAACCATTTACTTCAAGAATCTCTAAAGGAGCTACAACTTTTGTCTGAAACTCTGAGCTCAGAGAAAAAGGAAATGAGTTCCATCCTTTCTCTAAATAAAAAGGAGATTGAAGAGTTAACCCAGGAGAACGGGGCTCTCAAGGAACTTAACGTAACCTTAAATCAAGAGAAGATGGATTTACTCCAAAAAAGTGAGAGTATTTCACAGTGTATAGTTGAAAGGGAAAAAAGTATTTCAGAGTTACGTAATCATTATGAGCAAGAAAGACTTACTTTATTACAAAAATGTAAAGAAACAGGAAATGCGTTTGAGGATCTCAGTGAGAAATACAAAGCGGCACAAGAAACAAACTCCAAATTAGAACGCGCGCTAACTGAATGCATCAGTGTAAGTGAAGATAGTAAAAATGAGTTGGAACAGCTAAAGGAAAAATCTGCAAGGGAACACCAAGCATTTGTAGCAGAATTAGCTTTAGCTAAAGAAAGTCACCAGAATCTAAAACAAGAATCGGAGTCATTGCAGAGAAATCTGAGAGCTGAGATTGAAGAAATTCAGAACAGTTCCAAGAGTGAGGCTGATGATTTAAAGCGAGAGATCATGACTTTAAAGGAAGAGCACAGCAAAATGCAAAAGGAACTGGATGCCTTAACACAAGAGAATGAGCAGCTGATAAACGTAATGAAGATGAAACAGCATCAGAATCTAGAATTGGACCTAAATAATGACTCCATGACAGAAAGAGACACTGAGAAGAGTAAATGTCATGTTCAACTTCCAGTGGAGCTTGAAGTTAAAGATACTTCTCAGGACAATTATCTTGCACAGTTGGAACAATTAGAAGCTAAGATAAGAAATAAGGAATTACAACTTGAAGAAAGTGAGAAGGAAAAGAAGTGCCTACAGCATGAATTACAGAAAATTAGAGAATTAGAATCTAGAAATTTGCAGCAAGACATTCAATCACAAGAAATTAGTGGCCTTGAGGGCTATGAAGTAGATACAGAAGAAAAGTATATGTCCATGCTTCATGAGTTGTCAACAAGTCAAAAGGACAATGAGCAGCTGCAGTGCTCTCTACAAATGGCATTGAACAAGCTGAATGAGCTAGAGACAATGTGTGAAATGCTGCGCAGTGAAAAGTTTGAATTAATGTCTGAGCTGAATGACTCGAGATCAGAATGTATCACAGCAACTAGTAAAATGGCAAATGTCGAGAAACTGGTCAGTGAAGTTAAAGTATTAAATGATGAAAATGGTCATTGCCAAGATAAGTTAGTGGAAGAAATGCTAGAAGGTGAATGTGGTGAACAACAAAATTCAGAGACATCTGTGTCCTTAAATCCTTTAGATAACAGTCAAATCTATGAACACTTGACATTGTCGAACAAAGAAGTTCAAATGCACTTCGCTGAATTGCAGGAGAAATTCTCATCTTTACAAAGTGAATACAAAACTTTACATAATCAGCACAGCCAAATGAGCTCTAAGATGTCAGAGCTACAGTCCTATGTTGATGTGTTGAAGGCTGAAAATTCGGTTTTGTCAATGAGTCTTCGAAACTCTCCAGGTGACTTGGTAAAGGAAGGAAAGATAGAAACCGGGACAAGGCATTCACTGTCACTGTCATTCTCTAGTGTGGCTGGCAGCCCTAGTCTTACTAGTGTGGGTGAGTTATCATTTTGCAAAGATATTTTAGAACAGACAGGGGAAACATCCCTTTGGAATAGTTTGGAAGGGAATGTTTCTACAAACCAGTCTAACCTAGAGGAGGTATCTTATAGCAGTCTGGAGGAGGAGGATCTGCCCAAGACTGCTGTCCCGTCAGCCTCAGAGAAGAGTGTTGAAGAACTTGAGATCCTCTGTCAGATATACCAGCAGTCCCTTAAGAAGCTAGAAGAAAAAATTGAAAGTCAAGAAACCATGAAAAAGAAAGAAATTGAAGAACTCAAACAGTTACTAAGTTCTGAAATGGAAGAGCTTGACTGTCTTAGGAAGCAGCATTTGTCAGAAAATGAACAGTGGCAGCAGAAACTGGCAAGTGTGACTATGGAGATGGAGTCCAAGTTGGCAGCAGAAAAGAAACAGACAGAACAACTGTCACTGGAACTTGAAGTAGCACGACTCCAGCTACAAGGTCTGGACTTAAGTACCATGTCTTTCCGTGGCACCGACCTTGAAGATGTAAGTACATGGATTTACATGCTGTTTCTCTAATTAGATGTCTAGCAGATACTCAATAAATGTTTGTTGAATGGAAATCAATGTTGAATTGATCTTAAAAGTAGTTTTAGCGTTAAAGGGCATTCAATATCCCAAAATATTTTTTAAAAAACAATCCAGAACTTGACGAATATGAGTAAACCTTTTTGGGAGCTAAATTTCTACAGTTATTATATTTAAACACTATTATATTGGATATTACTAAAGAGGGCTTTTTAACTCTCCTGGAGAAAATTATATGGCATCAGAACAGTGTCTTCAGGATGTGTATGTTGCGTGTTTTCATTCTTTGTGAGTTAATAAAACAGACTTACATATTAGAGCTTAGGAATGCTTTTGTGAGAAGAATTTTAAAATCTCTTGCCTTTACAGACTGTTTTTAATGTTACAGAGTTACAGTCATGAAACTAATAAAAGAGTATATTACATGTTACTGAATCGTTTTCTAACAATTTACTCTGATACAGATCTGTAATTTGGTATCAGTTGTTTAAAAAGACATTTCTTTCTTTATAGAATACGAAATTGCTTAGTTAGTTCTAACTTTGTCCTTTTAGTTTGCCAGCTAAACTAATAATTCTTAATGGTTGACGGGTCTCACTTTGTTCCTTCTGCCTCTGTAAGATAGGAAAGGCAAGTGCTGAGGCACCAGCAGGAGCAGTCATAGCAGCTGATGGGAGAGGAAAGTGATGTGCAGACATGTGATTTTTCTGAGAATATTAAGCCCTTTAACTGGAATTCTGCTCAGAAAACCTTATTGCCTTGTCTTGAAGAATATCAGAAATGCTGAAGATGGAAGCTGACCATGTCATGTGGAATTGGTTAGCCTCTTGTTTGATAATCACAAAGAGATATTTTATATTTAGGCTATCTGGACTATTTCTAGCAAGAAAAACAATATATGAAATTTAAGTGTATGCCAACATGGATGATCAAATAACTGGAGGCTTGTCTTCATGATAAAGACCTTGCCAGTGCCTTGCCCAGAGAGAACACTTATGAATGTTTATTTAATTGTGGAGTATTTTGATGGAAAGAAGAGACTATTGTAGGAAATATTTTATTTGAAGAGATGTATTTAGCCAAGGCAAGAAGCCAGTTGCTGTAAAATAATAATTAAGCCTATTTATTCTATTATGATTCTTCCTGAAATAAAATGCATTCCTGTTATATATTACAACTGTAGGCTTTTCAGTGCGGAAATGATAACTGTGACATCAACAGATCAGAAGAATGTACTACTTCAGAAACTAAGAGAGCACCGAAGCAGGACATTCAACCGATTTGTGAAAAAGACATTCAGCAGGACCTCAATCTAGAGGAGGAGAAAAGCACCAAGCCTGGGGCAGTTCTGCAGGCAAGAGAAAGTTCTCAAGGGCTGTCCCCCGAAACCAGTGCTGATTCCCCACTGGAAGACAAAACCCAGGACTTTCCAGAATACACTCCTGAGTCATCTCTTTCTGGTCCTAATCCTTTAGTACCCATGGATTTTCTAGAGGCTCAGGTAGCCACTCAGAATCTCCAGCTGCAGGTAAAAGAGATGTCAAATGAGAATCTGAGATTACTTCATGTCATAGAGGAACGGGACAAAAATGTTGAAATTTTGCTAAGCGAAATAAAAGAGTTAGATTCAAAACTCAATTTACAGGAGGTACAGCTAACTACCAAGATTGAAACGTGCAGAGAATTGGAGGAAACCATTGAGAAACTTAAGAAAGAAAAATCCGATTTGATGGAAAAATTGGAATCCTTTTCTTGTGATAACCTGGAGTTCCACCAGAGAGGAGAAAGTTTGGAAGGCCTCAACTGTAGTTTAGAAATGGGCACAGCTAAATTGTCACATGAAGTTACTCAAGATAATGTAGCCAACGAGAACGACCACTGGAGAGAGAGGTTTCTTGAAGTGGAAAATGAGCTGCAGAGGATCACGTTGGAGAAAGGCAGCATCGAGCATCATGCCCACTCTGTGGAAGCGGACAGAGAGAGAGTTCAAACAGAGAAGCTGCAATTAGAAAAAGACTATGAGTCTAAGCAGCAAGTTATAAGCCATCTTGAGGAAGAACTCTCTATGGTCACAAGTGAGAGAAACCAGCTTCATGGACAATTAGATACTTTGTCAAAAGAAAATAAAGAATTGGACTTGATGTCTAAAAAGATGAAGGAGAAAATCCAAGAGCTGGAATCTCATCAAGAGGAGAGTCTACAGCACATTGAGGTGATGGGAGATGAGCTGAAGGACAAAACACAGCTCCTTCAGAATTTGTCCTCAGACAATGCCCGTCTGCAGGAGCAGCTGCAGAGTTTGGAAAAGGACTCACATGCACTGTCTTTGGGAAAAAGTGAGCTGGAAAACCAAATCAGACAATTGGATAATGAGAAAGAATTGCTTGTAAGGGAATCTGAAAGCCTAAAGACCAAGTTTCATGAATTGGAACAGGAAAAGCTGACCATTGCCAAGGCCTTGGAGGGTGCACTAATGGAAAAAGGCGAGGTCGCCAGGAGGCTGAACTCAACGCAAGATGAGGTGCATCAGCTGAGAAGTGGCATGGAGAAACTGAGGGTCCGCATTGAGGCTGATGAAAAGAAGCACCTCCACGTCTTAGAGAAACTGAAAGAAAGTGAGCGTAAGAATGATTCGCTTCAGGATAAAATTGAGAATCTTGAAAGAGAATTGCAGATGGCGGAGGAAAACCAAGAGATGGTAATTCTTGATGCTGAGAATTCCAAAGCAGAGGTAGAGACCCTAAAAACACAGGTGGAATTGACCACTGAGCGCCTGAAAGCCTTAGAATCAAACCTTGTCACGATAAAGTCCGAAAAAGAAAATCTGACTCAGCAACTACAAGAAAAACAAGGTCAGGTGTCTGAACTAGACACTTTACTTTCTTCATTAAAAAATCTGTTAGAAGAAAAAGAGCAAGAAAATATGCAGACAAAAGAAGAATCTAAAGCTGCAGTGGAAATGCTTCAAACAGAATTGAAAGAGCTGAACGAGGAGGTGTCAGCCTTGTTTGATGACCAAGAAACCAGGGAGGTCAGAGCACAGAGCCTGGGCTCCCCAGTGCAGGTCGTGCACCAGCTGAGAAACGGCATCAGAAAGCTGAAAATTCACCTAGAAACTGATGAAAAGAAGCAGCAGGAAAGTAAGCATCATGCAGACTTGCTTAAGGATAGAGTTGAAAACCTTGAAAAAGAACTAGAAATGTCAAGAAAAAACCACGAGTGTGTGATTCTGGAGGCTGAGAACTCCAAAGCAGAGGTTGATACCCTTAAAGCAAAAATAGAGGAGATGACCTCAAATCTGAGAGGTTTGGAATTAAACCTTGTCAATATAAGTTCAGAAAAAGAAAATCTGACAAAAGAATTACAAAAAGAGCAAGGTCGGGTATCTGAATTAGAAACATTAAATTCTTCATTTGAAAATCTGCTGCAAGTAAGAGAGCAAGAGCAACTTCAGCTGAAAGAAGAATCTAAAATTGCTGAGGAGAGGCTTCAGGCACAATTAAAAGAGCTAAAGGAGAAAGTGGCGGCCTTGTGCAATGACCAAGAGACCTGGAAGGCCAAACAACAGAATCTGAGTGCTCACGTAGATTATCTTGAACATGAGAAGTCTACGTTGCTACAAAGCCTTGATGAGGCCAAAAGTAATTACACTGTTTTGCAATCTTCTGTGAATAGCCTCATTCAAGAAGTTGAAGATGGCAAACAGAAACTCCAGAAGAAGGATGAAGAAATTCATGTACTCAAAAATCAAATCCAAGACCGAGAGCAGCTTGTCTCTAAACTGTCCCAAGTGGAAGGAGAGCAGCAAGTTTGGAAGAAGCAAAAAGCAGACTTGGAGAATCTCACAGTGGAATTGGAGCAAAAGATCCAAAGGCTGCAGTCCACAAATGACACTTTGCAGGACACCTTCGAAGCTTTGCAGACTTCTTACAAGGACCTGGAGAAAGAGCTTGATTTGACAAAAGTGGAAAAAATATCCTTTGTTGAAAAAGTAAGTGGCTTTATCTACATTTTCATTTGTTTGTCATGAGGGAGGGAAACCACTCGGTGAGTTATATTTCCCTGTGAATGGTGTCTGCAGTATTGGACCAAACTTTGTAAAGGTCTTGAACTTGGGAGACATTGCGTTGGCTCTAGTAGTAGTGCCTCTTTTGCTTTGGGACACATTTGTCTAGGGCTCTTCTAAGGATTGGTTCAGGTTTTCAATATGGCACCTGAACATGGGGGAAGCTCTGGGTCATGCACAGTTCCTGGTTCATTACACTTCCCTTTCTCACAAGTGCATCAAAATAGTACCCTCCAATGCACAGGTGAGAATCTGCTATAGAGGGTATAACATAGACTAGTTAGAATCAGAAGGGATCCCTTTGTTCCTGGGCTGCCTTTAGGAAAAAGACCTATTTGGATGGTGATATAATTGTCAGGGCAGAACCTTCATGGCTCCTAGTGTGTATCCTGGGGATTTGTGCTTTCAGTTCCTCTCTCTCGTATTTTCTCAGTCTCTTTTTATTTGTAAGCTGATGATTAAAGGGAAGATCTGCCCTCAGGAGGCTTACTTATTAAAGAAAAATTGAGTTTTTTGCCTTTCTTTGCTTGCTTACTGATCTAGCAAAGTGATTTCATCAAATCACATTTTTACTGGACAAATATTAAAGGAGAAAGGGTGTGTCCAGAAAATGCAATCAATCATAACTTTATTTTCCAAGAATTTCAAGTTTTTGGATGGCTAGCAATAGGTGGTGGTTCTGGTAGAGATGATTAGAAAAACTGTAGTAGGCTGTTTCAGCGTCATGGAGCAGATGCAAATGAGAGTTTTAGCTGGCCGGAACTCATCAGATCCATGTTTCTTGTAGGGCAGTATGGTATTGGAGGATTAGTAGAGATCCAAGAAATGATAAAAATCTGAGACACTGCCTCATACAGTGTTCTCTGGGGTTTAAGTTTAGTTCAAATTAATGTCTTCATGAAGGATTTTAATACTGAGCAATATTATCTTTTCTTGTTATTCCTTTCCTTATTGCTGTCTTTTATTAAATCTTTGCTGAGAAGAAAAGGTAAGCTCCCCTGTAGGATTTGAGCATATTAATTGAGTGGATTAGTAAAAGGAGGCTTAGCTGGGTCCCATTTTCTTATGAAGCCTGAAGTGATGTCATGAATATGTTGTATCTAAGAGATTAATTTGATCAAAACAGAAAACCAGAAGCAGGTCCTGATGAAAGGTTAAATTTCAGGTGGACGCTATGACTTTGAAGGAAACTGAGCTGCAGAGGGAAATGCACGCGATGATGCAGAAAATGACGGCTTTGGAAAAAGAATTCAGTGGGGAGAAAAACAGGCTCACTGAAGAATTAAATTTAATGTCGGAAGAAATAAAGAACAGCAAAGTAAGCTCCTTTGTGACAGATTGACAGTTCAGTGTGCATGCTCTCCTTGTTTGTTTTTGTAAGACCCTTTGCAATGTACCAAACTTTTTTAGCTTTTGAGAAAAATAACCCCAGGCGTACACCACGATCAGGTTTGCAGTCATCTCCACCAGCCAGCACTGTCATGGACCCAGGAGTCACTAGAGGCCTCTGAACACGTGACCAGACCCATCATGGAGCCCAAGTACTTTTTTTTCAACATACTGTAAAGTATGTTTTTTTTATTGATTTCAGAGAGATGAAAAGAGACGGGGCGGGAGTGGGGGAGATAGAAACGTAGAAACATCAATGATGAGAGGGAGTCCTCAGTTACCTGCCTCTTGCACACCCCCTACTGGGAACCTAGTTAGCCCCCTGGGCATGTGCCTGGGAATTGATCTGTGACTTCCTGGTTCATGGATCAATGCTCAACCACTGAGCCACACCAACCGTCGTGGCTGCTATTTTCGAGCTGGGTTAATGTGGCAGATCTATAGCATCTGGGCTGCCACTCCCCGCTGCTGTTCCCATAGCAGACACTGCCTCCCTTTCTCCTGAGTTTCTTAACGCTGAGTCCTGGGTAGCAGCCACCGCGCATGCAGAGCTGGCAGGTGCAGGGAAACCTGTTTGCCACTCCCAGATGTCCATGTGGTCCTCATGCAGTTTCATCCCTAAGGAATACTTAGGAAGGGATAGCAGAATAGAGTTATGACTATGAATCTGAATAATCACAAAAAGTTAAAATGACATTTGTGATAGCTTGTATAAGAAAGCAGTTGGGGAAAGTTGTACTTTTCTTTAAAGTACTATATTTAAGCTAATGAAAATTTAAGTTTTTGGTGTTTAATCTCGGAAATTGACAAAGAATTTTCTGGCAGTGCTGTGTAGGAGTTCCTATTAATGATAAGTTTGAGTATCGCATCTGCTAAAATCTTTGGCACTGAGTATCTTGGGACTATCCCAAGTATATTGTTATTCGTACTTCACTTAAAGGCTCTAAAAATTGCTAGGTGTTTAACCTTAAGTTTATATATATGAGAGTGTTAGCATGCCGTGGCTTCATTCATTCATTTTATTCATTCTATAAATAACAAGCACTGGTAAGGTTAGGGGATAGAATGTCGACCCGTAGCTCTCCTGTGTATTCCTAGAGCATGAATACAGCAAGGCATGAAATAATTATAAATAGTTAAGTGCTATAAATGAAAGAAATGAGATTCTTCATTGCCAAACATTTGGGGTTGGGCTGTGGGATAGGCAACAATCTAATTGAGATCTGGTGATCAGAGAATGTTGCTTGCAGGATGAGGAGTCAGACCTGCAAAGAACCAGCTAGAGCATGGAACCTTGTGGGTCTAGGAGGCAGTGTGGTAAAGTCTTTGTGTTTTTTAGAAATTGAAAGGAAGCCATTTTGGCCAAAATCAGATGGAAAGTGATCTGAGAAAAGATTAGGGAGGAAGGCAGGCTATGGTAAAGTGTTAGAATAAAGTCTGAAGTGACCACATACACGAGGCTGGAGTTTAAAGAAGAGTTTTAGGGTGGATATATTCATTTGGCTAGTTCAGAATATAGGTCATATTCCAGAATTATGGCAGTGGTAGAAAATACCAAGCCCAGAGATCCCCCAGTGTGCAGCGTGGTGTGGAGGAGGAAGAACAAGCTGGGAAACAGAGAAGCCATTGAGGCCAAGCAGGGGCGAGTCATTTCCCAACAGCCAAGAGTGAAGGCTTTTAAGACAGGATGGTCAGAGCCTCAGATCCTACTTACAGGTCAGACAAGATGAGGACTGAAGCATGTTCCTTAGATTTACAACGTGGACGTGGGTGATGCCATGAAAAGTTACTTCAGGAGAAGCTGGGATGAAACCAGGCTGGAGTGGGTTGAGTGAATAGGAGATGAGGCAGTGAACACAGTATGTAGACAGACTCGTATAGAGGCAGCTGTGGGATCAGGCACAGGGGAGGCAGGTGCCTCCAGGGCTCGGGTTCTACCTGTCCTGCACAAAAGAGGGGGTCTAAAGAGTTCAGGTCATTTGGAAAGAAATTCTTAAAAGTGATAGAACATGGAAGAAAACTGTAAGTCTGGAATGTGGAGGTCGTCATGGTGGTGCTGTTGATGAGGTCAAGGAGTTACTGCAATGGAAACACTTAAGCGAACCTGGTAACCAGGAGGGAAAGTCCCAGAGTGGTTTAGTGGAAGTCAGGTTTCAGAGATGCTGTGGTCCCACTGGATGTGACCTAGGAGGTGGCTGGGCTAGAGCAGGGGATATTGTCACTGCAGATGAAGTTGTAATTTAAAGTGAATACACTGCTAAGGAGTATAGCATTCTGTATAGGTTTTTGTCTACAAACTATTCTCTTCCCTACAGTACTCAGTATTCCCTAAAGACATATATCAAGGTTTTTAATTATTTTCCCATGGTTGTATAATTTTATTCATTAGGGTCAATTGAAGGAATACATGCTAGAAAATCATGAATTGAAAAGGAGCTTGGATTGCCTACAAAAAGACCAGATGGAAAAGCTGGAGAGAATGAGAGAAGAAATAGCTGGATACCAGCTGCAGCTCCAGGACGCTGAAAAGAAACACCAAACTTTGCTTCTGGATACAAACACACAGGTGACCCGCGGAGTCTGGTTACTGGGGGAGCCGGATCGTGTGTGTTGAACATGGAAGTGAGGCATTTTTTTACAAGAAGGTCAAAGTTCTGCATCATTATTATGCTATATGATGAGCTTAGGAAGGGTGCCATCATGTTTTCCTCACTACCTTTCCCTCCACCACCTGCA